>OX457085.1:37108549-37453635 GCA_949752835.1 Empis stercorea | reverse complement strand
AATTTCTTGCCCTAACAAATTATATCAGAAATAAAAATATCCAAAAATATCACGAACTGTCAGCTCAAGGAACAGCAAAAAATATCAGTTTAGAACAGAAAATATCAACAAATGTTCTCATGGAACGGCAAATCGTGATATTTTCTGATATTTTTGGATCTTTTTTGGTCAGTGAACACAACTATTGTATATAAATTTATTTTTGTGTGATCGATAACATAGTTTTTCATTGGTAAAAGAGCGAACATAGTTTCGCCCTTAGAGTATTTAGAGCTTGTCTAAATTATTACTAGCTTTATAAACAATTGATTAACCTCATTTTCTTTTATTATTAAACTAAAAAAAACGAAGTTTCATAATAACTAAATATAAATATTTACATTTGCTTCAGCCGTTTAAAAAATAAAGAAAAAACCAAACAAAAACACAAAAATATACAAATTCATAAAAAACATCTGAAAAACTTTGGAAAACTTTGGTGAGTCACATATTTTTATTTTAATAAATAAGTGACTACTACTGCAGTAGAAATAATAATCACATATTTTAATTTTAATAAGTGACTACTACTGCAGTAGAAATAATCAAGTGATAGCTAATGCAATTAAATCAGCACAAGCCGCCTGAAAATTGTGAAGTCACATTTTTTTTCTTATTTTTTAATTTTGAATTTTCTTCGAATTTGTCAAACTTAAAAAATTGAAAATTAAAAAAAAAATTTGATGAGCAGCATTCTTATTTTAATTAAACTTTATATTAATTGATAACTAATGCTGTTAATTAAATATAAGCTGTTAGAAAATTATTAACCTTTAACTATGGACGTGGTGGTAAATTTTACACCGGCTGATATTTAAAACAGATATTTTAATTAGATATTTTAAACTAAATACAAAATATTTTAAACTAAAACCAAAAAAAAATATTTAAAAATAAATATATGTTAAAAAATATATTTTAAAAATGGTGTAACATTAGCTTTGTTCAATGAGCAAAAAATATCAAAAATATCAAAAAATATCCGAAAATATCAGAAAATATCACGAATTGCCGTTCAATGAGAAAATTTGT
This sequence comes from Empis stercorea, assembly GCA_949752835.1. Taxonomy (NCBI): domain Eukaryota; kingdom Metazoa; phylum Arthropoda; class Insecta; order Diptera; family Empididae; genus Empis; species Empis stercorea. The sequence continues at coordinate 37,452,564 of OX457085.1, read as the reverse complement.
TGATATTTTCTGTTCTAAACTTATATTGTTTGCTGTTCAATGAGATGACATTTCTGGATATTTTTTGATATTTTCTGTACTGACTAATTAGTTAGGGCGAAAAATATCACAAGATTATTTTTGAAAATTTATGAGAATTTTCTGTCAAAGTACATTGTTTGTAAACAAAAATAAAAAAATTGTTGTAAACAAATAATAAAAATTTAAATAATGAAATTAATTAATTTTTTTAAGTTTTCCAATAACAACATAACTTAATTTTTTAGGTAACTATTTATTATTTTTACATATGTATAAAATAAAAATATGTATCAAAATATAAAAAATAAATTTTAAAATAATCATGATTATTTTGGAAAACTTCGTATTTGAAATAAGGTCGTATTTGAATTTTTGTTATTCTACAAAACGTTCGAAGAGAAAACTGTATTACCGATTCGAAAAATTTATTATTCTGTAATACTGTCGAATCGAAAAGTGAATCGTTTTTCATATAGTAGTTATTCGCTGTAAATTTGTTACTTCTAGAAGATTCAAAATGTAATTAAAAATAATTTTACACATTTTTTTAACATTTATATATATATTTACCAATTATTTAAATTTAAATATACAAATTTTAGGAAAAAAACAAGAAAGAAGAAATAATTTCAAAAAGTAATCAATGACATGAACTTAAAAAAGGACATGTTTACCAAAAAAATATTACAAATTAAAAATTAAAAATTACTATTTTCAGCCATTTGCAATTTTAAAATTTTTTTGTTTACAAATAATAATAAAAAAAAAAGTTCAATAAATATAAGGAATAGCGTTCATTGAGATTTGGTGTGCAAAGTTGTTCTAAATGGTCTGCCATTTAAATTAACTGTTGTTGTTGTGTACTTTTCTGATATTTTCTGTGCTGTCCAAAACTGTTTTGAAAAGTCATTGAACGAAGCTATTTAATCCTAACATGGAGTCTCGACTATCCATAATGTTGTCCATAAATGGCAATGGAAATGGAAATGGAAACCATTATGGATAATGGGGAGACCACTCGTCCATCAGCCATTTTCGTTCTGTATTCCCAATATTCTATATTACCAATACAAAACTATTTTACACGTTGAAAATCAAAATATAATACAAATTTCAATGATATTTCGAATAATATTTCAGTCCATGAAATGCCCAGTTTTTTTGTTTGGAAATCCATAAATGGAAATGGAAATGGAAATGGAAACGGTCATGGATAGTCAAGACCCCGTGTAAGTCCCTGTTTAAATAATGATATTATCATTTATCACGTCCATAGTTAAAGGTTAAGTCGCATTTTTCATAGAATATAAATCTGATCTCTACTTTTGAATTAAGGCCTCCCCAAACCGGCGCGATTTTTTGCTGCGTCAGAAAATTGTTAACTGCATTTTTCATTGAATTATTCATTTAATTTGTTAAACTAAAGAAGAAGAAAAAAAATTAATCTAAGCCGATTTTCTTATTTCCATTTAATTTAAATTATTTTACCTTGGACTTTCTTACAACATGTGTTCGGTAAACTGCAAAAAATGTAACACAGCTGTGACATCATCGGGTTATACAATGCCAAGGTTTTTGCCAAAAGCTGATCAAAATTACAGAGATTAATTCTTCAACCAACTCTTAGACATTCAAAAGAGTGAAATATTAAATCAGAAAGCAGCCTTGGAAAAATAAATAGTATTGAACATAAAATAAAAAAAATTAATAACAAGAGCCATAACAAGCAAGCGTAAAAATGCTATTCACAAAAATGGTGAATATGCACTTGTTAAAAATTATGAGGTGAATTTTGCTTGTGTATGAAAGATCGTCAAATATGTGAATGAAAAAAAATGTGAATGAAAAATCGTCAAATTTTGAATGAATATTCTAAAAAACCGGTTTCTAAAACAGAAATTTTGTGACTTTTTTTTATTTGAATTGAAAAATTTATTTTTTTATCTGAAAATTTTATGTATTTTTTTTTAAACTGGCAGTAAATAGTAGTTTCCCATACAATTATATGTATGTATATAATATATATGTATATATATATATATATATATATAAATGTAAAGTTTTATTTAAACTATATAAATAGAAGTATAAATATATATATATATATATATAGATATATATGTATTATATATATATATTTTGTGACACCTCAAACTTTTCCATTAACCTAAAAAAATAAAAGAAAATTAAAATATATTTACCAAAAAAGAAAATAATAAACAAAAATATTACCTGCCACAAAATCGCCGGCCATGCTGGGTTTGTTATTTTTCTGTGTTATGTCAGCTTAATTTGTCAAATATTTTTATTTCTGTAATGTTGGTGTTGTTTCGTTAAGTGTCTATTTATTTACTACCAGATGTCGCTGTGGTGGTGGTGAGTTGACTTTTTCCGACCCAATACAATAGATGCTCTTCATTTGAACTGGGGGTCGAATGAAGGGCAGAAAAAAATGGGATGACGTGTCGGAAAAAGTCAACGATGGGAGATTGAGGTTTCGACGGTCGCGCTGGACACATTTTGATATTAAAATTTTTTTTGTATCGGATTTTTTTTGTAAATTTTTTTTTGTGTCTTAAATTAAAATCGTGTCTTAATTTATTAAAAAGTATTTTTTTGGGAAAATTAAGAACAATTTGTTGGAATTAGGCGTGTGAAAAAATTAAAGAAAACCAAAAATTAAAACTTTGAAAAAAAAAATTTTTTTATGTGACAGGAGTTGTAATTGAAAGTTAAAATTACCAGAAAAAAAAACCGATTTATGCAAAAAAAGGAATTAAGAAAAGAAGAAAATTTTTAAATTTGAAAATACTAAGTGTATTCCGAGAAAAAAAAAACCAGAGACAAAATTTTGGTATCTTAAGTGAAAAAAAAATATTAGTTAAAGAAGAAGAAGAAAAGAATTAGATATTAATAGTTTTGTACCAGCTAAAATATTAATTAAGTGTCCAGCGCGCGATTCGTCGTCGCAAATCATCGTCGTGTAAAATATTGTTCCTGTTTTGTTGTGTCCTGTGTTCCTGCGACGGGTCCTGGTTCCAGAGTAGTCAAGTTGTCATCGTCAGCATTCCTTTTTGGAAGCGGTCATCGAGGGAATCCTTTGTTTTTTTTTTTGTGTGATTGTTAATTTGAAATATGGTTTTTTTTGTTGTTGATTATAAAATTGTGTAGAGTAGTTTTTTTTTTTGGTTATTTATAGAATTTGTATAATTGTTTATTTATTACAAAAAAAAAAATTTTTTATTGATCGCGATTTCAGGGTTTCGTGTGGCTGATCCTGACATGTCTGGAGCAGCAGCATAACCGCTGGGAAAACAAAAGGTACGTGTGGTTTTTTTTTTGTTATTAGTTTTGATGATAAGGCAGTGCCAACCACATATAAAATTATATATATATATATATATCTGAAATTAGATCTGTCAATCACTTCCCCATTTAATTATTATTAATCTTAGAGTATATAAACAGGAGATGCAATAGTATACTTTTGCCCCTACAAGCTGTTTCCCTTTTTATAAAAGCTATTTAGTTCTCAAAATCTCCTTATAACAGCTGTTAGTTGTCAAAATCTCCTTGTAACAGCTGTTTTGCAATAAAAAGTGTCATTAAAAAAGCTTTCTATCAAAGCTTTCAAGCTTTATAATATTCTAGGCAGTGCCGCAGGCAGGATAATTATTAAAAAGACAGCATATATTTGGAAGAAAAATATCAAAAATAATTAATTAATTAATTTATATTACTTTTTAGGTATGTTATAATTATATTTTGTTGTTTTTAACCTAAATTATGGGTTGAAACAACCTCATATAACAACAAGTTAGTGAAATAAAAAATACATATTTAATTTTTTTATTATAAATGTAATTATTAGATGTAAAAATAAAAACATTTAATTAATTTTATTAAAAAATATCAAATATTTAAGTTTTTTTTAAATATAAATAACATTTATAAAAAATGCTTTTTAGTTAAAAAAGAGCTTTTGTCACTGGCAATAGCAATTTAAAGCCGTCACTGCAAAAAAAATCTCTTCCCCCCACAAAAAGAAGGGACACTTTTTTATAACTATTGCATCTCCTGTTTCTTTACTCTAAGTTATTAATATTCATTTAAATTAAATTTTTTTATAATATAATCAAAGAAAAAGAAATTTAAAGAAAAATATAAATAAAACTACTTGTAAAATTATAAATTTAAAATATCGGTGTTGTGTATTATTGAATTATTTTCTATCTAGTGCCATAGTTTTTTTCATCGTGGGGTGAAAATTTTTTTTTGGTGCGAGACTTGTTGTTTTTGTTGCTCCTTTTTTCGGAGGATTTTGGTGTAATTTTTTTTGTAGATATGGCTGGCTAAGTGAAATTGACAGGTGTGAACCAGCGTAGTCAGGATGTTTCCCTCGTGTGGCTCTTCGATCCAATCGAATTGTTATTATGTGACAAGTGATTTGGATTGAAGAGTTGCATTTTAAGACAATATGGTAGTTAGTAGGATCATTGGTCGACCCACACCCCACAGACTGTGCTGAGCCGGCAACAATAGGAGGAAATCCCAATGATCCCGGAGGCTGAGAGTACATAAAAGAGAAGTAGTTTTTTTTTTAAAAAAAATTAATTCTTGGTCTAGTTCCATTTTAGTGATTGTGGCTATGTGGCTAGGTCACTCAATATATATATATATATTTATATATATATATATATGATATTCTACTTGTTAATATATATATATTGTTTATAAAACTGCCAATTTTTAAAAAACAACATAATATTTTCAACTAAAAAAATAGTTTTATTTACAATTAAATTCAAATAAAAAAATATATATATATATATATATATATATATATATATATATATATAATTTATGGTAGAAATGAAAATACATATTTATCTATTTTTCGTACTTTTCATTTTCATAATTGCTACCTAGAATCATCGAAAAAATTTAAATAAAAATACGCTTAAATTTTTTTCAAACAACTTTTTATTACAATTTTTTTTTTAAAAAAAATCACTTTTATATGGAATTGTTAAATAACAACCACTCAAATCTGGTTGTTAAATACCAAGTGTCAGTAAAGAAATTTAACAACTTAACAATTATCATAACAATTTCTGAATAGCAATTTTAACAAGTAGTGGTGAATTTTTATCCATATCGTGAATTTTCTCATACAAAATTTTGATATTATGAATTTTTATAATATACCAACTTGTTAAATAACAATGACAGTTTATATACTGAAGGAATTGTCATTTTCTTAACAATTTTGTTAGCAATTTGTGAATAGCTATTTTCAATTTTGCTTGTTAAATAACGATTTAAGAGCTTAACAAGATAACAAGTCGGTTTGTGAATAAGGCTATTAATCTCATTACAAAAAAACAACAACAAAAAAACAGGAATTGTAATCTTTATTCAACTTACCTAACTTTTTATTTAATTAAGCATTAGCTTAATTTAACTAACTACATACTAAACTTAAATTTAAAGTCATTACCAACAAATTATTTATTTATTCAAGGAAATTGATGTACATAAATGAATCTTTAAAAATATTATCCTATTAGAAAAAATAAAGTGGAAAGAAAAAATTAATATTTTTAACTACATTAAACTTTAAAAACTCTTACACCCTCATTCAGGTTTTTCCTTTGGGGTAAGAAATTGCAATTATTAAAATTAAAGAAATGTTTATTTTGATGTCTATATAAAGTGTTTCTTTTTTTTCTTTTTTTAATAATAATTGTCTTAATATAAACTAGTTTTCTTGCTCTATTGAATAGACAGAGACGTAAACATTGTTCAGAATTAGAAATATAAATATAAAATACAAAATATTTTGTAAATAATGTAAATGCAAAGCAATTAAATAACTAGTATTATATAAATATACAAGTATTATATAAATAATATAAGAATTATATTATATTAATATTGACAACACAACTCAAACATATTATGAACAACCTAACACCTACACCTCCGATGGTCAATAGGTAGCTGAAATCATCATATGGTGGTAAAGGACCTACAATGTCGATGTGGATTTGTTCGAATCTGTGGTTAGGAAAAGAAAATGTACCCTGCTGATTTTGTGTGTATGTATTTTGCATTTTTGGTAACAGACCCAACTTTTGTGTCCATCTGGCGATACCTTGATTTAGGCCGGGCCAGAAGTAACCTGATGAAGCTATAAGTTTACGAGTGATGCGAGTTCCAGGACGGGATTCCAGATTCCAAGACATGTGTAGCAAATTGAAAACTGTTCTGCGTAATTGTTCGGGTACATAGGGACTGTTTTGAGCTGTGGAGGTGTCGCAATAAATGGTAGCGTCTGGGAATTCGAAACGTTGCAAGGTGTATTTTGTTGAGGAGGGTGTATTAAGTAGTTTTTGTAAATTTGACGAGATTCAATTCGTCTTGTTTCGGAGAAATATCTGAAATACGTGAAAGACTGTCCACAACTGAATTATCAGAGCATTGAACGTGAACGATGTCGGTAGTGAATTGAGCAATGAAATCTAAATGTCGTGTTTGTATGGGGCTATGGATGTGTGATAGCCAAAATGAGTGGTTTATTATCTGTGAAGATTCTGAATTGTCCTCCCTCAACGAAATACCGAAAATGTTTAATGGCTAAGTAAATAGCTAATAGTTCACGGTCGAAAGCAGATTATTTGCGTTCTGCAAGGAGTTAATTTTTTTGAAAAGAAGATAGGTTGCCAATGACCGTTGGTGAGTTGTTGTAAGACTGCTCCTACGGCTATATCAGATGCATCAGTTGCTATGCTATATTTTCCGTCTAGTTGTGGATGTGCCAATGCCAAAATAGTAGCGTTAGCCAGCGCTTGCTTCACCTTATTGAAATGCTGGTCTAGTTCTGACGGCCAGTGAAAATGTTTTGGAGATTTTGGCTTTTTAAGCAACAGCGTAAGGTGTGAGTGGATTGGTGCTAAAAGAGTAGCGAGATGTGGCAAAAATCGGTGATAATAATTTATCGTACCGATGAATCGTTGAATCGATTTTACTGAATCAGGCTTCGGAAAGTCCTTGATTACTTTGATTCTTTCGTGTGACGGAAAAATGCCAGAAGAATTGATAGTGTGGCTGAGGAAATCGATGGAATTGACTCCAAATACACATTTTGAAGAATTTATGGTTATTCCGTATTCAGTGAGACGGGTGAAAAGTGTTTCTAGGTGTTGTAGGTGCTCGTTTTCGCATTTGCTTGCGTTTAGGATATCATCGATGTATACGAAAATGAAATCTAAAAGGGTTTTCCCTTTTCCGAAAAGTTCCAACTAATAATGGGTTTTCCCTTTTCCGAAAAGTAGCAACTAATAATGGGTTCTAACAAACTTGTTCTAAAGTAGCAACTAATAATGGGTTCTAACAAACTTGTTTCTTCTAGAAAAAGGATAACTTTTCAATACTTTTCGGAAAGGGAAATCCCATTATTAGTTGCATTACTATTTTCATAACGGTAAGCGTTAAGTTTTTTTATTTAGTGTAATAGAGCAAAGCTTAAAATTTTTTTTTAAATGAACTTGTTACTTTTATATGATCTTAAAACAAATCGTCTGTCGTAATTTTTCACGGCACTTTAATCAATCGTGTCGTGTTCTATTAATTAATTGCATTCCAAATTCCAATGTTCATTTACATCAGTATGTAGTATGTTGATTTTTCATTTATGAGCACTACTTATCTCATATGTCTGCATCCATTGCAATATCTTATAATTTCTCTTCAAGTAAGATTTCCTGTGTTGTTATTTATATATAAAAAAACATTTTTCTTAATTTTTTTTTAATTATTTCTTATTATTACCACCATCAATATGCGTATCAGGCAATAAAAAACAGATTACTAGATTTATTAATAGAAATAATTTTTTTTTCTCACGAAATTGAGGAATTATTACTAATAATAAAGAAAAGTTAAAAAAAATGTTTTATTTATGTATAAATAATAACAGAGGAAACCGTATTTGAAGAGAAATTATAAAATATTGCAATAGATTAATACATATGAGTTAGGGCCTTAGATAATTCTATTATCTAAGGTTAGGGCTTGTAATGAAAAATCTGAAATAGGGCTGGCACAACAAACTTTACAGTAAATATTAAAAACACTCACCCGCAAAAAAAAATATTTTTTTCTGTTTAATCTCATCATAAAATTTAAACTAATTGACACACAGCCTAAAATAACCAAATTGCAAAAAAAGTGGTAATTTACCTCCGATTTGGAAATTAAAGGGTCGTGAGAATTACAATGATTGCAAGTTTGCGATGCAAAACTACTTGCAGTTGGATAATCTTTGGAAGTGTGTTTTAGGCACTGAAACAGACACATGGAAGAAATTCAAGCCGATGATCATTGGTTTGGAAAGCAGCGGTATTTAGATTTCAACAGATAGTATCAAGACAAGACTAAATTGTTGCAAGGAAACTAATGGGCAATTATTAAATTTTAATATGATAATTATAAATTTGAAAAGTAAGCTACTTCGTTTCGTATATTTGAATATTGAAATTTCATTTTAAAAAAATGTCAACAAAGTGGATGAAAATGGTTCAATCAATTCTAAATTATATTTTCCCTTTGCTCTACATCGTTTTTTTATTCATTTTATGTAGAGTAGAGCAGCGTAAGAATGAAAAAACGCAGCTATTGTTTTAAAAGTTTTGGTAAATGGAGTTATTGATAAAGTGCTAGTGAAAGATGTTCTATTTGTACCTGAAGTTTGTCGCAATTGGGAATGGGACATTGTGTAGAGAGAGCACAGCAAGTTTATTAAAAATAAAAAGTGGTATAGTAACTGGAATAAATTTAAATGATGTCATAACTCTTGAATCATGTAATGTGTGTGTGTGTGCAAGGCAAATAATCAAAAAACTCTTTTGAAACATCACTTACTAAGTGAACAGAAATTTTACAAATTATTGATTCCGATGTATGCGGTCCTACAGAGATAAATTCAATTGGTGGTGCAAAATATTTTATTCTCTTTTTAGATGATTTCAATTGCAAAGTTTTTGTGTATATGTATACTCTTCACAACATACACATTCTAATAATAATAACAGCAACAATAATAATAATAATAATAAAGATTATAATAATTATAATGAAAATAATAATAATATTAATAATAATAGTACCAAAAAAATCAATTACATTAAACTACCTTGTTTCAACCTTAACTCTATTGATGCGGTTTCCGTTATAGAAACAATTAACTTGTACAGGGTGAAACAGTCAATGAACCAAAAAATAAAAGCAACAGCCCTCATAATAATTCATAATAATTCTTTTTTAGATCCTCTTTTCCCACCAAAAGTAGAACTTATAGCAAATTCTATAAATAGCTCTCAAAATAGATATTTGTTGTGCCGGCTTAGGGAACGTAGACTTTTTGAGGACATACCCTTATTTTTAGCTTATCTATACAAGCAACCACAGGACGTTTGTGTAGACGGTAGAATTAAAACTAGCACATTAGTCTCTATTCAAAAAGAAGGGTTTCTAACTGATTTCAAAGCCTTAGAATCTTTGTATTTCAAATATCATGACTAACTGCTGATTATCGAAAGCTCAGATTGAAAAAGATCTGGCTACATTTGAGTCCCATATTAACTCTAAACAAACTGCTCAAATGTAAAAACTAAGGGAAAATCAGGACAAGTTTTTTCTTCATTTTCCATCTCCTTCTTCTAATTCTTTGACGCCATCAAGCCCTCTTAGAATATCTTATGATAACTATGGTGGTTTAAGAGGCAAAATAAAGAACTGATTTCTTGAAGCCAACTCGTGCCAATTAATAATAATAATAATAATAAAAATTAAAAAAACATTAAGAAAAATGTTTTTTTTTATATATAAATAACAACACAGGAAATCTTACTTGAAGAGAAATTATAAAATATTGCAATGGATACAGACATATGAGATAAATAAAATTCCAACGACTTAGATGGCTAGGACACGTCGTCAGGTTGAAATTGGAAAATTGTCATTCTTATTCGGACTATTATGTTGAACAATTAAGCCATTCCTTATTGAAAAGTGCTTATTTTCAATAATTATAGTAAATAAGAATAAAGTTGTAATAATTAATTAATAAGAAAGTAAATGTATAAACTTAAAAAGTAAAGTTAAATAAAGTAATTGAGGTACTAGTAGAATTGAATTACATTGTTCTGTGCTTAACCCTTTTTGCTTGAAAAGCTACTCGGGGTGCTTATAAATGGTATTTTATTACATATTAATTTTTTAAGGAATCTACTGGCGTAGATTCTTACAAGAAAAACGTACTTTCTTGTTTACCGGCTGCGCCATATGTTATGTTCTAATGTTCCAAAAAGAACAATATTTGAATAAAAAAGGTAAATATTAAAAGGATTTATTGGAACAATATTTGAAAAAAAAGGTAAATATTAAAAGGATTTATGTTAGAACATAACATATGGCGCAGCCGGTAAACAAGAAAGTAGTTTTTCTTGTAAGAATCTACGCCAGTAGATTCCTTAAAAAATTAATATGTAATAAAATACCATTTATAAGCACCCCGAGTAGCTTTTCAAGCAAAAAGGGTTAAGCACAGAACATTTTAATAATGCACCGCTTTTGTTTTATGGATGGAAAAAGAAATTAGAGAGCATAAAAAGCAGGACCTAAACCCATTACAATAGAGGAATATCGTAAAAGGCAAAAATTAGAGACACCACTAAAAATAAAGAAATCAAGAATTCAAGAGGAGGAAGGCAAGCCAGGAAAAGGAAGGAAATAATTAGATTTAACGAGTTACTAGCACTGAGGCCAGACTCTGAACAACGAAAAAAGTTGAAGGAAGAAATTCAGCGGCTAAAGAAGGAATTAAAGGAAGAGAAGACCAACCAGAAAATCCAACATCAATTCAAAGTATGCTTCAAAACAGTAGCAGAAAACTAATAAGAGAAGGGTCTCCATTATTGATTCTAATAATAATAGCAAAAATAATAATAATAATAATGGAAGGACAAAAAATAGCTGCCTTTCGTTGCTACGAGGATGAATTAATACAATGAATTCAAAATAAAAAAGTAATAATAAAAAAATTAAATTAATTGAAATTGTAATAAATTTTTTTTTCACAATTTTTTTTTTTAAATATATATGTATATGACAAATAGCAAAATTTTTATAGATTTTCGTTCCACTTGCAATTGTTGTGAATTGAGGCACCCTGTGCTTCAATTCACAACGGAAATAAAAAACTTCCAATAAATAAAATTATTAAATTTAATTAAAAATTAAAAAACAAAAATCTCAAATTACGCGTTGCTCGTGCACAGAGAAAAAATTAATTCAATAAATAATAATTTCTCTGTGCTGACAACTTTACGCGTTGTTTAAATTAAAATTACCAATTAAATTAAAATTGGTTAAAATTATTTTGTTGGAGAGGCTGATAGGTTTTTCAAAATTTTAGTGGAAAAATTTTGGAAAACCAAAAAAGCTCTCCAACAAAATAAAATAGAAAGAAAAATAAAAATTATGGTCAGTCGATCCGGGTATAAAAATTGATGGTTGATTTTAAATTAAAAAATTATTATCGTGTATTTTGAAAGATCAAAATTATTATCGTGTTTATTCTAAAAAAGAAATCTTAAAGATCAAAATTATTAACGTGTTTATTCTAAAAAAGTAATCTTAAAGATCAAAATTATTATCGTGTTAATTTATAAAAATAAAAAGAAAATTTAGAAATTTTAAAATAAAACTAAATTAAAACAAAAAAATATATTGTAAAATTAATTACCAAATCTAAGAAATAACATTTAAAATTGTGAATTGGTTAAATTGTGACGTTTATAATAAAATTAAGAATAAATTATAATAAAATAAATGAAATTTATGTTCAAATTTAATTTATAAAATATAATTAAGTGTTTTATTTAAAAGAAAGAATCAAAACATTTTAAAGGTGAAATAAAAAAAATATAAATAAAATAAAGGATATTTATGATTGTAATAATCAATATTACAACATTGGCGCTGCGGACAGGATAAGAAGTATGTTGTGGAATAAAAACACCGCCCTTATAATAAACGATAACTAATTGTTATATTATATTATATAAAATATTATACAACATTGGCGCAGCCGGTTAACCAAGTACTACGTTTCTTGGTAGAACCATTATAATTTTTTGACCAGCATTGAATTTTTTTTGGGGACAACCAAAAAATCAGGATTTTTTTTCGGACAACAACTAGAGGTACGAACATAAAAAAAAAAGAGAAACCAACATAAAAAAAGAGGAAGCACCATCAACCAGAAATAAAGTACGTGAAATACACACAAAAATTTGCAAAAGAAACACCCTGAGTTTGCGTGAAGCATAAAAGGGATAAGCAAAACGCATTTATTGCGTAGCTTTTGTTTAAAATTGTAGAATTTTTGTTGTTTTTTTTTTGTTTTTTTCGAATAAGGGTACAAATTTTTAAAAAATTTACAAATTTTTTATATATGTATAATTAGTTTTGGAAGAAAAAATACTGTTCTAAATAAATTTTTTTTTCTTACTATATATAATTAGATGTATATAATAGTTTTGTTGTTTTTTTGAAAAAAAAAGATATTGTTTTAAAAATCAATTTTTTATATATACAAAAATGTGTAATTTTCCAAAAAAATTGTTTTAAATTAATTTTTTTTATATATACAATTACTCTCGTTCACACCAAGATTTTCTTTGTTAAAATAAACAAAACTCTCTGTTCATGTAGTAGTACATTTTTGAGAATGGATTAGTAATATATTTGAAGTTTCTGTCAATAATGTCAAAACAAAATTTGAAATGTATAACTTGTGAAATTTATAAAAATATTAAAATATTAAACAAATTTTCATTGAAATAATTTTTTGTAGACAAAAATAAAAATATCTGAAATTTCAATGGAAAATTTTAAGTTTTTTCATTTTACATTCAAATTAAAAAAAAAATGGCAGTTAATAATGTAAATTAAAAAATATTAAAATAATTATTTAATTTTCATATGATATCATACTTCAAAATATTTGTCCAAAATATCAGCTGGTATAAAATTTCCCTTGGGAAATTCATTTTTTGCAGGGTTGGTATACAAAAACATTGTAAATAACAAAGCAAAATATGTATGCTCGACAACTTTTCATTGTTAATAAATTTGTTAATTTTATAGTGTGCGTTAAAAAATTTTGTGTTTATACACAATAACTTTTATGTAGTAGTATGATTTTATACTATCCGTGTGAGATGTCAAAATAGTTTTGTTAATTTTAACAAAACAAAGTCCGGTGTGAACCTACATATACTTAGATGTAAAAGTAGTTTTCTTTTTTGTAAAGGATTTTTTTTATATATATTTTTTTTATACAAATATTGGAGAATATTGTTAGTAATGAAGTTAAATTAAAAAAATTGTTATACATAATAAAAATTTTTTTTATTATTTCTGTGTAATTTTTGTAGGAAGGTTTTTGTTTTGATTTTGTTTTATTTGTCTCCTTGTTTAACATATTTTCAATGTATAGGACAAAATTATTTTGTAGAATATTTTTAATATAAAATATAGTATTCGGTATTTGACGAAAATTTAATAATCCAAAGGATCAAAAATATTTTGTATATATTTTGTTTATCAAAATTTTTTTTTTTTTGTATTTGGCGAAAATTTATTTTTTTTATATGGAATTCGAAAAGAAACCATATGATTGCATAATCTGCAATAAAACCCTTTTATGGTTGAAAAAGTAAAAAATACTTGTTTTCTTTTAATATAATTATGTAGATTTATTTTAATAAGTAAATTTGATATTGATAGAAATTTCAATATGTAGCTATAATTGTATTTTTATTTAATAGGAAGTTGAATTAAAATTATTAGTTGAATTATGTATATATTAAAAGCATTTATTTTTGAAAGTTTTTTTTTTTTTGAATTATTGTTTATTGAAAGTATTTTTGTTATCGTGTCTTTTTTTTTTTTTGAGAAAACAAATTTCTTAAATATGTTTTTTGGCTAGCTAATAAAAAAAAAGGTGTTAAAAAATGTTAGTGAATAGGAATATTTATTGTATCTCAGAGTCTTGCGTTTTTTTTAAGAAATTCTCTGTATAATTTTTTTTTAATTTGGTAATATGGGGTTTTTCAAAAATTTAAGGTGTTGTATGTAGCTTTCGTTATTTATATAAAAATACGATAAACAAACCCCGGGTTTGTCAAAAGCACATTTCCTCAAAATCGCCACATGTAGAACTATGAACTATTCTAAAACAATGGGAATTCCTATACGTGTATATTGTGCAGTTATAGTAGTATTTTCAATGTACTATAATATTGTGCATTTTTAGTAGTAAATATTGTGCAGTTTTAGTAGTATTTTCAATGTACTATACATAGGAAAGATAAAAAATGATATGGTAAATATAGGTAAAAAATGTGTTCGATTTTATTAATTTTTTTCCTGCCAAGTTTATTATTCCAACAAAATACATATATATAAACTTATCATTTAAGTTTTCCCTAATTTTGCTTTTATTTGAACATATAATGTGATATGAAATAATATCCAATATTCCATTTATATAGCTCCTATGCAAAATGTTCGTTTTTTGCAAAATTTTACATGATTAAGAATTTTGATTAATTATAAGTGTGAGGCAAATGATTATAATTTATTAATTAATGCACTTTAAAGAAATATGATTTTCGAAACTTTTCTCAATATTTGTTTTTAAAAATATTGTGCAGTTATAATTTTACAAGTAAATTAAAAATGTAATTTTTTGATTTTCAAAGGGCCACAACGGATAGGGGAGGGGAGATACGGATACAATTTCTTTAGACTCTAGTTATTTTTGAGATATCTCTTTGGTACATAAATTTCCATAATAAGCAGTTTGGGAAATACAGAGTGTTAAAAAAACTAAAAAAAGTTGTATGAAGATAACGGTATTTTTATACATCAAAGAATTAAATTTTAAAAAATTTGTTAATCTCACAATTAAGATAAAAGATTTTCCTATCTTATGGCTTTTACAGACTTCCAAAATGTTTATTGGTTTAAAAGTTATTAAATGTTCAATATGGGCAATTTTCGAACTTGGAGGGGGAATAACTCAGAGGGGAAAAGAGATAGAAGAAAATGTTGTTCTACTGGACCTATTATTTTATTACTATCTATCTATGGTCAACATTTTATTACTCTATCTTAATAGATGTAGAAGTTTGTGTAAACGGACGGACAGACGGACAGACAGAGTGAAACTAATATACACATTTCTTCCAATTTGGTTGGAAATGTGCTAAAAATGTCTTTTAGCAACGGAATGCTGTCCGTCACTGAGACATTTGAAACTTTTTTAGTACATGTACCAGTATTTTCAGGGTCCGGGGAGAGCCCGACTCTGGATTTACAAAATTTTCTATATCTGGCTGAAGAAGCTTATTATGTAACTGAATTTAGAGGAAGAATTTTTATTCTAAACAATCTTATAAGAAGTAAATTAAGAGGAAAAGTGAATGCTCTTTTCCAACACAAAAATATTATAGATTTTGAAGAATTTAAAAATGTTTTGTGTGATTACTTTGTACCTTATAAGGACCTTCGTCAATTAGCCAAGGAATTGGAGGAATGTTATCAGGGACAGGATGAAACAGTAGAAAATTTTAGAAGTAGACTCTTGCAAAAGCTGGAGGCCTACACAATTATGGTAGAAAACACTTACCCAGGTGAGGGTAGGGTTCTAAAAGAGGAAATGACGAAAGTAGCAAAACGCAGTTTTATAAGAGGATTACTTTCGGAACAATTAAAATTTTATGTGAGATCACAAAATTGTTCAAATTTAAACACAGCAGTCAAAAAGGCGATCGAATACGCCAGGGAAAACTACATATCGAGCAATTCAATAGAAAATCTGCTAAGTGAAAATGATATTTCCACATTATTAAAGTAATTATTAATTAAAATGGATAATGAAAGCACAGATTATCATAAAAATAAAAATAAGGATAATTTCAATAACTAAAATTATTCTACGGGACAACAATATTTCGAAAGGCACTCAGTACCAAACCAAATAAATATTATAAATAGCTACAATAGAAATTTTAGTGTAACTAAAAAAAATAATAATTATAGAACAAATAAAAATATAATAAAATGTTATAGTTGTGGAGAACTAGGTCATACTAGCCGTTTTTGTATAATTTATCAAGAAAATGTAGTGGCGCCAAATTGTGACTGGTGCGACAGCCCAGGCAGCGGCGGCTCGTCATATTGGGCAGGGTGTGCTAAGCCCAACCTGAATTTACAGGAAAATGCTACAAAATATTTATTTAAAATATATTATAAAAATGAGCAAAAACACTTCAAATTTTTTTTAAATAAATCTCATATAATATACGTGAATATAATTTTTTCCATCGAAATTCGTACACCACCGCTGCGAAATATAATATGTATATAAAAATATAATCTAAAATCTAAATATGAATATGAACGCTAAAATACAAATATATTATACTAACACTACATAACTTTTTCATTATAAAAATACAACTATTCTTTTCTCTTTACTTCAAGGGCTAATTGAAATTTGCCCACCTTATTATACTAATTTTATACAAAACAATTTTGCGTATGTGTTGAATTTTGTATGGATCAGGCTGGGCTAATTTAAACTAGCCCACGAAGACCACGTGTTCCCCATAGAAATGCGAAATATTTGTAATTGCTATATGATTTGCAGAATTTAATTATTTTTTCTATGGAAGAAAATTATTAGAAAATTTCCATTGTAGCAATTCAATTTTCAATTTTTTAAACCAAAATACCAGGCGCGCATATTTTATAATCAACACTATTGAGTTGAGTTATTTCCTTCTCCTATATTAAAAAATGTATATTGAGAAAAATATATCATGGGATACAAAATCTCTTGTCCATAGAAGAAATATTCCTATACTGAAAATTTGCATGAAATATTTATCATTAAAAAAAAAGAAATATATCATCGTGGGCTAGAAAATCGCAGCCCCTAGAACGAATAATTCCTTTGAGTAAAAATTTGCATGAAATATTTATTTCGTTATATAAATATTTTGTATTAAAAAATAAATAAATATATCTTCATGGGCTAGAAAATCGCAGCCCATAGCAATAATTTTATCGCTTATATTTTAAATTCCCTCAGTAGACAAAAAATTATTTAATTATAGCACACATTAGAACTAAATTTTTAAAATTAGTACCAGGCAATCATAAATTTCAGAAAGTAAGAATTTTCTTCTTAGTTGAGAAAACTTAAGACAATTGCATAAAAATATAACTATTCAAATATGTATGGAGTGTGCCATGATTTTCGTTTATTTAGCTCGTTTTTTTTGCATGTGTCTAATTTTTTGTGTGCATAATATGTGATTTATTTTTCTTGGGTGCATATGCATAGCATATAATGATTTTTTTTATTGTAAAGAAAATGAAAAACATTTAGATGCCAATGTGATTAACTCACAAATGATAAGCTTAGATGCCAATGTGATTAACTCACTAAAACGGAAAATTCAATAGGTTGTATATTTAATAACCTCGAATCTTTGCTTTTCATAACAAAACTTTTTCCTTTAGCCCACCTAGAATTTTTGATCACGGTCCGCCACTGAGCCCAGGACACAGTATATTTCACTGCCCTGCTAAGCAAAAATACGAATCGCGTGCTTTAATAAGGGATGAATCAAAACACCCTGATTCATCCCCCACCATTATGTTATTAAGAAGACAAAATTTACAGAAAAATACTGAATTACCACTGAATACATCAAACATAGAAAAAGCAAAGTTCCCAAATGACAATGGAGCTCAGGTTATCATAATGAATAGAAATTCATTTAAAATTGAGGAAAAAAGTAGTCAAAATATTGCATATAATACGCCACAAGGGCATAGTAAAACATTGAGAAATAGTAATGAAGATTTTTGTAATAATAATGAAGTAGAGAATGAATATGAAGTAATTAATATGAAGAAAAGAATACCCAGAGATGGTAGTTCTAATTATAATAATATATATAAAAAATGCAATATTCAGGGTACGTCGAAATTACAGGAAATTTCGAGTACCACAAATGAACAAAAGGCGATAGAAGTTCCTTTTGTTAAACGCCCAATTAGAAAACCTGAAGTAAATTTACGTTCATTTCAAGCTTGTAGTAGTACCACGCTTGGGTGCTACCCAAACAATTTAGTATTGATGAATTCGGCATTCAAAAAACCCGTTTTAAAAGAAATGGAAATTAAGTTAAATCCAGTAAATTGCTGTGTAGAAAATAAATTAGAAAACAACAGTGTAATTTTAGAAATAAATAAAATGAAGCAATCCGAAGTAATAGAAGAATATAATGTAGTAGAAGGGAGTAAAAAATTGGACGTAGAAAAAATAGAATATGGAAATGTTATAGAAATACAGGATGAAAAAACGGAAAAAATAAGCAATCTAAAAAATTTTAAAAATAAAAGTAAAAATAAAAAGATACATAAATATGAAGAAAATTCGGAAGAAGCATTAAGTCATATTAGACTTTTATATAACAATGAAGAAGTACAGGATAAAAACGAAGAAATGTTAATTTCGGAACTTAAACCGAGTATAGTTCCACAGCAGCAAAACTATCAAATAATACAATTTAATGAAAATACAGAAAAGTATATCGAAAAGCACGTAGAAAAAATAGAAGAAGAATTTATTCAAGAAAAGGAAAAGAGCCAAAAAGGGACAAACTTGAATACAAATTTTATGGAAAAAGTAAAAAATTTAACCCAATATCCTGAAATAAAAATCGTAAAGGAAAAATTATTTTTTAAAATTATTTAAAAATTTCGCACAAAACTCATAAATATAGTCCTACAATAATTCCACGGAATTATAAATATTTTAGGAAACATGCATAAAATTAAGAAACTCGAAAATAATGATTTTTATAACTTTATACGATTAATATGTTAAATCTAGATTAGTTTTTTATATTTCAATAAAAATTGTTTTGTCTTTGATAAGAATAATTAATCTTTTTTAGGTGCATATTTTCAGGAGCAAAATTTAAAATCAAATTAATTTTTTTATATAAATTAATGTAGTTTTAGTAATACAACATAATAAATATAATTTTAAGTTTTGGGGGTATAGGAAATGATTAACGAAATTAAGTGTTTTTGTAATAAAATATTCAGTTTTAAAATTTTTGTTAGTACTTAAAATTAAACTTTTAGTAAATTTATTATTATTTTAACTTTTAGAGAATCATAATTAACTAGCCAATTACAGTTATACATAAAAAAAGAAAAAAAAGGAAAATAATTATTCCATTATTTAATTATATCATAAAGAAGATAATTACACAGAAATAATATACTAATATACATATTAAAAAAATTAAAATAAAAGAAAAATATAGTAAAATAAATGAATATATTTAAAAATAACTCTTTATTGAATTAATAAATTATGGAATTGTTAATTAAATAGAAAAGAATTAATAAATTATAGAAAATGAATATAATTAAAAAAAAAATAATATATAAAAAATATGATAAGTAAAGAACATAAAATAAGCTAAAACAAAATAAGCTAAATATTATATTATAAAGTTAATTTTAAAAAATTTAAAGGTTAAATTATAAAAAAATAAAATAAAATGGAAAAATTGTTGAAAAATAAAAATTAAAATAAAAATTTTATTGAAATTGTATAAAAAGTAAAAAATGATTGAAAATGTATACAAAATTATTGGAATTGTATAAAAATAAAATAAAAATGGTTTATAAGTCAAAGAAAATGTTTTGTTAAAATGGTTAAAGTTAATAAATTGTTAGAAGAGAATTTATTAATAAAAATTAATAAATGTATAAACGATTTGTATATTGATGAAAAAAAATAAATGAAAAGTTAAAAGAAAACGAAATAGTATAATAATTTGTATATTGATATAAAAAATTATTAATGAAATTTTAAAAGGTATAAATAATTATGTAAAAGAAATTAATGAAAAATGATAACGAAATTTGAAAATGAATAAATAAATATGTAAAAGAAATTGATATAAAAAAAAAATGTTTAATAAAGAAAATGTTAAAAAAAATTATATTGTTTAAAAAATATGTAAAAGTATAAATATATAAATATAAAAAGAAAAAGATTTGGATAAAATTAGAAAAAAATTTATATATAAAAGGTATATATAAAATTATACTAATTTCAAAAAATTTGTACACTGTGAAAAAAAAAATAATATGAAAATAAAATGTATAGAAAATAAGATTTAAAAATTGTATAAATGGAAAAGCTGAATAAATTGAATAACTCTGAATTGCCCAACATTCAAATAATGTATCCATTTTTTGTACTTCAAAGGGGGAGGTGTTGTGGAATAAAAACACCGCCCTTATAATAAACGATAACTAATTATTTGTACCATAAAATATTAGCTTTTCGCATTGCGTAACAAGAACAATATTATTATTCAATATAAAATACTGTTCTAGTTAAATTTGTATTATTAAATTGTGTCAATAATTTAATAATGCTTAGTGCGCAATTTTGTCGACTATGCAATTTTGGGCATAAAAACAAACAATTAATAATAATTAATATTGAGTGCAATTACTCAATCAAAAATTAATTATGTTATTAATAAAACAAAGTTGTTTACATTTTATGTGTAAACAAAGGCCGGAAAATTAATATTTGCGTATAAATACTATGAGTTTTTAGGGAATTCGGGGAGTCGAAATTTATTCAGCTTACAGTTAAGAGCTTCCAAAACAGAAAGTTTTGTACGGAGCTATTTATTTAACTTAAGTTGGAATAAATAAAGTTTGATATATAAAAATCAAATATAAAAGCCGAATTTTTATATATTATTTAACTGGCAAAAGCCAAAATAATATACAAATACATTATATCAACGCTTCCAGTTCAACCGGAAAACCTATTATAACGATTGGCTTTAGCCAAAAATATAATATCCATAAGTTGAACATAACAAGTACGTTACTTATCCAAAAGAATTTTGTGTGCAGATAAAAAATTTAAATAAAATTTTATAAATAATTATTATAAATATTTTTTTTTTAAACAAAAGTAGCAGTAATTTTTAATAAAGCATTTTATCAATAATAAAATCAGTGGTAGCAGAATAATTAAAAGTTACAGTTAAAGGTTGCAGTAGAAGACGCAGAAAATTTTTACAAAAAAATGCAGAAGAAGTAGCTGCAGAAGAAGTAGCATTACCCTATATTTGCATTTTGTGATACAATTATAAAATTTTTAGCGATAAAAGCAGAAAAGGAATTTTTTTAAAAAAAAATTTTTTTTTTTAAAGTAGTAAGTTATTTTTTTTTTCTCTAATATACAAAATTCAAATAAGTTCTATACAAAAATATAAAAATAATAACGGGCTGTTATAAATTTAAAAAAATATCATATATAAATATAATCATATTATATATATATATAAAAAAAATAATAAATCAATTTTTTTTGTTAAAAATAAATAATTTTTTTATATAAAATGAATAAAACATTACATTTACATTTTTTTTAAAAATATTTTCTTAATAGAAAATTTGTTTAATCCGAATGCTTTTACCAAAAAAAACGCGCTTTCCTCTAATGAAATTTACGTACGTCATTTAAAATATTAATATTAATATCAATTAAAAGTTGACAATAATATTTTATATAAAAATGATCAAACGTAATTTGAAAATATATATATATATCATTTTAAATATATATATATAATTTTCGTCATTACGAACAACAAAAGAAATAAAATTTTATAATTGTATCACAAAATGCAAATATAGGGTAATGAAAAAAATTGTTGATTAGTTAAACCAAATTTTATTAAAATTTTAACACTTATGTTTAAATTTTTTTATTAAGTTTCTTTGTTTTTACACAGCCCTCCCTGTAAAAACAGAACCAGTGAATTCACTATATTACCCCTGATGAATGGAACCGGTGAATTCTCTTATGAACTCAATATAGGTTCGGTGAAAAAATTCACCACTTTTATCAATGAACGACCTATGAATGGTCACCATATATTTCCCCATATAGTGAAGGAACGAGTTCCATGCACTAGGGAAGGAACGAGTTCCATGCACTAGTAGATATTTTTTTTAACAAAATCACAATCAAAAGTAAAGAATAGAAAGAAAACTAAAAAAAAAAATATGGCCTGATACAAATTGCATATCAAAATTCAAACTATTTAAAAAATTGATAATAATTATATTAATTAATAATACACTTAGCTGAACGTTTTATTAATATTTTTTCCAAAAACTATTTTTCCCTTTAATTAAATTAAATTTTAATTAACTTTAACTAATGCTCTTCACCGTTCAGAGTCTGACTACTTAATAAATTTTGACGTTTCTGAGTTAATTAACGTTTCTGACACTAACTGGTGAATTTTTTTTTCCTAATAAGTAGGTAATTCACCAGTTCCTCTTTTTTTGACACGCATACAGTTTTAAAACCAAATGCGTTAGTGTGAGAATTGAAAAAAAAAAAATAAACTGGTGAACTATTTCTTGCAGGGCTGTGTCGACTTAGTGCAAAAATTTTTATTTTACACTTTCTTTATATAGTTTTGTTTCAAATTAAATAAACTTAACTCTTTTACACCGTAATTGTTTTAATTACCCTATTTTTTTATTCGAATTTGATTTATAATAATACACTTCTATGTATTATATTTCACGTTAACAAAACTTTAATATAAACTTTAACTTACATTACAAATTGATCAAAAACGCACCATTTGCAATTTATACTTGGAGAAATAAAACTTTTGTGTAAAAAAATAAAAAAATTATAATGTTTGATATATGAATATGTACCCCAATTTTATTTATTATATACATATTTTATTTTTTAAAAATTTTATTGAAGAGAGAAAAAAAAATGAAATTAGGTTAACTATTAGGATAGGTTAAGGTTTTTGGTAGTATATAAAAAAATATTATATATATATGTATACATATACATATTTGCATTTTATTTTATTTTGCTTGAACTTTGTATATAAAAATTTTAATTAACTAGAAATTTAAAATTTTTTAAAAAAGGATTTTTTGTATATAAAAAAGGATTTTTTGTATATTTTTATTATTTTTTAATTACTAAAAATTTTGATTTTAATTTTATTTTTTGGCCAATTTTTTTTTTTACTTTTTGTATTAATACCTTTTCTATTTTAAGTTAATAAAAGGTAAGTCCAAATTATTTAATTTTTTAACAATTTTACATTAATTATATGTATTTCTATTTATTTGAATAATTTTTATTTATTTCAACCAAATTTTTACAATTTTAATCAATTTTTATTTACTTTAATAATTTAATTTCATATTTTAATTAATTTAATTTTTATATTTGTCAATTTAATTTAATAATTAGCCAAAAAATAAATTTTATTATTCTCCATTATTAAAACAATTAAATTTGGAGTTATAATAATTATAAAAAATAATGAAGAACCGTATATTCCTAATGATTTTGTTTTATTCATTTTATATAAAAAAATTATTTATTTTTAACAAAAAAAATTGATTTATTATTTTTTATATATATATATATAATATGATTATATTTATATATGATATTTTTTAAAATTTATAACAGCCCGTTAATATTTTTATATATTTGTATAGAACTTATTTGAATTTTGTATATTAGAGAAAAAAAAAATAACTTACTCCTTTAAAAAAAATTTTTTTTTTTTAAAAAAATTCCTTTTCTGCTTTTTCCGCTAAAAATTTTATAATTGTATCACAAAATGCAAATATAGGGTAATGCTACTTCTTCTGCATTTTTTTGTAAAAATTTTCTGCGTCTTCTACTGCAACCTTTAACTGTAACTTTTAATTATTCTGCTACCACTGATTTTATTATTGATAAAATGCTTTATTAAAAATTACTGCTACTTTTGTTTAAAAAAAAAATATTTATAATAATTATTTATAAAATTTTATTTAACTTTTTATCTGCACACAAAATTCTTTTGGATAAGTAACGTACTTGTTATGTTCAACTTATGGATATTATATTTTTGGCTAAAGCCAATCTTTATAATAGGTTTTCCGGTTGAACTGGAAGCGTTGATATAATGTATTTGTATATTATTTTGGCTTTTGCCAGTTAAATAATATATAAAAATTCGGCTTTTATATTTGATTTTTATATATCAAACTTTATTTATTCCAACTTAAGTTAAATAAATAGCTCCGTACAAAACTTTCTGTTTTGGAAGCTCTTAACTGTAAGCTGAATAAATTTCGACTCCCCGAATTCCCCAAAAACTCAAAGTATGTATACGCAAATATTAATTTTCCGGCCTTTGTTTACACATAAAATGTAAACAACTTTGTTTTATTAATAACATAATTAATTTTTGATTGAGTAATTGCACTCAATATTAATTATTATTAATTGTTTCTTTGTATGCCCAAAATTGCATAGTCGACAAAATTGCGCACTAAGCATTATTAAATTATTGACACAATTTAATAATACAAATTTAACTAGAACAGTATTTTATATTGAATAATAATATTGTTCTTGTTACGCAATGCGAAAAGCTAATATTTTATGGTACAAACAATTAGTTATCGTTTATTATAAGGGCGGTGTTTTTATTCCACAACACCTCCCCCTTTGAAGTACAAAAAATGGATACATTATTTGAATGTTGGGCAATTCAGAGTTATTCAATTTATTCAGCTTTTCCCTTTATACAATTTTTAAATCTTATGTATAGAAACATTTTATTTTCATATTTTTTTTTTTCACAGTGTACAAATTTTTTGAAATTAGTATAATTTTATATATACCTTTTATATATCAATTTTTTTCTAATTTTATACAATCCAAATCTTTTTCTTTTTATATTTATATATTTATACTTTTACATATTTTTTAAACAATATAATTTTTTTTAACATTTTCTTTATTAAACATTTTTTTTTATATCAATTTCTTTTACATATTTATTTATTCATTTTCAAATTTCGTTATCATTTTTCATTAATTTCTTTTACATAATTATTTATACCTTTTAAAATTTCATTAATAATTTTTTATATCAATATACAAATTATTATACTATTTCGTTTTCTTTTAACTTTTCATTTATTTTTTTTCATCAATATACAAATCGTTTATACATTTATTAATTTTTATTAATAAATTCTCTTCTAACAATTTATTAACTTTAACCATTTTAACAAAACATTTTCTTTGACTTATAAACCATTTTTGTTTTATTTTTATACAATTCCAATAATTTTTTATACATTTTCAATCATTTTTTACTTTTTATACAATTTCAATAAATTTTTTATTTTCATTTTTATTTTTCAACAATTTTTCCATTTTATTTTTTTTTTTTATAATTTAACCTTTAAATTTTTTAAAATTAACTTTATAATATAATATTTAGCTTATTTTGTTTTAGCTTATTTTATGTTCTTTACTTATCATATTTTTTATATATTATTTTTTTTTTAATTATATTCATTTTCTATAATTTATTAATTCTTTTCTATTTAATTAACAATTCCATAATTTATTAATTCAATAAAGAGTTATTTTTAAATATATTCATTTATTTTACTATATTTTTCTTTTATTTTAATTTTTTTAATATGTATATTAGTATATTATTTCTGTGTAATTATCTTCTTTATGATATAATTAAATAATGGAATAATTATTTTCCTTTTTTTTCTTTTTTTATGTATAACTGTAATTGGCTAGTTAATTATGATTCTCTAAAAGTTAAAATAATAATAAATTTACTAAAAGTTTAATTTTAAGTACTAACAAAAATTTTAATACTGAATTTTTATTACAAAAACACTTAATTTCGTTAATCATTTCCTATACCCCCAAAACTTAAAATTATATTTATTATGTTGTATTACTAAAACTACATTAATTTATATAAAAAAATTAATTTGATTTTAAATTTTGCTCCTGAAAATATGCACCTAAAAAAGATTAATTATTCTTATCAAAGACAAAACAATTTTTATTGAAATATAAAAAAACTAATCTAGATTTAACATATTAATCGTATAAAGTTATAAAAATCATTATTTTCGAGTTTCTTAATTTTATGCATGTTTCCTAAAATATTTATAATTCCGTGGAATTATTGTAGGACTATATTTATGAGTTTTGTGCGCATTTTTTAATCAATTTTTCCTTTACGATTTTTCTTTCAGGATATTGGGTTAAATTTTTTACTTTTTCCATAAAATTTGTATTCAAGTTTGTCCCTTTTTGGCTCTTTTCCTTTTCTTGAATAAATTCTTCTATTTTTTCTATGTGCTTTTCGATATACTTTTCTGTATTTTCATTAAATTGTATTATTTGATAATTTTGCTGCTGTGGAACTATACTCGGTTTAAGTTCCGAAATTAACATTTCTTCGTTTTTATCCTGTACTTAATAAAAAATTCACCACTTTTATCAATGAACGACCTATGAATGGTCACCATATATTTCCCCATATAGTGAAGGAACGAGTTCCAGTTCCATGCACTAGGGAAGGAACGAGTTCCATGCACTAGTAGATATTTTTTTTAACAAAATCACAATCAAAAGTAAAGAATAGAAAGAAAACTAAAAAAAAAAATATGGGCTGAACAAATTGCATATCAAAATTCAAACTATTTAAAAAATTGATAATAATTATATTAATTAATAATACACTTAGCTGAACGTTTTATTAATATTTTTTCCAAAAACTATTTTTCACTTTAATTAAATTAAATTTTAATTAACTTTAACTAATGCTCTTCACCGTTCAGAGTCTGACTACTTAATAAATTTTGACGTTTCTGAGTTAATTAACGTTTCTGACACTAACTGGTGAATTTTTTTTCCTAATAAGTAGGTAATTCACCAGTTCCTCTTTTTTTGACACGCATACAGTTTTAAAACCAAATGCGTTAGTGTGAGAATTGAAAAAAATAAATAAACTGGTGAACTATTTCTTGCAGGGCTGTGTCGACTTAGTGCAAAAATTTTTATTTTACACTTTCTTTATACAGTTTTGTTTCAAATTAAATAAACTTAACTCTTTTACACCGTAATTGTTTTAATTACCCTATTTTTTTATTCGAATTTGATTTATAATAATACACTTCTATGTATTATATTTCACGTTAACAAAACTTTAATATAAACTTTTAAATTACAAATAGATCAAAAACGCACCATTTGCAATTTATACTTGGAGAAATAAAACTTTTGTGTAAAAAAATAAAAAAATTATAATGTTTGATATATGAATGAATATGTACCCCAATTTTATTTATTATATACATATTTTATTTTTTAAAATTTTTATTGAAGAGAGAAAAAAAAATGAAATTAGGTTAACTATTAGGATAGGTTAAGGTTTTTGGTAGTATATAAAAAAATATTATATATACATATATGTATACATATACATATTTGCATTTTATTTTATTTTGCTTGCACTTTGTATATAAAAATTTTAATTTACTAGAAATTTAAAATTTTTTAAAAAAGGATTTTTTGTATATAAAAAAGGATTTTTTGTATATTTTTATTATTTTTTAATTACTAAAAATTTTGATTTTAATTTTATTTTTTGGCCAATTTTTTTTTTTACTTTTTGTATTAATACCTTTTCTATTTTAAGTTAATAAAAGGTAAGTCCAAATTATTTAATTTTTTAACAATTTTACATTAATTATATGTATTTCTATTTATTTGAATAATTTTTATTTATTTCAACCAAATTTTTACAATTTTAATCAATTTTTATTTACTTTAATAATTTAATTTCATATTTTAATTAATTTAATTTTTATATTTGTCAATTTAATTTAATAATTAGCCAAAAAATAAATTTTATTATTCTCCATTATTAAAACAATTAAATTTGGAGTTATAATAATTATAAAAAATAATGGAGAACCGTATCTTCTTAATAATTTTGTTTTATTCATTTTATATAAAAAAATTATTTATTTTTAACAAAAAAAATTGATTTATTATTTTTTTTATATATATATATATATATTATGATTATATTTATATATTATATTTTTTAAAATTTATAACAGCCAGTTATTTTTTTTATATTTTTGTATAGAACTTATTTGAATTTTGTATATTAGAGAAAAAAAAAATAACTTACTACTTTAAAAATTTTTTTTTTTTAAAAAAATTCCGTTTCTGCTTTTTCCGCTACCAGCTACTTCTTCTGCATTTTTTTGTAAAATTTTTCTGCTTCTTCTACTGCAATCTTTAACTGCAACTTTTAATTATTCTGCTACCACTGATTTTATTATTGATAAAATGCTTTATTAAAAATTACTGCTACTTTTGTTTAAGAAAAAAATATTTATACTAATTATTTATAAAATTTTATTTAACTTTTTATCTGCACACAAAATTCTTTTGGATAAGTAACGTACTTGTTATGTTCAACTTATGGATATTATATTTTTGGCTAAAGCCAATCTTTATAATAGGTTTTCCGGTTGAACTGGAAGCGTTGATATAATGTATTTGTATATTATTTTGGCTTTTGCCAGTTAAATAATATATAAAAATTCGGCTTTTATATTTGATTTTTATATATCAAACTTTATTTATTCCAACTTAAGTTAAATAAATAGCTCCGTACAAAACTTTCTGTTTTGGAAGCTCTTAACTGTAAGCTGAATAAATTTCGACTCCCCGAATTCCCCAAAAACTCAAAGTATTTATACGCAAATATTATTTTGCCGGCCTTTGTTTTCACATAAAAATGTAAAGAACTTTGTTTTATTAATAACATAATTAATTTTTGATTGAGTATTTGCACTCAATATTAATTATTATTAATTGTTTGTTTTCATGCCCAAAATTGCATAGTCGACAAAATTGCGCACTAAGCATTATTAAATTATTGACACAATTTAATAATACAAATTTAACTAGAACAGTATTTTATATTGAATAATAATATTGTTCTTGTTACGCAATGCGAAAAGCAAATATTTTATGGTACAAACAATTAGTTATCGTTCATTATAAGGGAGGTGTTTTTAATCCACAACACCTCCCCCTTTGAAGTACAAAAAATGGATACATTTTTTGAATGTTGGGCAATTCAGAGTTATTCAATTTATTCAGCTTTTCCCTTTATACAATTTTTAAATCTTATTTTCTATACATTTTATTTTCATATTATTTTTTTTTCACAGTGTACAATTTTTTTTAAATTGGTATAATTTTATATATTCCTTTTATATATCAATTTTTTTCTAATTTTATACAATCCAAATCTTTTTCTTTTTATATTTATATATTTATACTTTTACATATTTTTTAAACAATATAATTTTTTTTAACATTTTCTTTATTAAACATTTTTTTTTTATATCAATTTCTTTTACATATTTATTTATTCATTTTCAAATTTCGTTATCATTTTTCATTAATTTCTTTTACATAATTATTTATACCTTTTAAAATTTCATTAATAATTTTTTATATCAATATACAAATTATTATACTATTTCGTTTTCTTTTAACTTTTCATTTATTTTTTTTCATCAATATACAAATCGTTTATACATTTATTAATTTTTATTAATAAATTCTCTTCTAACAATTTATTAACTTTAACCATTTTAACAAAACATTTTCTTTGACTTATAAACCATTTTTATTTTATTTTTATACAATTCCAATAATTTTGTATACATTTTCAATCATTTTTTACTTTTTATACAATTTCAATAAAATTTTTATTTTAATTTTTATTTTTCAACAATTTTTCCATTTTATTTTATTTTTTTATAATTTAACCTTTAAATTTTTTAAAATTAACTTTATAATATAATATTTAGCTTATTTTGTTTTAGCTTATTTTATGTTCTTTACTTATCATATTTTTTATATATTATTTTTTTTTTAATTATATTCATTTTCTATAATTTATTAATTCTTTTCTATTTAATTAACAATTCCATAATTTATTAATTCAATAAAGAGTTATTTTTAAATATATTCATTTATTTTACTATATTTTTCTTTTATTTTAATTTTTTTAATATGTATATTAGTATATTATTTCTGTGTAATTATCTTCTTTATGATATAATTAAATAATGGAATAATTATTTTCCTTTTTTTTCTTTTTTTATGTATAACTGTAATTGGCTAGTTAATTATGATTCTCTAAAAGTTAAAATAATAATAAATTTACTAAAAGTTTAATTTTAAGTACTAACAAAAATTTTAAAACTGAATATTTTATTACAAAAACACTTAATTTCGTTAATTATTTCCTATACCCCCAAAACTTAAAATTATATTTATTATGTTGTATTACTAAAACTACATTAATTTATATAAAAAAATTAATTTGATTTTAAATTTTGCTCCTGAAAATATGCACCTAAAAAAGATTAATTATTCTTATCAAAGACAAAACAATTTTTATTGAAATATAAAAAACTAATCTAGATTTAACATATTAACTGCATAAAGTTATAAAAATCATTATTTTTGAGTTTCTTAATTTTATGCATGTTTCCTAAAATATTTATAATTCCGTGGAATTATTGTAGGACTATATATATGAGTTTTGTGCGCATTTGTTAGCGAACAATTTTTATTCAATTTTTCCTTTACGATTTTTATTTCAGGATGTTGGGTTAAATTTTTTACTTTTTCCATAAAATTTGTATTCAAGTTTGTCCCTTTTTGGCTCTTTTCCTTTTTATTGAATAAATTCTGCTTCTATTTTTTCTACGTGCTTTTCGATATACTTTTCTGTATTTTCATTAAATTGTATTATTTGATAATTTTGCTGCTGTGAAACTATACTCGGTTTAAGTTCCGAAATTAACATTTCTTCGTTTTTATCCTGTACTTCTTCATTGTTATATAAAAGTCTAATATGACTTAATGCATCTTCCGAATTTTCTTCATATTTATGTATCTTTTTATTTTTACTTTTATTTTTAAATTTTTTTAGATTGCTTATTTTTTCCGTTTTTTCTTCCTGTATTTCTATAACATTTCCATATTCTATTTTTTCTACGTCCAATTTTTTACTCTCTTCTACTACATTATATTCTTCTATTACTTCGGATTGCTTCATTTTATTTATTTCTAAAATTACACTGTTGTTTTCTAATTTATTTTCTACACAACAATTTACTGGATTTAACTTATTTTCCATTTCTTTTAAAACTGGTTTTTTGAATGCCGAATTCATCAATACTAAATTGTTTGGGTAGCACCCAAGCGTGGTACTACTACAAGCTTGAAATGAACGTAAATTTACTTCAGGTTTTCTAATTGGGCGTTTAACAAAAGGAACTTCTATCGCCTTTTGTTCATTTGTGGTACTCTAAATTTCCTGTAATTTCGACGTACCCTGAATATTGCATATTTTATATATATTATTATAATTAGAACTACCATCTCTGGGTATTCTTTTCTCCATATTAATTACTTCATATTCATTCTCTACTTCATTATTATTACAAAAATCTTCATTACTATTTCTCAATGTTTTACTATGCCCTTGTGGCGTATTATATGCAATATTTTGACTACTTTTTTCCTCAATTTTTTGACTACTTTTTTCCTCAATTATGATAACCTGAGCTCCATTGTCATTTGGGAACTTTGCTTTTTCTATGTTTGATGTATTCAGTGGTAATTCAGTATTTTTCTGTAAATTTTGTCTTCTTAATAACATAATGGTGTGGGATGAATCAGGGCGTTTTGATTCATCCCTTATTAAAGCACGCGATTCGTATTTTTGCTTAGCAGGGCAGTGAAATATACTGTGTCATGGGCTGTCGCACCATTCACAATTTGGCGCCACTACATTTTCTTGATAAATTATACAAAAACGGCTAGTATGACCTAGTTCTCCACAACTATAACATTTTATTATATTTTTATTTGTTCTATAATTATTATTGTTTTTAGTTGCGCTAAAATTTCTATTGTAGCTATTTATAATATTTATTTGGTTTGGTACTGAGTGCCTTTCGAAATATTGTTGTCCCGTAGAATAATTTTCGTTATTGAAATTATCCTTATTTTTATTTTTATGATAACCTGTGCTTTCGGTATCCATTTTAATTAATAATTTCTTTAATAATGTGGAAATATCATTTTCACTTGGCAGATTTTCTATTGAATTGCTCGTTATGTAGTTTTCCCTGGCGTATCCGATCGCCTTTTTGACTGCTGTGTTTAAATTTGAACAATTTTGTGATCTCACATAAAATTTTAATTGTTCCGAAAGTAATCCTCTTATAAAACTGCTTTCGTCATTTCCTCTTTTAGAACCCTACCCTCACCTGGGTAAGTGTTTTCTACCATAATTGTGTAGGCCTCCAGCTTTTGCAAGAGTCTACTTCCACAATTTTCTACTGTTTCATCCTGTCCCTGATAAAATTCCTCCAATTCCTTGGCTAATTGAGGAAGGTCCTTATAAGGTACAAAGTAATCACACAAAACATTTTTAAATTCTTAAAAATACTTTTAGGGAATGAGGAAAATAAAAATAATGGAGTATTTTATTTTAAATAAATTTTTTTTAGAATGATTTTCGTTTACATAAAATATTTTTTTTTTTTTTAAATATGAAGTTAAATAAGAATAATTTTTTTTTAATAAAATAGGTATACAAAAATTTTTTTATTTTCCTCTTTCGACCCCTAAAAATTTTTATAGAAATTTTTATAAAAAAATGACCCCTAAATTATAATATAAAAAAAAGCAAATATATATTATTGTTGTTGTTGAATTTTTTTTTATAAACTAATGTCGTAAAATTCAAAACCCCCAACGTTGGCGCAATCTATATTAAAATTTTCAAAGCGAATTTCAACATTTTCATTTTTAAGTCCGGAATTTGAAAATTCGGACGAACATACAAAAACAAATATAGAAAATATTGAACCGAAACGAATTTAGAAGTATTGAATAGAAATAACTTTGCAGATTTTCTACAACAAGTGCAAGGAAAACGAGTATCGGAAAATAGAAAAAGTTTTAGAACATTGAGGTCTGGGGTAAAATATAACAGGATTGGTCCAATAAAAAAACCAAGGAAAGTAAGGAGAAATAAATTTATAATTAATAAAACAGAAAGAAAAAGTTTAAATATAAAAAAGTTGACAAAATGAATCAAATAAACGACCCCCATCCCCATTACTTTAATTTCCCAAAAACAAATAATACAAATAGAAGAATAAATAAATCAGGACCGTCAGGATTAAACTCGACCCCTATTCCACCTCCACCACCAATTGCACTACAACATCGAGAGGAATACGTTGCGGAAAACTTTACAAACGACAACTCATATCATTTGGAACCAACACTGTTACCAGTTGAAAAAATAATCAAAAGATTTTTGGTACAAGTTCCAACTTTTTCGGGTGTAATTGGGTTGGACATTGTAGGGTTGGACATTGGTTGGTTGGTTGGTTTGAAAGGGGGGAGGGGCCAGCCCTCCACGCACTGAGACCGCTTGGGTCCGTTGTACACCCCATACGATGACTTAAAATCCCCTATAGCACATCGTTCCACCCCACCTCAGTTATGAACGCGATCAGCCTTGACGGGCTTATTTTACCCGCCTCCACCAAGTTTGTCAAGAAGTGACTCTCCAGGTGTTTAAGTCTCCTGTATCGAACAGCGGGGCATTTACAGAGGAGGTGTTCTAGAGTTTCCTCCTCTTCCCCACAGCCTCTACAGGTTGAAATATCGGTTACTCTTAATCTCGAGGCATGTTTCCTTAGGAGTATGTGGCTCGTAGCAATGCCAGTGTATAACCGGGTTTTAGATTTCGTTAATGAGAGGGTTGGCCATTGAAAATGAGTTAAACAATTTTCTCGAATTGGCTCATCAAGCATACGAATTGACGAACAAAAGGGAATACTATTGAGAATATTGATTACAAGTAAATTGACCGGTGCAGCCAACGCACTTTTTAGGTATGCCAACGTCGGAAACTTCACACAATACAAAGACATTTTGAGAAATCGTTTCATTGAAAGTAAGCATATGGCTACATTCTGAAATCTGAAATGATGGGAATGAAAACGAATCAGTAGAACTATTTGGGGAGAGAATAGCAGAAAAATTGGCAGTTTAGAGAAACAGAGTAAATGAAAGATATCACAACGAGGGACGAGCATTAATAAACGAAATGGAGATAACAGCAAAGAGAGTATTTCCATAGGAGCGGCTCGTCAATACTTAAATGAAACGCGGAATTTAGGAAATATAGGAAGTTCTAGTAAAACTAGTAATTTTAGTCAAGGTGACCAAATAATGAACTTATTAACAAATATGATGCAAAAATTAAATGAAACTGACCAATCAAATAATAGATACAATAGTGGAAATAATTTTAGAAATAATAATAATTATTTCAGGGAGGAACAAGGATATAATAGATTTAATAACAGTCAAAATTACAATAACAACCACAACAATTCTAAAAATAATTAGAATTATAATAATTAGAATTATAATAAAAAAAAATCAAATCATGGTAATAATTATAATAACAATAATTTTCATAATAATAATAAGACCCCTAATAGAAATGGAAAAAGCCCTTTTTCAGTCCAATTTTATTATGACTAGAATGCCTATTGGGTTCCAGGAAAACCAGTAAAAAACATTTCAGAGTAAAAAAAAGGAATTTCAGTCAAAAATAGGAAGACATCGCTGTCAAAATAATTTTGACTGAATTGCCTTTTCAGAAGGATATTCAATCACAAAACTGAAACGGTATTCCAGTAAAAACTTTTTTGATTGGGATTCCTTTTGGATTTATTGACTGAAATTGTTTTTGCCAAAGGAAATTCAGTCAAGCAACTAAAAAGGAATTTTAGGCAAAATTATTACTGTAATGAGAAATAACTCATAAGAGCAAATATTATTACCTTAATTAGAATTATAACCATAATGATGTACATATTTCGTGTTATTTATGCTCAGACCAGTCTGATCAATCTGATTAATCTGAAACTGTTTCTTATTTCTGCTCAGATCAATCTAATCAATCTGATGGCTGTTTCTTATTTCAATTTCAGATTAGTCAGATTGATTTTTTTGAGCGGAGAATTTTTCAGATTTATTATTGTTTGTGGTTAACTTTGTGCTTGATTTTTTTGTTATGGCTAAACTATTATCAGATTGTCATATCTCAATAATTTCTTTAACCAATTTTTTTTAATTATTTATATTTTTTGTAAATTTAATGAAAAATATTACAGAAATTTATATTTAAATTGAAAAATAATTTCGAAAATTTGAGAATTCCAGAGTTGTCGACCAATATTTTTATTTTACACCGGCAACATTGTAGCATTTTTTATCTGAAAAAATCTGACTGTTTCTTATTTCACTCGACAGATTAATCTGATTTCAGATTTTAAAAAATCTAGTCAATCTGCAGATTTAAATAAGAAACAAATCGTTAGTTTATACCTTTATTACTATATAAAGATTAATATAATCTTTATAGCAGATATAATATTAATAGTAAATCATTATCAAATATTCCAAGCAAGTAAGAGGCAATTTTTTACTGTAAATAGCATTTTTTTTAAGGTATTTAATTTTTTTTAAGGATATTTCTAAGTAGAAGAGATATTCAGGGTAAAATGAAATCATTTCAACCGAATACACCAACTGCAGTTTATTCAAGTAAACCACAAATTGGAACACCGAAAATATATTAAGTCAATAAACCAATACCTAAACATAATTCATCCAATAACTTTTCACAGATTTCATCAACAGTAATTTTAGGAGAATCGAGTATTTTATATACAGCAAAAAGAGAAAACATACCAATATGGATAAGAATAATAATTAATTAATGCATAATTTTCTTTTTTTATATATATGTATATTTATTATTAAATATACTTATCTTGATGGACTGGTCCATATTGGTATGTGATGGGCATTTAATGATCCTAGACAAAATGGAAAATTCCATTTATTTGAAAACTTTGTAGTAATATTTTCCCATTCTGTTATAGTACATATAAACTGAAAAACATAAAAATTGCCAATTATAATTAAAATTCTCAAAATATTTATATATCTATGGATTTACTTTTAAATAATCATCTCTCATGGCATTATAAATTACATAAAAACCAGTGACTACGTGTATTTTTTTGTATAATTAAATAATTAAAAAAATTACCTTATTTAGTTGTTTACGTCTGCATCCATCTTGATGTTAGTTTGTATGCCGACTTGTCATATCTCAGATGTCAATCAGTAGACAGACGCGGATGTTATCGAAATTTTTTTTTGTGTAATTCTCCATCTGAAGTTGCTAAAGGCGGATGGAGGGGCGATCAATATAGCAACGTCTTCCCCTTCCGTGGGAGTATTCTTCCTTTCCTATGAGGAAGATGGGACGTTGTTCCAATTTAAAATTAATGTACTGGTAGTTAAATAAGGGTTTTGGTTGTCCATAACCTGTACTACCAGTGTCCTTTGTTGTATTTATTTTGGGGGGTTAGAAATTGCGATAAGGTGATCCTTGTCGTATCCTCCCAAAAAGGGGGTCCTAGCAGGTGTGTGATTTTGTGTTCAGCGTAAGTTGAACTTTTTGTGTGAATTGGGACAGCCAAAGATTTTTGTTGTAGTGTTGGGGGAATATTTCTCAATGAAGTTTCCTTTCTCCCTAACCTTATTCCTAACTCACCCTCTCCCTTCCCTGTCCATTTAAAAAGAAATCCAGAGAGTGTTCATTCTGGGGAGTTGTCAAAATTAATATTAAAATAAAAATATTTCATTTTGAGAAATTTTGGATATTTTTTCTTGTCTTTTTTTTCTGTTGCGTTATTTCTTTTTGATTTTTTTTTGTTAAAAATATTTTTTTTTCTGTTGGTTCCTCGGTCGAGCGAGCGCTGACGGAGTAAGATTTTTTTTTAAATAGACAAGAGAGCAGAGAATAAATAAAATAAAAACGAGTAGTGTTTGGTTTTATTTAATTTTTTTTTGTCTCTTTATTTAGTATTATACAATAATTGTTATCTATTAGTATTTATTATATACAATAATTGTTAGTTTACACTTATTTTTACAATATTCGTTATTTATTAGAGTTTTGGGTTTTTTTGGGTTACGTTAGTTACATTAGGTGTATAGTAAATTTTTTTTTTTTTTTTTTAATGATATTTTTTTTTTATTTATTTTCATTACATTTTATGTATACACCAAAAAAAATATCTTAAAACTATATTAAATTTTTTTTTCTCATTTACAATTATTGTTATTTATTTTACTATGAGTTTTATTTATAACTGGGGGAATCATTTACACTAATTGTTATTTATTTAAATTATTTTTCTTTTGTGTAGTCTAAGTAGATATATATTAGAAAATTTGTTTACAATGTTTTAGTAATTACAAAAAAAAAAAAAAAACAGAAATAGAAATTGTACGCTAGATTTTTCTAAATATTTCAGTATTTATTAATCTTTATATATAATTTATTATTTATTGGGTGGATTTTTTTTTCTTTTCCTTTTGGATTTCCTTAATAATTATTTTGTTAGTGTAGTTTAATTACTAGTTGTAGTTACATTAGTTGTTAAATTATTATACAAATTTTTTTTTTTTTTTATTTTATATAGCCATTTTCTGGAAAAAAATATCACGCCTTAAGCTGCCTGTAGTTACACGCCATTAATTGTGTACTGGTAGTATTCTAAAAATAAATAGAACAAAATTACATTATTATTCTTGGTCGAAAAAATAAATTGTAATACCTGAACCAAAAATGGATCCAGCCATGTTAGATCCCGACGAGGTCCAATATGAGTTAGAGCTGAGTTCGTTGTTAGGGTCGGCGGGCAACGCCCAGAGTAAGTACTCTCAGTTGTGAATTGCCTTAGAACGCGAGCAACGTATAGGTCACCGTCCCCAAAAGCAAGCATTCTAGATCCCGCCGTCGAGCTCGCACTTTGCGAAAGAAAAGTCGCTGCCTGTAACTCGCTGGTCAGTGATGGTATTCGGGCAACGGATGAGGTGAGGAGCAGTTGCTCCGAGCAGCCACTAAAATTCAGCATGTTAAAGATAGACTATATCGCTTAAAATAGGCTCGTAAGGATTACTCGGCATCTGTGCGGCGAATCATAAATGAACTCAAAACAGAGCTCACTAGAATTTCAGAGCAGCAGTTCATCACCGCAAAGTTGCTTGGCTCGGACCATTCGTATTCTGAGGATGGTATGTTGACAAGAATCGACGAATGGGAGGGAGCTATATGTCTACCCCTTGACCAATTTCCGCTGCCGCCTGTGGACGCCGTTGCCAATCCGACTGGTAAAAGGGGGTGTTGCCGAAACAGCCGCTTATTCACACTCCGGCAATATTGACCGGCCACCCCTCTTCTGATCCTGGTGCGACGTTGATGACCTCTCGAAAGGGAGTTAGTCAGCTGAGTTCCTCGAACAATTCTGACTCCACTTCGATACAGGGGTCATCAACTCGGTTGTCCACAGGTGCCGCTAAAAAAACTGGTTCATCTGGAAGAAGAGGAAAACGGTTTCAGAATCAATCAAAACGTCAAAGCTTCAACTTACCAACCCAGTCCGATCACACGCAAATTTCCGCCATGTCCATTCTGCTCAAAGAACAAATCGCCGAACTACAAGCGCTAGTAGCTCGACCACATCTTTCGGAACCAGCTGCAGCGCCCCGGTTTGTTGCTCCTGTTCCTAGCTATCCACCGTCTGTAATGCCACCACTGAGCCGGAGGAGGTCAGTGAGGGAACCATCAAATGTCGCTCCTTTTTCACTCGACGATAGCGACGACGAACCTGACGACCGCCACGCTGAACATTTTAGGCGTCGTAATCCAGTTTCTAACTGGCGGCTTCGATTTGATGGTTCGGACAAAGCTCTGTCGCTAGCGGAGTTCATCTTCCGAATCGAAACTTTGACCAAGGGAGATGGATATCCGTTGGAAGGTTTGGTGTTGTCGATCAATCAACTCCTTCAGAGCCGTGCCCAGACCTGGTACTGGCAATATATTCGGAAGCATTCGAACACGTCATGGTCCAACCTGAAAGCGGCCATGAAAATTGAATTCGATGATGGGGAAGATGATGGTGATGTCAAACTTGATGGAAGCCAGCAAGCAACGTTCTCGGGAAAATGATGGAAGCCAGAAAGCAACGTTCTCGGGAAAAATTTTCTGACTTCCGAATGGACATGGAGGGACTCCGTCTTCGTCTGACGCACGAAATTTCCGACGATGACTTTCTGAACAGGCTCTTATATAACCTATACCCGGGTTACAAGAAAGCTCTGATTTTGGAGATTATTGTAACCCTTAATCAGTTGGATA
Organism: Empis stercorea; assembly: GCA_949752835.1. Taxonomy (NCBI): domain Eukaryota; kingdom Metazoa; phylum Arthropoda; class Insecta; order Diptera; family Empididae; genus Empis; species Empis stercorea. The sequence continues at coordinate 37,413,040 of OX457085.1, read as the reverse complement.
GAGTTTGTAAGAGACTGGAAAGGAAGTGGCGGGAAATTGGTGAGTCAGCCGAGGACCAACTTCTTCCCCGTAGAATGTATGTCCATGAGTTGGAGGAGAACGTTGACTCAAATTATAAAGTTACAAATCCGGCGCTCCAAAAGTCCAATCTGCCAGAACCGCCAAGTCCGTCCGTTCCAATTAAAGAAGTCCTGTCCGTCCAAGATAATAAATTTCATCCGGGAGTTCCGTCCGCCACTGTCGTACCTGCCCACAAAAATACATATGTTATTTGTTTTAATTGCGATGATTTTGGACATCTATTTCGAGACTGTACCCATCCATTAAAAGTAACCATTAAAAGTATTTTGTTATCGTTGTGGTTTTAAAAATAGTTAGTAGCATATGCGAATTAGGTTTAGTTAAAAATAGAAATAATAGTAGATCCAAAAAACATTTTAGTAAGAGGGAGCAAATCCGGAAAACGTTGAGAGCTACGTACCTGAGGCCGGATGGAGACAATCGTCCTTTCATGAAGATACAAATTGCAAATAAAAACCATTTTGCGTTGTTGGACAGTGGGGCCAATATTAGTTGTTTGGAAGGATGGGGAAAATTTGTTGCGGGAGTTGAACATTTTTTACACTCCAACCACGTCCATTGTGAAATACGTAACCGATGACACCTTGAACCCTCAAGGTGTCATCGGTTACGTATTCGTGAACATTATTTACAATGGCGTGACATAAACCATCGAATTTTTTCTGATCCCCTCCAATCAATGGTCTATGATTTTGGGAATGGATTTTTGGGACGCTTTTAATGCGATTCCGTTTAAGAATCTGGAAATATCTGAATGATGATGATAAAAAAATGCATAAATTGAATATTGACCAACAACAAAGGCTTCACGAAGTGATCGATTCGTTTCCGTCGTTTAGTACATCTGGTCTGGGGAAAACTACGACTCTTAAACACGAAATCGACGTTGGAGATGCGAAACCTCAGGTTGTCCGTCCGTATCCATTATCTCTGCCTATGCAAAAACTGTTAGATTTAAAACAAGATAAAATGCTAGAGCAGGATATAATTGAGAAGAGTCGAAGTGCATGGGCATCCCCCTTGGCGTTGGTGAAAAAAGCAAACGGCACCCTAAGGTTGTGTTTTGACGCGCGTAAGGTGCATGCCGTCAAAAAGAGTGATGCCTATCCACTTCCTCACATCAATTCCATTTTGATTAGAGTTAAAAAAACTAAATATATAACTAGTTTAGATCTTAAGATGGCGTTTTGGCAGGTTGAACTGGAAGAGAAATCCACAGACAAAACGGCATTCATCGTCCCCGGTCGTGGGTTGTACCATTTCAAAAGAATGCCTTTCGGTTTGTCCAACTCCCCGAAAACACTTTGCAAGCTTATGGATAAAGTTATCCCTTACGAGCTTCATGAGGATGTCTTTGTTTACCATGATGATCTGTTGATCCTCTTGGACGACTTTGACACCCACATGGAGCTCTTGAGTAAAGTAGGGTGTTTGAGGGAAGCTGGACTAATCATAAACATCGAGAAAAGCCGACTTTGCCAGACCGAACCAAATATTTAGGTCACATTATTGACCAAGAAGGCATTAAAATGGACTTTGAAAAGATCGACGCCATCCAAAACTTTCCAAGGCCAAAAACTGTGCGACAGATCAGACGATTTTTGGGCATGACTGGATAGTATAACCGGTTTATAAAGAATTACACGGAAGTTGCGGCGCCTATTACTGATTTGTTGAAAGGTAAAAATCGGGACAAGTGGAATGATGCCGTCGAGGCAGCATTCCTAGCTTTGAAACTGGCCTTAACGCAAGCCCCCGTACTCGTAAATCCCGATTTTAATCGTCGGTTCTCCGTACAGTGTGATGCGTCGAAGACCGGTGTCGGAGGTGTTCTATTCCAAAGCGATGAAGCGGGACATGAACATTCCATCGCGTTCATGTCCCAGAAACTAAATTCCGCTCAGAAAAACTTTAGCGTGACGGACTTAGAATGCCTCGCAGCGGTACTCAGCATAAACAAATTCCGACCTTGCATTGAGGAGACGGAATTTACTGTGATTATCGACCATGCCAGCCTAAAATGGTTGATGAACCAAAAGGATTTAGTCGGTTTTAATTTTTAAAAAGTACTTACCTGGGCAAGTTGTTTATCGTCGAACCCACGTATTAAGCGATTTCCAGATAAATATAACCGCGAAATTTGCTAAACCCTGGACGAAATGTACAATTTTCGCCGAAAAAGGACAGGTGTGATTCGTGGTAGAAGATTGCGACACCTTGAAACACTACGTTGTCCACGCCAAAGATTTAAAAACCTGAAAAAAAAAATTTATATAAGATTATATTGGTTATGAAGAGAAAAAAAAAACATTGGTTTAAAAAATATAAATTATGGCCCGGCTAGCACAAAAGTTGAGCTTGAGATAGTCAGGGTGTGGGACAGCCCCACGTTGACTCAGAAGAAAAAAATATACCACCTGTGATATTTTCAGATAAATGTTATTTATTTAGTTCTGCGTTAGATTTTTTTTTTCATTTACAGGTATTTGTTATTTATTTAGTAGTAATTTTTTTTTGTTATTTATAATCATTTCGTTAGTTAATTTCTGGTATTTATTATTATTAAATAGTGATTAGTTTATTTACATTTACTTGTTAAGTGTAGTATTAGTATTAGTATTAGTATAGGTTAATTTACACTTATATGTAAGTAGGTTAGTTTTTATTATTTATTAATTAGGTATTAGTTATAATAAAAAAATATTATTTATTTGAGTATTTGAGTAGTTATTTATTTGAGTATTTATTTATTATTTAATTGGTTAGGAGTATTTATTAATAGTTAAATTTATTAGTCTAAGTAAAATATTAATAGTAAAATATTTTGTGTGTTAGATTCGTAGGTTATGGTCCGCTTCAAAAAAATTGAAGCGGACGGTCGGACATTTGTGTGGATTGAATTTTGGAATTTTTTTTTTTTAATTTGTGATTGTATCTCGAGATTTTTTTTTTGATTTTGAAAAGCTTGTTTTTAAAATTAAAGAATTCGGGTGAAAAATGTTGGTAGAACTTAGTTAATTAAGGAAATAAAAAAAAACTTAGTAAAATTAATAAGAAAAAAAAATAATTTGTGATTGGCTGAACATATAAAAACAAAAACCCTTTTGCAATTTTTTATGACAATAATATAAATTAAATTAATAAAAAAATAAAAAAAAATCATTTAAAAAGTGAAAAAAAAAGTTAATAAGAACCAAAATTTTCCGGGCCCCGCGGCTGTGAAAAAAGAAAATAAATAACAAAAAAAAAAAAACCGAAATTCGCTAAACAACCCAAGAATAATCATGAAAATATAATACAAGAATTCATAAAGACAGATAAAAGAAAAAAATTTAAATTCAAATAAAGATTATTTCCAAGTTGCAAAATCGGCAATAATTTTATAGAAATTAAAATCATAATTTCCGAGCAGTGTAATACACTGCACCGGCCGATCAAAAGAAAAAAAATTACCAACCAACGAAAATTCATATCAGTTTAAATAAGAATTAAATAAGCGCTCTTGATAAGCGCTCAACTTATCAAATGTCTGTTGCACCAAATAGAAAATCGTAAGTTGATAAGTAATTTTTGGAAAAGTGATAATTTGATAAATTTTGGTCATTTTTTTCTCTTTTCGTTGCACCAATATTCTTACTTATCAATTTACAATTCCAATACTGCTAAGTTTATCAAAATTTTTGCTAAGAATAAATTCACATATCAATTATTCTGTAAGTTTTATTTTCATACTAATTCGAGCTTTAGTCGTGGTTATATATATATTTATATATATAAATTATATAACTTATAATATATAATATTATAATATATTATAATATAATAATATTACATAATTATGTAATGAAATAACATAAATAAACTTACTTAGTATTTTTTTATTTTTTTGTCCTATATGTTTTGCCATAATATTGAATTAAAAAATTTAAAATTTAAAACTATTTGGCAAATTATTATTTATTGGTTCTTTTGTTGGCTAACAAACTATTGATACAGCACCCGCACATGCAATAACAAATGCAACCATACAAAATTCTACTTATCAAAATGTAAAAATTCAACTTCTTTTCCTAATTAATTTTTTTCATTTGAGAAACGCTTAACACTTATCATTATCAAAAATATGATTATTTGATAATTAATAAGTGAGTTAAATTTAATTTCCATTTGTGCAACACTTATCATTTACTCTTATCAAAAAAATATATTTTTGATTAGGTGATAAGTGATAACTGATAACTGGTTGGTGCAATAGGGCCCAGGTACTGTAAGATTGTTTATTTAATATATTATTTATTAGTTGCTTTTGCTTAGTTTTTTTCTGTTAAATTATTAGTTTTTTTTTGTGGTAAAGTAAAAAAAATTTGTTGTACAGTACAGTAGAGTAGAATTGTTTTTATTTATTGTTATTTATAGTATTTAAAGTATTAAATAGAAAAAAAAATTACATTAATTTAGAGAAAATTTTGTGCGTACACCACATATATTTTATTTTTATTATATATAAATATATTTTCTTTAATTTTTCCTTATTTTAATAATAAAAAAAAACCGCCTGTTTAATAGGAAAAAAAAATTCTTGTGTTTTTTTTTAATTATAAATTTTTTTGTAGAAAAAAACAAAAACAAGATTGAAATAGAGTTGTGTTGGCCTCGTTGGGTTGTTGGTTGCTACTGTTGAGTTTTTTTTCTGGTTGAAGATTTTTTTTTTAATATGAACGGCTGATGTTATTATAATTCCCAGGATGGATCGACATGGATTTCTTGTTAGTTTTTCACCTCATTCCTTAAGCGATGGTGCTTCACTTTAAGGATTTTTTTTTAGATCACTGGTCGACTCACGCCCCATAGACTGACAATAGCTGGCAAAACTTAGGAGGAAATCCCAGTGATCCAAGGAGTTCTAGAACTAGAAATTTTGGTCTAGCGTTTTTTGAGTGATGCGTTGTTGGTCACCCTAGACGTATCGCCCAATTTTCTGGAACTCCGAAGTTACCTCCTCCGACTTATCTTACAGATAACAGGTGGTATTTTTTTATATACAAAATTATCATCCTGTTACACATATCATGCAAGACGACTTCTGACATTTGTATGCCTATGTCAGCAGGCTGTCTTGGGTCTGTCTTAAAGACATGTCTTTGGTGATTCATGGGTATATGTCATTGAAGACAGGGTTGCCACGACTTTTAATTAATATTTTTATTTCATTTTCTAAATCAGCTATATTATTTTCATATTTTGTTTTGTAACATTGAATATGTTTTTTTGTTTTGTAACATTGAATATCATTTTCTAAATTTGAATATTTCTTTAATTTCATTTCTTATAATTCTTTTTCAGATGTTAATTTTTCGATTATTATAATTAAATTATCTTTATCATCTTCAGTTGCACTGTGAGATGTGGTTACAATGTATCAAACTTCATCGTTAAAATCATTGCATAACAGATTGAGCGTATAATTTGCATGAGAATAGCATTGATTGACATATTTTTTTCCTCTTCTGGGTTTAAATAAAATCATATTTTCGCATTACGCGTATGCAATACGCGATCTTTATAATTAATTACTACGTCCAAATTAGTTAGGATATTGTTACCGATGAGACCATAGAAATAATTGTGACAGTTGAGATCTTCAAATTCAACGACATAATCATGAGATTCAGTAAATTCCTTAAAAATTGGAATACTATAATAAGTGTGTGTTTGAATAACTCGATTAAGAAATTTAATATGTTTATTAATTGATGCCAGTTTCCATTTTGGACTACAAATCTCTGCGTTTATTATGCTTGTTTCCGCGCCACTATCAATTCTGAACCTTAATTTACAGATTTTAGTATTTATTACTATATGGGTAGTTGGTTCTTTGGGTACTCCGAAAATTTCGAGAATTTGTATTATTTTGATCTACATTCATGGCAATGTCCATGGGTTCAGTGTTGTTTTGTCGAGAATTTGATCTAATATTAAGACTTGAACGACGTGATTGCACACTTCGTTCAACCTGATTGCTGTGTCTATCATCGTGATTATTATTATTGGATACATTATCATGGATACATTATCATTATTTTGATTAAAATTATTTCTTTGATAGTTTCCATTTCCATTATTAGGATTAGAATAATTACGATTTGATTGATTTTGTTAGAATAGTTTTTATCTGATTGATTCGAATAATAATTATTATTTGAATTATTATTATGATTATTTCTTTGGTTATTTTCATTATTTTTATTAAAAGTTTCAGAATTTCTGAAATTATTTGGGTTGTTATTTCTATTTATTTTCTCATGGTAGTTTCTGTTTGAGAAAGATAGGTACTCGAATTTATTTAAAATATCAAACGCGTCGTCTAAAGTTTGTGGATTTCTACAACCTATAAGATTTTTAGCTAAATCTTTGATTTGAATTTATTTGAATTGTAGATCCTTCGCCTTGTAAGATATGTGCATTATTTAATTTACATAGAATTGACGTGATTTTATTGTAAAAAATTTCAATAGTGGATTCGCATCGACATAATGTTAATTCATCAATAATATCCAGTATTGGAGTTCATTCGCCGTGGTTTCTTATTAGTGCTTGTTTAAGTGATACTGTGTTTTTTTCTGTTTATTTATTACTGAAAATAAAATACAAAAATATCTATTAAAATAAAAAAAAAATTATTTTGTCCAACTCCCCGAAAACACTTTGCAAGCTTATGGATAAAGTTATCCCTTACGAGCTTCATGAGGATGTCTTTGTTTACCATGATGATCTGTTGATCCTCTTGGACGACTTTGACACCCACATGGAGCTCTTGAGTAAAGTAGGGTGTTTGAGGGAAGCTGGACTAATCATAAACATCGAGAAAAGCCGACTTTGCCAGACCGAACCAAATATTTAGGTCACATTATTGACCAAGAAGGCATTAAAATGGACTTTGAAAAGATCGACGCCATCCAAAACTTTCCAAGGCCAAAAACTGTGCGACAGATCAGACGATTTTTGGGCATGACTGGATAGTATAACCGGTTTATAAAGAATTACACGGAAGTTGCGGCGCCTATTACTGATTTGTTGAAAGGTAAAAATCGGGACAAGTGGAATGATGCCGTCGAGGCAGCATTCCTAGCTTTGAAACTGGCCTTAACGCAAGCCCCCGTACTCGTAAATCCCGATTTTAATCGTCGGTTCTCCGTACAGTGTGATGCGTCGAAGACCGGTGTCGGAGGTGTTCTATTCCAAAGCGATGAAGCGGGACATGAACATTCCATCGCGTTCATGTCCCAGAAACTAAATTCCGCTCAGAAAAACTTTAGCGTGACGGACTTAGAATGCCTCGCAGCGGTACTCAGCATAAACAAATTCCGACCTTGCATTGAGGAGACGGAATTTACTGTGATTATCGACCATGCCAGCCTAAAATGGTTGATGAACCAAAAGGATTTAGTCGGTTTTAATTTTTAAAAAGTACTTACCTGGGCAAGTTGTTTATCGTCGAACCCACGTATTAAGCGATTTCCAGATAAATATAACCGCGAAATTTGCTAAACCCTGGACGAAATGTACAATTTTCGCCGAAAAAGGACAGGTGTGATTCGTGGTAGAAAATTGCGACACCTTGAAACACTACGTTGTCCACGCCAAAGATTTAAAAACCTGAAAAAAAAAATTTATATAAGATTATATTGGTTATGAAGAGAAAAAAAAAACATTGGTTTAAAAAATATAAATTATGGCCCGGCTAGCACAAAAGTTGAGCTTGAGATAGTCAGGGTGTGGGACAGCCCCACGTTGACTCAGAAGAAAAAAATATACCACCTGTGATATTTTCAGATAAATGTTATTTATTTAGTTCTGCGTTAGATTTTTTTTTTCATTTACAGGTATTTGTTATTTATTTAGTAGTAATTTTTTTTTGTTATTTATAATCATTTCGTTAGTTAATTTCTGGTATTTATTATTATTAAATAGTGATTAGTTTATTTACATTTACTTGTTAAGTGTAGTATTAGTATTAGTATTAGTATAGGTTAATTTACACTTATATGTAAGTAGGTTAGTTTTTATTATTTATTAATTAGGTATTAGTTATAATAAAAAAATATTATTTATTTGAGTATTTGAGTAGTTATTTATTTGAGTATTTATTTATTATTTAATTGGTTAGGAGTATTTATTAATAGTTAAATTTATTAGTCTAAGTAAAATATTAATAGTAAAATATTTTGTGTGTTAGATTCGTAGGTTATGGTCCGCTTCAAAAAAATTGAAGCGGACGGTCGGACATTTGTGTGGATTGAATTTTGGAATTTTTTTTTTTTAATTTGTGATTGTATCTCGAGATTTTTTTTTTGATTTTGAAAAGCTTGTTTTTAAAATTAAAGAATTCGGGTGAAAAATTTTGGTAGAACTTAGTTAATTAAGGAAATAAAAAAAAACTTAGTAAAATTAATAAGAAAAAAAAATAATTTGTGATTGGCTGAACATATAAAAACAAAAACCCTTTTGCAATTTTTTATGACAATAATATAAATTAAATTAATAAAAAAATAAAAAAAAATCATTTAAAAAGTGAAAAAAAAAGTTAATAAGAACCAAAATTTTCCGGGCCCCGCGGCTGTGAAAAAAGAAAATAAATAACAAAAAAAAAAAACCGAAATTCGCTAAACAACCCAAGAATAATCATGAAAATATAATACAAGAATTCATAAAGACAGATAAAAGAAAAAAATTTAAATTCAAATAAAGATTATTTCCAAGTTGCAAAATCGGCAATAATTTTATAGAAATTAAAATCATAATTTCCGAGCAGTGTAATACACTGCACCGGCCGATCAAAAGAAAAAAAATTACCAACCAACGAAAATTCATATCAGTTTAAATAAGAATTAAATAAGCGCTCTTGATAAGCGCTCAACTTATCAAATGTCTGTTGCACCAAATAGAAAATCGTAAGTTGATAAGTAATTTTTGGAAAAGTGATAATTTGATAAATTTTGGTCATTTTTTTCTCTTTTCGTTGCACCAATATTCTTACTTATCAATTTACAATTCCAATACTGCTAAGTTTATCAAAATTTTTGCTAAGAATAAATTCACATATCAATTATTCTGTAAGTTTTATTTTCATACTAATTCGAGCTTTAGTCGTGGTTATATATATATTTATATATATAAATTATATAACTTATAATATATAATATTATAATATATTATAATATAATAATATTACATAATTATGTAATGAAATAACATAAATAAACTTACTTAGTATTTTTTTATTTTTTTGTCCTATATGTTTTGCCATAATATTGAATTAAAAAATTTAAAATTTAAAACTATTTGGCAAATTATTATTTATTGGTTCTTTTGTTGGCTAAAAAACTATTGATACAGCACCCGCACATGCAATAACAAATGCAACCATACAAAATTCTACTTATCAAAATGTAAAAATTCAACTTCTTTTCCTAATTAATTTTTTTCATTTGAGAAACGCTTAACACTTATCATTATCAAAAATATGATTATTTGATAATTAGCAAGTGAGTTAAATTTAATTTCCATTTGTGCAACACTTATCATTTACTCTTATCAAAAAAATATATTTTTGATTAGGTGATAAGTGATAACTGATAACTGGTTGGTGCAATAGGGCCCAGGTACTGTAAGATTGTTTATTTAATATATTATTTATTAGTTGCTTTTGCTTAGTTTTTTTCTGTTAAATTATTAGTTTTTTTTTGTGGTAAAGTAAAAAAAATTGTTGTACAGTACAGTAGAGTAGAATTGTTTTTATTTATTGTTATTTATAGTATTTAAAGTATTAAATAGAAAAAAAAATTACATTAATTTAGAGAAAATTTTGTGCGTACACCACATATATTTTATTTTTATTATATATAAATATATTTTCTTTAATTTTTCCTTATTTTAATAATAAAAAAAAACCGCCTGTTTAATAGGAAAAAAAAATTCTTGTGTTTTTTTTTAATTATAAATTTTTTTGTAGAAAAAAACAAAAACAAGATTGAAATAGAGTTGTGTTGGCCTCGTTGGGTTGTTGGTTGCTACTGTTGAGTTTTTTTTCTGGTTGAAGATTTTTTTTTTAATATGAACGGCTGATGTTATTATAATTCCCAGGATGGATCGACATGGATTTCTTGTTAGTTTTTCACCTCATTCCTTAAGCGATGGTGCTTCACTTTAAGGATTTTTTTTTGATCACTGGTCGACTCACGCCCCATAGACTGACAATAGCTGGCAAAACTTAGGAGGAAATCCCAGTGATCCAAGGAGTTCTAGAACTAGAAATTTTGGTCTAGCGTTTTTTGAGTGATGCGTTGTTGGTCACCCTAGACGTATCGCCCAATTTTCTGGAACTCCGAAGTTACCTCCTCCGACTTATCTTACAGATAACAGGTGGTATTTTTTTATATACAAAATTATCATCCTGTTACACATATCATGCAAGACGACTTCTGACATTTGTATGCCTATGTCAGCAGGCTGTCTTGGGTCTGTCTTAAAGACATGTCTTTGGTGATTCATGGGTATATGTCATTGAAGACAGGGTTGCCACGACTTTTAATTAATATTTTTATTTCATTTTCTAAATCAGCTATATTATTTTCATATTTTGTTTTGTAACATTGAATATGTTTTTTTGTTTTGTAACATTGAATATCATTTTCTAAATTTGAATATTTCTTTAATTTCATTTCTTATAATTCTTTTTCAGATGTTAATTTTTCGATTATTATAATTAAATTATCTTTATCATCTTCAGTTGCACTGTGAGATGTGGTTACAATGTATCAAACTTCATCGTTAAAATCATTGCATAACAGATTGAGCGTATAATTTGCATGAGAATAGCATTGATTGACATATTTTTTTCCTCTTCTGGGTTTAAATAAAATCGTATTTTCGCATTACTTTATAATTAATCTTTATAATTAATTACTACGTCCAAATTAGTTAGGATATTGTTACCGATGAGACCATAGAAATAATTGTGACAGTTGAGATCTTCAAATTCAACGACATAATCATGAGATTCAGTAAATTCCTTAAAAATTGGAATACTATAATAAGTGTGTGTTTGAATAACTCGATTAAGAAATTTAATATGTTTATTAATTGATGCCAGTTTCCATTTTGGACTACAAATCTCTGCGTTTATTATGCTTGTTTCCGCGCCACTATCAATTCTGAACCTTAATTTACAGATTTTAGTATTTATTACTATATGGGTAGTTGGTTCTTTGGGTACTCCGAAAATTTCGAGAATTTGTATTATTTTGATCTACATTCATGGCAATGTCCATGGGTTCAGTGTTGTTTTGTCGAGAATTTGATCTAATATTAAGACTTGAACGACGTGATTGCACACTTCGTTCAACCTGATTGCTGTGTCTATCATCGTGATTATTATTATTGGATACATTATCATGGATACATTATCATTATTTTGATTAAAATTATTTCTTTGATAGTTTCCATTTCCATTATTAGGATTAGAATAATTACGATTTGATTGATTTTGTTAGAATAGTTTTTATCTGATTGATTCGAATAATAATTATTATTTGAATTATTATTATGATTATTTCTTTGGTTATTTTCATTATTTTTATTAAAAGTTTCAGAATTTCTGAAATTATTTGGGTTGTTATTTCTATTTATTTTCTCATGGTAGTTTCTGTTTGAGAAAGATAGGTACTCGAATTTATTTAAAATATCAAACGCGTCGTCTAAAGTTTGTGGATTTCTACAACCTATAAGATTTTTAGCTAAATCTTTGATTTGAATTTATTTGAATTGTAGATCCTTCGCCTTGTAAGATATGTGCATTATTTAATTTACATAGAATTGACGTGATTTTATTGTAAAAAATTTCAATAGTGGATTCGCATCGACATAATGTTAATTCATCAATAATATCCAGTATTGGAGTTCATTCGCCGTGGATACTGTGTTTTTTTCTGTTTATTTATTACTGAAAATAAAATACAAAAATATCTATTAAAATAAAAAAAAAATTATCTTATTTATTTAATTTTCATCTTGTCCATCTTGACGTTTGTTATTTATTAATCCGGCTTGTCATAATCTAACGAACCGATCGGTTATCAAGTTTGTACTAACCGATCGGTTATGAAGTTGAATTGGGACCCTGAATCTAATAATGCAAGTACGAGATGATATGAACCTGAAATATCTTTAATCAAAACTATAGCAATTGCCAACAACGTTTGGTCACCGTGATTTATAAAATTACAAGGTGTTATTGTTTTTTCAATATTTAGAAATTTATTTGTTGATTCATTGATTGGCAAGCATGGAACTACTGAGCTAGCATGTAGAGATATTCCTGATGAACTGGGTGGATTAAAATTGGAATTTTTTGGTACATTTCATAGTGATCCCGTTGTTAGGTCTGTTGGTTTGTTTGTTTCATATCGATGAAGAAGAGTATGATGCGATTTAGCACATACTTTGCATTTATGATTGGAGTGACAATTACTAACAGAATGTCCACATCGAAGGCAATTTATACACAATGCTAAGCATTTTACTTCTGAATTTCTCGATTCTGTGATTTGAATCAGCGCAAAATGTGCACAATAAATTGTTTAAATTGTATGACATTTCTGAAGTTACGAATGTTGAACTTGAATGATAATGTTTAGATGTAGATTTTTGGTGGATTTAGATTATTTGAATTGAGAGTTTGATCAGATTTATGTAGCTTTCCTTCTCGTACTTCTAAGAGTTGGCATCTTTTATTTAATACAGCACATAAATCATTTCATTTTGGTAGATTAGTACTACTTTGACTAATTATTTCATCGTATTTTGTAAATGAATCAGCATCTAATTTGGTACTAATAAGGTAAATCATAAACGCGTTCATAATTCATAATTAAATGTGCAGACGTTTTGACGATTAAATTTCTTAATTGAAGTGCAGAATTTCGATTGATTTTTGGTAATTCAAACATCTCAGCCATATGTTCCTCAAATATCAAAAAATTATTTTCATATCTATCTTTCAAAGTTTTTAAAGCGATAGTATAGTTGGAAGCTGACGTGCCTAATGTATCAATTGTTGCTAGGGCAGGGCCTGATAAACAATTTAAAATGATTATATTTTTCAGTTATGGATAAAGTGTCATCGTCTCCTACCAATTTATTGAACATTTCCATAAAATTTGGGTATACTCTGAATATTTTCCTGAAAAATTAGGAAGTTTAATACTAGGAAGATTTGATTTAACCGCAGTAGGTATTTTGATAAGACAACCATAACCGCCAATACTGTTCAAATATATTATCTCGAATTGCAATTCGTTGGCAGAAATTGTAGTGCTATTTGATACTATATAATTCTTAACTCTAGTCAAATTACCCTCTACACTGCTTCGCTGAGCTTAACATCAATTTCTTTTCAGACACACTTTCTTACACTTTCCTACACTTTCACTTTCTACACTTTTTTTAAATCGGCGCCTAGAAAAAGTGTACACTTTCTACACTTTTTTTAAATCGGCGCCTAGAAAAAGTGTACACTTTTCTACACTTTTCTACACCCTCAAATTTGAAGGTGTAGAAAGTGGAGATGTAATTAATTTTTTTTTTAACTTTTTAAGGTGGAAATATAATTTATTCGTCAATTAAATAATGTTTTAATCACAAATTATGAAAAAAAGTATAACAATTTAAAATTATAAAGAATTTTGTCAGGGTGTAATAAAAGTATGTTTTTTTCACACCTTACACTTTCCTACACCAGAGATTTTTGACAATTCCCACCATGGTGTGATGTAGAATAAAAATTTCTGAAAAGAAATTGATGTTAATTTCATCAACTTTCTTTTTCAATTTAGTATCTGAAGTAAGGAGATCACCAGAATCTTCAAGTTCACTCATCATTTATGTTAATTTAATTTAATTGATTTTATACAAAGGAATTTTATTAGAATTAAAAATTTGCTATTATTAGTATTGTTATAAAATTATTAAAATTGCACATATGTGTTAATAAACCTGATTTTGTTTTTGTTTCTGAAATTTGGATTTACAACCGAGAAATTTGTAATTTTAATTTACCAGGCTATAATTTTTATGCTACAACTAATGATAGTTATGCATCAGGTGGTGTAGGATGCTTTGTAAAAGATACCTATAATTGCACTGTATCTCATTATAATTTAGTTATGCAGATATTATAAAAATTTCATGTCAAATAAATAATGTAAGTTATACTTTTTTATGTGTCTATAGATTTCATAAATTTCAACCTGAAGTTTTTTTGAATGAATTCTCTGATCTTCTAGATAATATAAATGTAAAAATTTAATTGTTTTGGGTGATATAAATTTCAATTTGTTGTGTGATTGTGAGTACCTTAATAATTATTTAACTGTACTTGCTAGTCATGGTCTTTCTTCTCTTATTTGTGAACCCACAAGATTACCTTCCAATACATGCTTGGATCATTTATATGTTCGATTAGAGAATATTCCATTATCTATGTGTAATAGTGCAGTTTTTTACTTAAGAATAACCGATCATTGTATGACGGAATTATTAGTTGAAAATTTACAAAAAAATAAGGCGGAGAATTTTTCTAATTTTTCCAAAACAAAAATTGACTTTGTAAAATTTAATAATAAATTAAGATACGAATTTTGGGAAAATGTTTACTGTGAGTCTAATGTCTCAAAAGCTTTTGAAATGTTTTATGAAACATTAAATTGTCATATTGAGAATTCTAGTACCTCTTTTACTCCTCATAAAAATGAAAAACGCCTTATGCCTTGGATGAATGAAGTATTATTAACTAAGATTAAGAAAAAAAAACAAACTAGGATTGAAATGTTCAAAGCATCCACTAAATCGCAATTTAAAAAAATTCTATGATAAGTTGTGTAAGCAGTTAAAAAAAGAAATTCCTGAATGTCTGGACAAATTTTATGTTAATGAACTCAATAAGTATAAAGGTAACAGCAAATATGAATGGAAAATTATTGATAATATATTGAATAAATCTATTACTTCACGTAAATCAATTTCACTAAAAGTCAATAATGATTTGGTTTCAGATAATACTGTTGTTGCAGACTCTTTTAATAATTATTTTTCAAATGTGGCTTCAAGTTTAACACCCATACATACAGGTCCATCGTGCTCTTGTGGTAATAATTTAGATAATGTGCGGGATATTTTTCAAAGTAACAGTTTTTTTTATTAACCGATTACTAGTTCAGAAGTTCTGAATACAATAAAAACACTTAATAATACAAACTCGTGTGGTCAAGATGGTATTACTAATATTTTACTGAAAAATGTTGCTTTTTATATAGTTGATATTCTTACATATCTATTTAATTGATATTCTTACATATCTATAGGAATTTTTCCTGAAACATTGAAACATGCAAATATTTTACCTCTCTTTAAAAAAGGAACTCCAACTGAAGTAAATAATTATAGACCGATATCTATTCTCTCTTCCATTAGCAAAATTTTTGAAAAATTGGTGAAAAATAGAATATTAGACCAAAGCCGTATATAATATAAAGATATTCAAAATTTCAAAAAGACTTAAAAAACTGAAAACATTAGGACGCCAATATGAGTTCCCGTGGTGAATATAATATCTTTGTTATGATAGTTGAAATGAAATAACGAGTTTGTGGATAAGACGTAGAAATTGTATAGAGACGACAGAAGGTACACACATATTTTTCGTGGTGAAATTTAATAATATGCGCTCATTTATTTTCTGTATTCTATAATAAGGAAAAGGAATAAAGGAAGAAAAAATAGAGACAAAGGAAAAAATTTGTATGAGACAGAAAGGGTAAGGAAATATATGTATATTTCTGGTTATTTTGATCTATTTTAACAAAAATTTAGAAACTCATATTTGGAATCTTATATTTATTTTCAATTTTGTTGTGGAAAAAAATAATATACTTTAATGAAGCAAAAATTCTACATGTTTGGGTAAACCAAAGGATTTTAAAGGATACAAATTTCATTTATTTTTTCAAATTTCAATTTTGTATTTTTACTTATTTTTGGTTAAAGATCAACGAACTGCGATCGTAGTAAAATTTTATGAATGATGAATTTTATAGGAAATACAATAATAATAATTATATATTGATTTTTTGTTTAAAACTATTCCATTATTAATTTGTCTTTACGTATTTAGTTTTTTAGCGCCCTCATATATGGATTTTTATAATTTTGTAATTTATTTTAATAGAAATAAATAAAATATAAAATATAAGGCAGAATTAACTTTGTAATTCTATATAATTTTTATAAAATATATAGCATAAAAAGTATTTATATGTAAATAAAATCATTGTAAAAAAAATTCTGCGAATATTTTAAAATTTAATTAGATAAATATGTACATACAATTCGTAATACATAATAAGTTTTAATCAATACATAATATATTTTTAAAAATAAGTTATTAATACAAAATAGTTATTACAAAAAATCAATTAAGAGAAAGTAAAAAAAAAACAATTTTCCACATCACCCAAGAGGTATTGTTATTCAGATGCGTTAGCCATTTTTGGTATGGTTAATAAAAATTTACGACTTTAATATTACTATAATATAAAATTAGATATAAAAAATATTAATTAATTAACTCATTTTCATATTTCCTTGAAATGAATTATGATATTTCTAAGTACCAATAATTATTATGTATACTATAAAATTATTCATTCATAAAATTTTACTACGATCGCAGTTCGTTGATCTTTAACCAAAAATAAGTAAAAATACAAAATTGAAATTTGAAAAAATAAATGAAATTTGTATCCTTTAAAATCCTTTGGTTTACCCAAACAGGTAGAGTTTTTGCTTCATTAAAGTATATTATTTTTTTCCACAACAAAATTGAAAATAAATATAAGATTCCAAATATGAGTTTCTAAATTTTTGTTAAAATAGATCAAAATAACCAGAAATATACATATATTTCCTTACCCTTTCTGTCTCATACAAATTTTTTCCTTTGTCTCTATTTTTTCTTCCTTTATTCCTTTTCCTTATTATAGAATACAGAAAATAAATGAGCGCATATTATTAAATTTCACCACGAAAAATATGTGTGTACCTTCTGTCGTCTCTATACAATTTCTACGTCTTATCCACAAACTCGTTATTTCATTTCAACTATCATAACAAAGATATTATATTCACCACGGGAACTCATATTGGCGTCCTAATGTTTTCAGTTTTTTAAGTCTTTTAGAAATTTTGAATATCTTTATATTATATACGGCTTTGATTAGACTTTTTGAATAAGTCGTCTTTTTTTAGTTCGCTTCAATTTGGTTTTTTGAAAGGTAAATCTACAGAAGATGCTCTTATTAACTTCTGTGCAAAACTATATGAGAATATTGATAATAAAAAATGTACAGCATCACTATTTATTGACATTACGAAAGCGTTTGATATGGTTAATCATGATATTCTGATATATAAATTTTAAGAAAGCAGGATTTAGAGGGTTTATGCTTAGTTGGTTTACTACATATCTAAGGTCTACATCACAAAGTGTAAAAATAGGGAATTGTTCTAGTAATAATAATTATATCAATTTAGGTGTTCCTCAAGGTTCCGTTTTGGGACCAATACTATTTTTGATTTATATCAATTCCCTATTCAGTGAAGAATTTAAAGGCGCTGTAACTGCATTTGCTGATGATCTTGGTATTGCTTATGGATCTGATAGTCTTCTACAGTTATATGCGGATATTAACTATGATTTAAATATTTTAAGAAACTGGTTTGCCAAACATAAACTATTAATAAGTTATAACACCAAAATTATGTATTTTAGCCTCTCGGAGTTTAATGCTTTTCAGTTTGAATGTGTATATCACGCTCCTGAATGTGAAAAATTTAAGCTAAATTGTCTAAGTTGTAGTTGTTCTTTAGATGGCAAATCTTATAATTGTTATATTGATTGTAGTTCTAAATGTTTTGCCATTGAGTCTGTTACGCAATTTAAATACCTAGGACTGGTAATTGATAATAAATTAAATTGGTCTGAACATACTGTAAACCTAAATCAATATTTTCGTTATACTCTGCGGTGCTTTTTCCGATTAAAAAATGTTTGTTCTAGCTCTGTTTTAACAATGGTTTATTATGCTATTTTTCATTCCAAGCTACAGTATGGTATATCATGTTGGGGTGGTGCTTACTTTAATAAAATCCAGCCGTTAATTACCATTCAAAAATATGTTATTAGGAAAATATGTAAAAAACATCGATCATATCCTAGCTTTCCACTGTTTGTTAATTTAAAAATTCTACCTGTTCGGCATTTGTATTGCTATAAAGTTCTAAAGCTGTTCTTCGTTAGATCAGGTTATTTAAATATTAGATCTTCAGCTGATTATCCTTTGCGTGTTAATGATTGTTTCCTTGTTAATGTCCCTGTTTTTCGAACAACAGCTTTTAGTAAGTTCTTTAATGTATCTTCATGTAGATTGTTTAATATGCTGCCTTTATTTTTAAGAAAGATCCGAACATTAAATATATTTCTTAGAAAAACAAAAGAATGGCTTCTAAATGTAGATCCTGGTGATTTAGAAAATATGTTAAATATTTTCGTATCGTGATTTTGTTATTTTATTAATTATTAATGTTGTACTTAAATACAATATACTTGAATACAATTGTTGTACTTCAAATACAATAAACTTGAACACACTTATTTGGAATAGTACTTGATTGAATCAATTTAACTTTTTCTCTTTTTCTTTAAAAATTTCAATATTAATAATAAGAATTTGTTACCCCACATATTCTTTACTTTATAATTATATTTGTGGTGACATTTGACACTATTTTTATAAAATAAAAAATGTCAATACTGTATTTCGTTTTAACTTTGATAATATATAACTTTTATTTTGATACATTATTATAACTCTGAATTTGATCTATAGATTTAAGTTAATATCTGAAATTATAATGTCTATCAAAACTTAAAATGTATTATGAAATATGAATTAAATAAAAAAAAAAAAAAAAAATGTATGTATTTGTCAGAAAATTACACGAAAATCAGTTATTATCAGAAACAATTCATATATTAGTAAATCCTGTTTAATAGCAATAATTATTTCTGTACCTTCTCTTTGATCTTTTTGATTATGATAAAAGCATTGATTGTATAGTAGTGGTAATACTTATTATTATTTATTTATTTATTTAAGCTGCAATTTTGCAATCCTTATTCGCAATTGGGTGTGAGTGTTGTTAATAAATAATGTATTATAATGAACTACTTAAAATTCTAATACCACTTATCTTTTTTCTTGAAGTTAATTATGCTGATTTTGTTGATGTCTAGATGATGGACGATTTGAATTATAAATCAGAATACTAACTTTGTCTGTTGTCTGTTTGGGTCTGTTTGTAGGTCGCCTCCTCGTGGTACAGACTGGGTAACGCTAAAAGATCTACAAGATAGGGGGGACTATTAAGAGATGGATGCTGCTCTAAGTGCATTAACAACAGAAGAACCAAAGGTCATTGGGCCTAGTTCATCATCTGTAACAGCAGAGGCTGACCTCAGTTCTCCAAATTCAGATGATGACCAACTATTGCTCTCGGAAGAGGAAGAAATTCCTCCACTGTCGTAGGGAGTAGTAAATGAACTACAGAAGCAGACAAGTAAGCTCCGACTGGCTGACACACGTGTCAAGCTGAGTGGTGCAGCGCGTAAGCGCCTCAAGTGGTTTTTGGCCCACGGGCATCCGGCGGAAGAGGCAAGATTATTAGCCTTAAAACCGATAGAGCCAAAGAAGGCAAATAAAAGGAACCGTTCGGATAGCACCATTCTAGAAGCACCAGAGAAAAGGATCAAAGGTCCTTCAGGTGGCGCTTGTAGCTTAGTGCGGACAACAACATCATCTACTTCCAATGACAATGGTGAAAACTTGCCTAAAGGAAGTGCATTAAGCTACAAACAAGTAGTGGAAGGGATGAAACTGGGCATTTTATCCAAAAGCTATCCGAAAGAACTCTTGACAATTGAGCAAATGACTGGCATTCAAGAAGCCATCCTGGACAAAATAGTCGAACAAAGGGATGCGGTTACAAAACCGAAGTTCCTTGGTTCAACTTTTAAGCCAGGTTGGTTAGTTCTAAATTGTGCTAACAAACTCACTCATGAGTGGGTTCGCAGCACAATTTCCGGAATAGTGCCCTGGAAGAACGCACAGCTTACAGCTGTAGAGGAATGTAATATTCCTAAATCCCATGTTATTACTACGTTCTTCCCAGCATGCTCAGTCACGCCTAGCAAGCGTATTTTGGACAAGCTTTAGAGCTTGTAGCCAGATCTCTTTTCACTTTTGGATCGGAGCTCCTGGGTAACACCGGCAGAACGAAGGCCTTAACGTTGACGAATGGAAGGTCATGCGTAGAGAACAACACGGCACCGCAACTCAGCTGACCTTATCCGTCGATCATTCGTCCGTTGAAAACCTGAAGAAAACCGACCACAAAATCAACTTCGGCTTCGTTCAATTTCGACAAAAGAAAGCCAAAAGAGGATGAACCGGTGTTACCCAGGAGCTCCGATCCAAAAGTGAAAAGAGATCTGGCTACAAGCTCTAAAGCTTCAACAGGTAAAGACTCTTCACCTAAGATCAGTGCTTCGAAGGGTACGCAAAGCCGGACATCCACAACCCGTCCATCAACCTCCAAAACCGCCAAAGCTAGCACGAGCTCTAGCTCCAAGGGTCAAAAATCGGCCCAAGTGGTCAAAAATCGGCCCAAAACCGCCAAAGCTAGCACGAGCTCTAGCTCCAAGGGTCAAAAATCGGCCCAAGGATAGCAGTAGCATAGACTGCATCCAAATAAACTTACATCATGCAAAAGCAGCAACATCAACGCTTAGCTGTAAGTTTATTCAAGAGAACGTGGACATAGCGGATCCGGGAGCCTTGGATCCATAAAGGTCAAATAAAGGGCCTACCAACAAGCACATGTAAGTTAGTTTATGATAACAAACACGACAATCCAAGAGCAGCTATATTGCACAACAAGAGAATTAATTTTCTTCGCATTTCAGAGTTTATTTCGAGGGACACTGTTGCAGTATTACTAGAGGTGCAATCTGAAGGGGGTAAGCAAGAAGTCGTTTGGGCTTCGGCTTACTTCCCTGGGGATTTGGACACAACGCCTCCTGAAGATGTCACACGTCCAATTAAATACTGCCAAAGACGGAGGAAACAGTTTATCATCAGTTGCGATGCAAATGCACACCACACTGTATGGGGTAGCACCGATGTTAACAAAAGGAGTGAGTGTCTTTTAGAATATCTTATTACTAACAACATAGATATAATTAACAAAGGCGACGAATCCACATTTATAAACTCGATCGCCTGGTGCGGATGGTATATTTCCGGTCCTCCTACAGAAAGGGCTTGAAGAATTGATCCCAGTACTAGTTAAACTGTTTAGAGCTAGCTATATCTTCCAACATATACCAACCATTTGGAGGATGGTTAATGTGGTCTTTATTCCAAAGGCAGGAGGGCGCCCAGGTGCCCAGCGTAAATCATATCGACCCATTAGTCAATCATCCTTTCTTCTTAAAACAATGGAAAAGGTCATTGACCCTTGAGTATATAGAACAGGAGAAGCTATAATATAAATTTGCACCTACAAGCTATGTCACCAAGTTTTTGAAAAATTTTAGAGCGTTACTTGTCAAAAATTTGCAAATGATTGTCAAAAATTTGCACATTTTATATAGAAATATATGAAATAATTCTCTTTACCCCCAACAAAAAAATGCTTCACTTTATTTTAACTATAACATCTCCTGATGTTCTATATACTCTAAGTCATTGACCTACACATAAGAGAAAACGCTCTCAAAGTGTCTCCACTTCACAAATACCAGTTGTAACAGGATAGTAATTTTCTCTAAAAAAAATTACCACCTGTTAGCTTAAGGTAAGTCGGAGGAGGTAACTTCGGAGTTCTAGTGAAGTGGGCGCCAGGTCTAGGGTGACCAACAGCGCATATCACAAGAAAAACGCTAGACCAAAATTTCTATTACTAGAACTCCTTGGACCACTGGGATTTCCTCCTAAGTGTGCCAGCTACGATCAGCCTGTGGGGCGTGAGTCGACCAGTGATCCAAACGGCAATCAATACAACAATACGATGATGACCTCACTAATAAAAATGTTCACCACAGAAAATCGTTAAAGTGAAGCACCATCGTTTAGGGAAAGGGGTGACAGAAGGACAAGAAATCCATGCGATCCATCCTGGGGATTTATTATAAACTCAACCAGCCATTCTAAAAAAATTCAACAAAAAAAATAAAAAAAAAAATAAAATCCAAACACAACACAGCAGCACCCAACGTAGTAACCACTCTTAAAATAACAAAATTTTTGGAATTTTCAAAAAAAAATAATTAAAATTCCAAAGAAATTATAATAAATAAAAAACGATTAATTGTAAATTTTTTCTTTTTAATAATACAATTTCAGAAAATATCTCGGTGGTGAATAATTTTTGATTTTCACTATATATATATATATATAAATTTTTTTTAAATAATTTTACCTTATTATGGTGTACGCAAAAACTTTACTAAATAACTATTTTAATTTTAATGAATATAACTAAATGCATAATTTAATTTTAATTTTAATGAATATAACTAAATGCATAATTTAATAAATAACAAAAAAAAAAATTTTCTCTAATATCTTTTTTTCCATCAAAATAATTAGATAATTTAACAAAAAAAAACCAATCAAAAGCAACTAATATTAAAAAAAAACGTACACCGATAATAAATATTTTTAATATAAATTTAAAACATACCTGGTGAGTCTGCTTCCTGCTCCGGACATGTCTGGAAGGAATCAGCTACCCAAGGTACCTACACTAAAAAAATCAACCAAATCAAGGAAAAATTACAAAATCACCAACCCAAAAAAAAACACAAATTTTAACAAAAACAACGTGGACGTTTTTGCCGCCGGGCTGCTCCGACGTCAAGGAATCGCCCGAATTGGATGGTTTTTTTTTCTTGGCTGTTTCTCGGTGGTCGTTGGTAGAAAGAAAATTCTGGATCAGTTCTGGATTCTTTTAGTTTTTTTTTAATATGACACCACCAAGGTACTCTTTTTAATTGTTTTTTTTTTTTTAAATGGTGCATAGATTAATATATTTATTTTCACCATAATTTATTATTTTTTTGTTTTTTCGTGCCGGACGCCTCATAATAATTGTTTTTAAATAATTAATAAATTTAATTCTTCTTGTAAATTTATTATTGTTATTTATTTTCCAAAATTAATTAAATTTTATTTCTTTTCGCACAAATTCTCTCACAAAATCAAATTCCCTAAAAATATTTTTCCACCAGAAACAAAATCCGACCGTCCGGCACTCAATTTTTCAACCGACTCCCCGAAACAATAATTTTTCAAATTTTCCAATTCGAAACTCTATTGTTTCCTCGATCGCGTGATCTCTTGACTTTCGGAATCAAAACATGACCCGCAAGGGCAACAAAGGTTGTCTATTGTTATGATCCGAATATCAAGAGACCGCAGCGCTGACGGGAATTTCGAACCAATACTAACATGACTACCAACCTACAGAAAAATTTTTAATTCAGCCGTTTGCTGACATCTGGAATATGACAAGCCGGTCTACAACAATAAACGTCAAGTTGGACAAGTCGTAAACAAATAAATATAGGTGGTGTTTTTTTATATTTTAATAAATATTAACTTATTTTTAAAAATAAATTAACATATATAAAACACGGTGTCACAAAACAGACCTATCTGGAGCTTAGCGTTCCAGACAGGCCTGGAAACACCGACTCGCCACATCCCAGATGTCTTATAATAAATGCGACATAAATATAAATACCAAAAATAATAATAACCTAAATAAATAACACCTAATAATTACCTAACCAAAACTAAATACTACTATAAATAATATAAATAATAAATAACCTATATTAATTATAAATTTACCTAAGAAATAACTAATTCTCTAACTAATAACTAAATAATTAAATAAATAAGAAAAAAATTTTTAACTATTCTTACAACTGACTAATACTAATAAATTTAATAAATTTAAAAAACTAATAAATTTCAATAATAATAATAACCAACTAAAAAATACTACTAATGTATAAATAATACTACTTAATCTAATTATCTAATTCATTAAGGTTGGTAGCCATGCAGTTATGTATTAAATCACTAATAACTAATTAATAAATATCAAGCAACCTACTAACAAAAAAAATAACTAATACTACCGACAATTAAATGTAAATTAACTAATACTAATACTACACTTAACATCTTAATGTAAATAACTACTGACTAATAAATAATAATAAATACAAAATTTTTAACTAATACTAACTAACAAAAAAAATATAAAAAAAATTTAAGTATATATAAATAAATAAATAACAATGATTTTAAAAATATCACAGGTGATAATTTTTTCTCAGCCAACGTGGGGCTGTCCCACACCCTGACCAGTCTCATGCTCTACTGACTACGCTAGCCGGGCATGCGGATAACTTTTCCAAATCAATTAATATTTTTCCTTTTTTTTTTTTTCTTCTTCTTCTTTACAAACACCAACTCAATCACCTCATCCAACCTTTTCAGCTCTGCAGCGAATTCAACCGAAGTAGCTGCTACAGGCATCCCCATCCCAATGATCGAAGACAAACTTGCGTCACCTATAAATTAATGCCTTTGGTTGACTCGTCGGTGCAACCACAACTAAATCATTATAAGGTTCAGACAAATCTGGCTTCAATTCACTCTGTATTGCTCTTTGTTTAGGGAGATCAATTTTTGACAATTTCACCAAACCCACAGGTTCGGCAATTGAAGCTGAATTCGTAGGCTGTGCAATGGCAGATTGAAAATTTAATAAATTTTTTAGTGCTGCGGAACTACCCTCTGAAATCATTTTATGTGCGGAATGGATTAAGGAACGTAACATTGGTACTGCTCCATTATCCCAAAGGATTTTTTGATCTTCGGGCGAACCGTCAGACAAATTCCATAGGGTACCACAGGCATTATTAACTACTGTTAAATTGTCGGATTTCAGTTGTTGTAATAATATGCCTAAATATTAACATTGTCGTAAAATTTTTCGATAATCTTCCCGTACAGCAATATGACTAGAAACATTTCTTAAAATTCCGCTAGCAAATTCCATTATTTTAAAAGTTTTACTATACGATAGCAAGTCAACTAGAAATGCTAATGCTCCTTCAACAGCACACAACTCAACTTTATTGGTTTTGTTATGCGCTGAAAAATTCCATAAAACCGACAATACTGCGTTTAATGTATTTTCATTATGACTCTTCATGGCAGCTTTAGCCAAGGCTGTGACAATCCCCATTCCGCTTAAGGCGGCTTTCATATTATAATCGGATTGCCACGATAAATTATGCAACACACTTGCGGTTACTTGGACAAGATCATCGGGTGCGGAATCTAATTGCTCTACTAGAGCTACCATAAATTCCTTATTGGAGCAGAGTAATGCTTTATTATTACCATTACCAAATGTTAAATTTGTTAATGCCATTAATGCATAACACCGTAATGAATTGCAACACTGATCTCCTGGGTTTGGACCATGAGCAGCATGATCTAAATGTACTAAACTGGCAATTGCTTGAGCAGCATGATCTAAATGTACTAAACTGAGCAGCATGATCTAAATGTACCATGAGCAGCATGATCTAAATGTACTAAACTGGCAATTGCCCAATTTACACATTGCCTGACGATGCTCTTCATAAAAACTAACGTTCATTAGACTAGAAATTGATGCTAATGGATGACTATATAAATCCTCTGCAATAGCTTCACCACCACTTTGTAGAAAGCTTTTAAAGAGCAACAATAGTCCACTATTTGTTCCATTGAACTTAATAATGTTGCCTCACGTCTACCCGCCTCCTCATCTGGATTACCAGCTACAAAATTATTAAAAGCCATTGCAGTAATTTTAACAAAAAAAAATTTGTAACTAAATTACAAGAAAAACGACAAATAATTATGAATAGGGTAAATATAAATAACACTAATTGTAAAATGACTACTACTAAATACGACACTAACCAAAAAAAAATAATTAAATAAATACCAAAAATTGAACAAAAAATGATCCTACACCTAATATAACTAATATAACAAAAAAAAAACTAACTCTAATAAATAACGAATATTGTAAAAATAAGCAAAACTAACAAATATTGTATAATAATAAAAAAAAAAGAGACAAAAAAATTTTTTTAAATAAACAAAACACTACTCGTTTTAAGTTTATTTTTCCTCAAAATTTTCTCTCCGTCAGCGCTCGCCTGACCGAGGAATCAATAGCAACAAAATTATTTTTAACAAAAAAAAATCAAAAGAAATAACGCAACCAACAAAAAAAAAGAGAACAAAAAAATTCAAAATTTCGCAAAACCAAATATTTCTTTTTTTTATAATTAATTTGACAACTCCCCAGAATGGATACTCCCTCTGGATTTCTACTTAAATGGACAGGGAAGGGAAGGGGTAAGGTAGGAATAGGTTTAGGGAGTAGGGATACTTCAATGAGAAATATTCCCCCAACACCACAAAAAAATCTTTGGCCGTCCCAATTCACACAAAGTTCAACCTACGCTGAACACAAACACACACATGCTAGGACCCCCTTTTAGACTACTAAAAGCGGGTGTCTCACTAGCGGACGGACTCTTTGGGGAGGATGCGACAACGACCACCTTATCGCAGTTCTAACCCCCCAAAATGAATAAACAAAGGACACTGGTAGGACAGGTAATGGACAACCAAAACCCTTATCTAACTACCAGAACATAAAATTAAATTGGAACAAACTCCGATGTTCCTCATAGGGAAGGAAGAATACCACCCACGGAAGGGGAAGACGTTGCGGTATTGATCGCCCCTCCATCCGACTTAAGCAACCTCAGATGGAGATTTAAAAAAAAAAATTAAATTAAGCCACAATTTGGGCACCAATTGTAACACAATTGGTGCATCTTAAAGTCCCATGATTTGGGCGCCAACTGTAACAGGGGAGTAATTTTCGTCAAAAAAAAATTACCACCTGTTAGCTTAAGGTAAGTCGGAGGAGGTAACTTCGGAGTTCTAGTGAAGTGGGCGCCAGGTCTAGGCTGACCAACAGCGCATCACAAGAAAAACGCTAGACCAAAATTTCTATTACTAGAACTCCTTGGACCACTGGGATTTCCTCCTAAGTGTGCCAGCTACGCTCAGCCTGTGAGGCGTGAGTCGACCAGTGATCCAAACGGCAATCAATACAACAATACGATGATGACCTCACTAATAAAAATGTTCACCACAGAAAATCGTTAAAGTGAAGCACCATCGTTTAGGGAAAGGGGTGAGAGAAGGACAAGAAATCCATGCGCTCCATCCTGGGGATTTATTATAAACTCAGCCAGCCATTCTAAAAAAAATCAACAAAAAACAAAATCCAAACACAACACAGCAGCACCCAACGTAGTAACCACTCTCTATAAAATAACAAAATTTTTGGAATTTTCAAAAAAAAATAATTAAAATTCCAAAGAAATTATAATAAATAAAAAACGATTAATTGTAAATTTTTTCTTTTTAATAATACAATTTCAGAAAATATCTCGGTGGTGAATAATTTTTGATTTTCACGCACTTTACTAACGCAAAACGCAAAAACTCGGTGGTGTACGCAAAAACTTTACTAAATAACTATTTTAATTTTAATGAATATAACTAAATGCATAATTAAATTTTAATTTTAATGAATATAACTAAATGCATAATTTAATAAATAACAAAATTTACTCTAATATCTTTTTTTCCATCAAAATAATTAGATAATTTAACAAAAAAAAAACAAAGCAAAAGCAACTAATATTAAAAAAAACGTACACCGATAATAAATATTTTTAATATAAATTTAAAACATACCTGGTGAGTCTGCTTCCTGCTCCGGACATGTCTGGAAGGAATCAGCTACCCAAGGTACCTACACTAAAAAAATCAACCAAATCAAGGAACAATTACAAAATCACCAACCCAAAAAAAAACACAAATTTTAACAAAAACAACGTGGACGTTTTTGCCGCCGGGCTGCTCCGACGTCAAGGAATCGCCCGAATTGGATGGTTTTTTTTTCTTAGCTGTTTCTAGGTTGTCATTGGTAGAAAGAAAATTCTGGATCGGTTCTGGATTCTTTTAGTTTTTTTTTAATATGACACCACCAAGGTACTCTTTTTAATTGTTTTTTTTTTTTAAATGGTGCATAGATTAATATATTTATTTTCACTATAATTAATTATTTTTTTGTTTTTTCGTGCCGGACAATTATTATGTTTTTAAATAATTAATAAATTTAATTCTTCTTGTAAATTTATTATTGTTATTTATTTTCCAAAATTAATTATATTTTATTTCTTTTCGCACAAATTCTCTCACAAAATCAAATTCCCCAAAAATATTTTTCCACCAGAAACAAAACCCGACCGTCCGGCACTCAATTTTTCAACCGACTCCCCGAAACAATAATTTTTCAAATTTTCCAATTCGAAACTCTATTGTTTCCTCGATCGCGTGATATCTTGACTTTCGGAATCAAAACATGACCCGCAAGGGCAACAAAGGTTGTCTATTGTTATGATCCGAATATCAAGAGACCGCAGCGCTGACGGGAATTTCGAACCAATACTAACATGACTACCAACCTACAGAAAAATTTTTAATTCAGCCGTTTGCTGACATCTGGAATATGACAAGCCGGTATACAACAATAAACGTCAAGTTGGACAAGACGTAAACAAATAAATATAGGTGTTTTTTTTATATTTTAATAAATATTAACTTATTTTTAAAAATAAATTAACATATATAAAACACGGTGTCACACAGTTTGCTTATCAAGCTGGTAAATCAAGAGTGACTGCGTTACACGCCTTTGTAAATAGGATTGAAAAATCCTTCGCGGCCACGGAAGTTGCTCTCTGTGCATTTCTAGACATAGAGGGCCCTTCGATAACACATCGTACGACTCGATAGAAAGAGCGGCTTCGCGTAAATGGATCGGGATCCCTACTGTTGGCTGGATTAGAGCCATGCTTGAATGCCGCCGTATAACAGCTAAACTAGGGGATGAGTCGGTCACAGTAACAGCCGTCAAAGGTTGCCCCCAAGGAGGGGTATTATCCCCTTTGCTCTGGTCTACAGTGATTGATGATCTGCTGGAAAAGCTGTCAAATTTGGGGTACGATGTACAAGGTTATGCAGATGATCTTGTAATAATAATAAGAGGAATGCATGAACCCTGTCAGAGCTCATGCAGAGAGCCTTAAATTTTGTGCAGACGGCCTTAAATTTTGTGCAGACGGCCTTAAATTTTGTGCCTTGACGAAGGTCTCTGTGTGAACCCCAATCAAACTATACTGATACCATTCACAAAAAGAAAGATGGTGCATTTAAAATCTCCCAAATTAAACGGTATAAGTATTGAGTATGCCAACGAAGTGAGATATCTAGGAATAATCCAAGATAAGAAACTAAATTGGAACTCACACGTAAAGAAAACGATTACAAAAGCCACAAGGGCTTTTTATATGCATGCAACCGTCTTCTTGGTAAAACATGGGGAATGAAACCTAAAATGATATATTGGTCATATAGCGCAATCGTTAAACCCATTTTGATCTATGCCCCGTTAGTGTGGTGGCCAAAAACACAACAAAAGTCCACGTAAATCCAGTTGCAAAAAGTGCAACGGCTTGCATGCCTAAGTATAACCGGTGCTATGCGAACCTGCCCGACTGCAGTCAATGAAGCCCTCCTGGACTTGCTTCCCTTACACCTTCAGGTTCAAAGGGATGCTCTTCTAGGCGCGCTCAGATTGCAATGGACAATCCAATTCAAACCCGGAAATCTAGTGGGTCATGTGGCAATTCTAGCTGACCTCCAAAAGTAGCCATCGACTATGGAAATGTCAGACTTTATGGAAAAGCTACTAAACTTCGACAAATCCTTCAAAGTGGTTCTCACGGACCGCAACGTTTGAAGCTCAGGGGGCTCAGGAACAATTCGATAGTTTGGTACACAGATGGCTCCAAAATGGACGTTGGCGTAGGTGTAGGGGTATACGGACCACGTTTTCGCCTTTCCAAACCCCTTGGTGTTACACCAACAATTTTCCAAGCGGAAACACATGCCATAGAGTTTGTGCTGGAGAATGTGTCAAAAGACGCATATGTAGCGCAAACATTTACATTATATCGGATAGCCAAGCGGCCCTTAAAGCTCTAGATTAATTTAGCTTTGACTCAAAACTTGTATGGGAATGTCTATCCTCCCTCAAGCAACTGGCAAGCAACAACATAACTCCCCGGGCATAAAACAGGGGAAGAAATTCATAGACTTTTCAAAAAAGAGAGCTAAAGAGATTCTCAGACTTAGTAAATCTGAGCTTCGTGTTATTACTGGTCTTTTCACAGGCCGCTGCCCATTTAGGAATCACTTGAATAAAATCGGAAAGTCTGACACTAGGGACTGTCGATTCTGTTCAAATGATGATGAGACAGCGGAGCACATCCTTTGCGATTGCGAAGCCATTGCCCGAAAAAGGCTGAATTATCTGGGTAAGGGTTTTCTGTTCCCTCAGGAGATTAAAATTCTGCCGGTCAGGAAAATATTGGGGTTTTACAATAGCCTTGATATCAACTGACCCAACTAATTAGGGAATGCACAATAGATCTTTTAGGTCGCGGTGTAGGGAGGCAACAGTATTACCTTAACGTCCCACTTACTAAACTAAACTAACTAACTTTGTACTAAAATACTTGTTTAAATTAACTATCAAATGTCGAACCACTTAGATTATTAACACCAAAATTTACAATTTTGAATTTAGTTCATTAATTTTTTTTTTTTGATTAAACACAAATTAACAATCTTTTGTTTTGTTTTTATATTTTAATAATGTTCTGTTTATTTTCATTATAAACTTAAAAATAATATATTATCTGATTTAATATGTACTATACTATAAAATTCACTACAATTTTATTATTTAAAGTTTAGAGAAATTATAATGACCGACTGTTTTTTGATAGACTTAATTAACAAGTGATCTTATTTTTTGATTTTATAATTTAGACAATTATTAATTTCAATTTAGAGGAGAATTTTAAGAGTAATTATAATTGGCCAATGCGATCGTACGACAAATCGAATTTCTAATATTATCTTTAGAAATTGAGTTTTATCAATATTTTATAAATGTAATTTATTATACAATTGATTTAATACATAAAAAATCGAATTATGATATGATCACTTTAACCAATTATTAAATTTTAAGCAAATTGAAAAATGAGTACAATTATACAGAAAAATAGCAATTATAATAGTTTAAAATAAATTTTGTTTAAATGAAATTATAATTGTTTAAATTTAAAAACATCTGGTGATTTAACAAATGGAAAAATGAAAAATGGTAAATTATATTAAAGAAATGAAAATATTTAATAATGTTTAAATTTATAAATTGTAAGAAATATTGTTTAAAATGAAAAATGAAGAATTATTTAATATTGTTTTATGTAAAAGATGAAATATGTAAAGTTGTTTAAAACGAAAATGAAGAATTATTTAATATTATTTTATGAAAATGAAGAAATATTTAAAGTTGTTTAAAATGAAAATGAAGAATTATTTAAAGATGAAAAATGTAAAATGTATATTGATGTTGTAAATCGTGTATATTGATGAAAACTGTATAATGATGAAGAGTTAAAATGTAGTTGAAAGGAAAATATTTAAAATGTGAATATTGTTTAAAATAAAATTGAAGATGAAAAAGGAAAATGGTATATTAATGTTTGTATTATAAAGAATTATGAAAATTGAACTAAAGTTGAAAGAATTGTATTAAAAGGAAGATTGAAATGAGTTCTAAAATGGTTCAAATTAAAAATGAAAATGTAAAATTATTAAAATGAATTTGTGACCTGGCCGGCACATATTAATTTTGTACCACCTGAAAATAGAAAAATATTATTAGTAAAGAAAGAAAAAAAAAATAGACAATTATATATAAAAACAATTTTAACTTTATTTTTATCCGGGTCTCCGTCCGCCATCCGTTGTCCGCCTCCAGAGGAAGAAAAAGATGAACATATAAACTAAAACTTGACGCTGGTCAAGTTACGTCCATTTTTGTTTATATTTTTTTTTCTCTGTGACGGCGGATGACAAACGTCAATCAAATAAAAAGAAACGCCAAGATTTCCACTATACCGATCCATTCGCGCAGGCCATCTATTGCGAAAAAAACGGCCTTCAGAAAAAATTGCTTTTTTAATTCGGTTTGGCAGCCCGATTCTGAAACGGGAAAATGGTCAGGTTTGCAGGAAAATTGTGAATAGAGAGTGGCGTGATGTTTTTTTTGGGGTGGGGAAGAGGTTTTTTTTTGGCTGATCGAGGAGTCGATGGTCAGATGTTATAGTGAGCGGACGCGCTGCTTAAATTAATATAGAATTGTTTGTTCTCTTCCTCCGAAATACATGCCGGAACACTCAATTGAATTTTCACTCAATTGCGATTAGTACAAATGCGCCCAACTTAAGGGATGCGCATTTGGTGTTACATATGGCGCCCAAAAGAATAAGGCCTGTACCATTTGTTCTACAAATGGCGCCCAAAAGTTTGGCTTAAAGAAGCACCAATTGTCTTGTACAATTGGCGTCAAATTTATCGGCACATTAAGAGCGTACGCTTTTGTTACAAGTGTCGCGAAATTTTCTTGGGTTCAATCATAAGTCAGATGGATAATATTCGATGTTTAAGAGATTTTTTTTGTGGAATGTATGTTGTTGTGGTAGACGGATGGTCACCCGAACACAAGAATGTTTTTTACATCTTATATTTTAATTTTTTTTTCTCGGCTTGAGCTTGATGATTGAAGTCATCGATAAAGTAAACCTGTCCCTCCCTTTTATTCCTTCCCATCCTATGTCAATGTTCCTTTCCTTTATAAAATGCGAAGTGTCTATGTCAATTCTTTTTAAAGAAGGAAAAAGAAAACCAACTCAACAATCAGAACATTAAAATATTTTTTTTGATACAGCTGGTAAACCAAGTTGTTCAACTCATATTAAGGTTATATTACGATTCAAATTTGCTAAGAATTTTTTTTTTGATTTAGATTATTATTTAGTTGAGGGGTTTAGTGTAAATATAATTTTGGGAATGGTGTTGGTAAATCGATTATAATTATATACAATTAAAAATAAGGGTATACATACACTGTTACATATATATATAGGTATATATATATTCAGTGTAGGGTTGCCGTCATACTCTTATAAGAATAAATTATTATTATTATAATAATTTTTTTTGGAGCTTATATATTTTTTTTGTTTTTTGGGGATATTTTTTTGTGAATCCGTGTTAATAGTATTCCGAGGAGGAAGAATACATTGATTGCAATATTGGAATTATATATAAATATTTTAAATTGTATTTTTTTGGTTGACCGCTTCGATTGATTATAAAGTCTTTGGGATTTATAAGTTGTATTTTTTTTAAAAAAAAAAAAATAATAAACAACAATATAAAGGCTTGATTAATCAACACATAGATATATATAAAAAAAAAATTGAATTGTAGTGTAAAGAATAAATAGTACTGTAATAAATAAATAAAAATACGTGGTAGTAAACAAAAATTATTTTTTTTGTTTATTATTATTTTTTTGCTGTCTCATTTTGTATTGTACAAATTATTTCTTTGAAGTAGCATCGGGCATATCGTGGTAGATCTTGTCGCTTAGGGATAGGTATTTTGCATTTGACCGAACACGGATCCGTCATTGCTGGAAGAAGATGAATTGTTATATGAACTGGAAATTCGTAAATTAAATCTAATACCTGGTACAACTATTTCGAAAATTCCTAAATTGCGAACAAAACTAGAGGATGAGCGTCGTGCGCCTCAACAATTACCAATGGTGGTCATCGACGATCCGGGGTTGAATGGGAGCGGTGCGAAGCTAAGGTGCGCGAATATGAAGCGTTAGTCGGCAGTGCAGTTCGTGCACAAGATGAACATTTGTTGTCGGTTGTTGAATCCCGCAGTTTGCACCTGGTAGATCGACTTAGAGGATTGCGGAAGGCTAGTCCAACATTATCTACGACTGTTAGAGGGATTACTAATCGATTAAATGCCATTTTTGAACAAATTAAAGGATATACCTCTGAGATGCACCGGCAAATCGGACATTCGGGTTTGGGATCTCCAGTTCCACAAGGTGTCGATGAATTGAGTGGGGATGAAGAAGCAATTGCTCCGTTATCTACGGGTGAAAATGTTGCTGGTGAAGCGGATAAAATAAAAAAATTATTAATAGAAAAAGAGCAAACAATTAATAAAAAGATATTACCGTTTCCTTCGTTGGGTAAAATTCCGTCAGCAATTCCATCAACTGGTAAAGGTCCAGCTCAGCAGAAAAATTCGGATTCATCCATAGCTAACAAATTATCCTCGTTGCACCTGGGCAGTAAGCACAGTTCATCAAACACTTCGCCGAATTCTGTTCCGGCCGATCATCGCCTGTGTTTGACAAAAATGGGAACAAATCGAAAAACATACTCGGCACCTGTAAATAGGAATAAATTCGGTGGTCAACATCAATCTCAGCCTGCACGTGCGCAAGAGCGATCCATGTGGTATCAACGTCAGCCGATAGATCAAGACCAACGTTGGAAAGCCGAAATGTCCAATATGATCCTCGAACAATAACGACAAATCCAAGAGATGCGAGATCTACTAGCAGCACAGTCAGCGTCAGCTCGAATCCAGCCTACAACCAGTTCCGCTACTGTCCCGCGTTCGTCGTCATCCCGCTCCTTGCGTAGTGTAGTGCCATCTCAGCAAAGCTCTCGTCCTAGAATCGAACCTGCAAGTGAGATTGAAACAAGTGATGATGATGCTGGAAATACGTAATGACGCTACTCACCGCAGGAATCCAGTGTCGAATTGGCGATTACATTTTGATGGGTCTGGTAGGGGTTTATCGTTAAAGGAATTCTTGTTCAGAGTCGAAACGTTAGCACGGGGAGATAGGTATCCTGTCGAAAATCTGGTGTTGTCCATTAATCAGCTACTGAAAGACCGAACTGAAATTTGGTATTGGCAATACATACGTAGAAATCCGCATACTACCTGGAAACAGTTGCGGCGAGCACTGAAGGAGGAGTTTAATGAGGGAGAAGAGGATGGAGATGTGAAAAGGATGATGGAAAGTAGGAAACAGCGAACAAGGGAAAAAATTTCGGATTATCGTATGGATATGGAAGGTTTGAGGCTACGATTAAATAAGGAAATATCCGATCATGATTTTTTGAGTAGAGTTTACTTCAACCGGTATCCGGGTTACAAAAAAGCGATGATCCTCGAGGATATTGTTACTATGAGCCAATTGGACAAACTGTTTAAACGATTGGAAAGGAAATGGAAGGAAGTAGGAGAAACAGCTGAGGATCAGGTGCGATCTCGTCGAACATATGTTCACGACTTGGATGTGCCGAAACATCCAGAAGTTGAGGCTAATAACATTATTCCTCCAGTTGCGGCATCGGTCTCATGCTTCAATTCCGTCGTTGGTCCTAACCAATTATACTCAGTACAACAAAACGCGTTCGATACATCCGAAGTACCATCACATGCACAGCGTCTCGAACCAAATAGTCCGTACATCATTTGGTATAATTGTATGAAAATATTTTGTTATAGGTGTGGATACAAAAGTAAATATTTTAATAATTGTCCGAAATGTCAGTCTGTCCGTAGTTCGGGAAACGGGTACACAGGAAGAGGAATGGGGAGGAATCCTCTTCTGCGACCGTTTCGTCCTTCATAGATAATATAGAGTATAATATAAATTTAATTTCGAAAAATAGTTGTAAAGATAGCGTAGTGAACAATGAATTAATTAGGATTAAAACTAGAAATATGGTTAGATCAAAAAATTATTTTAAAATGAGAAAAGATAGTAAAAAATTATTAAAAGCTAGTCTGATTCGAGTGGATGGTGACAATCGACCATTCATGAAAATCAATATTATCGATATAAATTTTATAGCACTATTAGATTGTGGTGCTAACATTAGTTGTTTAGGTAAAGATTGTTTAATTATGTTGAATGAGTTAGGGGTTAGTTACAGTAAAATAAATTCTGATATTCGTACTGCTGATGGTGCCAGTCAAAATGTTATCGGCTATGTTTATTTAAATATAAAATACAATACTATAATTAAACCTATTAAATTTTTTTTTATTCCGACCATTCAACGATCCATTATTCTGGGGGTAGATTTTCTGGAAGCTTGCAACGCCGTACCTTTTCATAATTCTGAAATCAGCAGCATTACAATTAATGAAAATGACCATAAACTGAATCTCGATCAGCAAGAACAACTGCTGGGTATTATCAATTCACTTCCGTCCTACAGTCAGTGTGGATTGGGTAAGACTTCGTTGTTGAGGCATGAGATTGATGTCGGCGACGCGAAACCTTCCGTTTCCCGACCATATCCGTTGTCGTTTCCAATGCAGAAGTTGCTGGATGCTGAAATAGACAAGATGTTAGCCGAAGATATCATTGAAGAAAGCAAAAGTGGATGGGCCTCACTGATGGCTATGGGGGAAAAAAAAGATGGCTCGCTCCGGTTGTGTCTCGACGCTCGTAAGGTAAACGCTGTTACCAAACCGGATGCGTATCCACTACCGCACATCAACTCTATTTTCAGCCGGGTGAAGAAGACAAAGTACATCAGCAGTCTAGACCTCAAACTGGCGTTCTGGCAGGTGAAGCTGGAAGAAAAGTCCAAGGATAAAACCGCGTTTATAGTACCTGGACGGGGCCTGTTCCAATTCAAACGTATGCCGTTCGGGTTGTCCAACTCCCCGAAGACACTTTGCAGGCTTATGGATAAGGTGATCCCTTACGAGCTTCATGAGGATGTCTTTGTCTACCTGGATGATCTCCTGATCCTCTCGGAAGACTTTGACACCCACATGTTGCTTTTAAATAAAGTAGCTCAGTGTCTGAGGGAAGCTGGACTAACCATTAACGTCGAAAAGAGCAGGTTCTGTCAAAAAGAAACTAAGTACCTGGGTCACATCATTAACAGTGAGGGCATCCATACTGATCCAGCGAAAGTAGACGCCATAAAAAATTTTCCGCAGCCGAAAACAGTTCGACAAATTCGAAGATTCCTGGGAATGACTGGCTGGTACAACCGATTCATTCAGAATTATGCGGTCATAGCAGCACCCATCACGGACCTGCTAAATAAGAAAACGACTGAAAAATGGAATGATGACGCAGAAAAAGCATTTAGTACCTTAAAAGCAGCTTTAACGGAAGCGCCGGTTCTTGTAAACCCGGATTTCACTCGTGAATTCTATATCCAGTGAGATGCGTCGAAGACAGGGGTCGGAGGCGTCCTGTTCCAGCGTGACGACAATGGACATGAACATCCAATAGCGTTCATGTCACAGAAGCTGAATAACGCCCAGAAAAATTACAGCGTTACGGAACAGGAATGTCTTGCGGCCGTCGTTAGCCTGAAGAAATTCCGACCATATGTAGAAGGAGCAACCTTTACGGTGATCACGGATCATGCCAGTTTGAAATGGCTCATGTCGCAAACTGATTTGTCCAGCAGGTTGGCCAGGTGGAGCTTGAAGCTGCAAGCTTTCGATTTCAAAATCGTGCATCGGAAGGGTTCGGAAAATGTGGTTGCAGATGCGCTATCTAGAGGAAAAATGGAAGAAATCATGAACAAAATTATTTCTAGCGGCGACATTAGTTTAAAGGATCAAGCTTTTCAGGACCCAGAATATCAGGATAAACTAAAAAAAATTCAAGATAATCTCCAGCGTTTTCCTGATATCCAACTGGATGGGAATGGGATATACAAAAGGGTAAAATTTGGAAAATAAACATCACTTACCGATATCCCAGTTTGGAAGGTTTGGGTTCCTGAAAGCCTGTGGATTGACGTCATCAAACACTATCATGATGAGCCGTTGGCAGCTCACTCCGGCGTGGATAAAACCACTGAAAAAATCCAACGTTTGTATTATTGGCCAAAAATGCGTGACACCATTAATACTTACATAGCTGCTTGCGACTCGTGCAAAGAATGTAAAGCGCCGAACATTTGTCTGCGTCCTCCGATGGTCATCCAGAGTCCTCCGGTCCGTCCGTGGCAATTCATCAACGTCGATTTATTAGGTCCATATCCGCGCTCTAAAAATGGCAACACTTATATATTTATTATGCTGGATCAATTTAGTAAATTTGTTTTATTGAAACCTTTACGACAGGCAACTACGACGCCGATAATAAAAATTTTGGAAACGGATGTGTTTCATTTATTCGGAACTCCCGAATTGGTAACGTCCGATAATGGGGTGCAATTTACATCAAGAGAGTTCCAGAAACTAATAGACGAGTACAAGATCCAGCACAGATTCACTGCACCGTATCACCCGCAAGCCAACGCTTCTGAACGTGTGAACCGAAATATTTTTCCGCTATCCGTGCGTATATCAAGAGCGACAAACACAAAGAGTGGGACCAACACCTCAGCCACATCGCTTGTGCTTTACGCAACGTAATACATGACGCTACTGGGTTTTCACCCTTCTTTTTGACTTTCGGATATCACATGATCACTGATGGAACTGCGTACGAATTGTTGAGGAAGCTAAATGCGTTGCAGGACGACATGCCAGTAGAATTCACGGCAAAGAATTTCGCAATCAGTAATATCGTAATAAAAAATTTGGAAAAGGCCCAACTACGTCACCAGCGAACTTATAATTTACGTACTAGGAAAATAGATTACGTACCTGGACAAACCGTATTTCGGCGCAATCACGTCCAGAGTGACCAGCAAAAACAATTTTCTGCCAAATTCGCTAATCCATGGGTTAAATGTCGAATTTTGTCTCCTCGCGGTAGGGTTTGCTACGATGTGTGTGATGAGCATAGCAATCAAACGCATTTGGTCCACGCAAAGGATTTGAAGCCCGGCTAGCACAGTCGGTTGAGCAATGAGACGTACTCAGGGTGTGGGACAGCCCCGCGTTGATCGATCTAGAAAATTATCAATAGATTAATAATGTATAATAGTATGCTAGAACATGGTCGGATATGAATTTTTTTTGCTTACTTAGAAATTTTTTTTGTCATATTTTTATTTGGGGGTAGTTATTATTGTTTTATATATAATTAGTCTTGAAATGTACTAGAAGAAGTGAAATTTAGTGAATTCAGTATTTTAGGGTAAATTATCGTGTAAGTTTCAGACTTCTATGTTCGTGAAGAACGACATACAAGCCTGGTTTGTGACCTGGCCGGCAAATATTAATTATGTACCACCTGAAAATAGAAAAATATTATTAGTAAAGAAAGAAAAAAAAAAAACAATAGACAATTATATATAAAAACAATTTTACCTTTATTTTTATCCGGGTGTCCGTCCGCCATCCGTTGTCCGCCTCCAGAGGAAGAAAAAGATGAACATATAAACTAAAACTTGACGCTGGTCAAGTTACGTCCATTTTTGTTTATATTTTTTTTTCTCTGTGACGGCGGATGACAAACGTCAATCAAATAAAAAGAAACGCCAAGATTTCCCCTCTACCGATCCATTCGCGCAAAAACGGCCTTCAGAAAAAATTGCTTTTTTAATTTGGTTTGGCAGCCCGATTGTGAAACGGGAAAATGGTCAGGTTTGCAAGCAAAATTGTGAATAGAGAGTGGCGTGATGTTTTTTTTGGGGTGGGGAAGAGGTTTTTTTTTGGCTGATCGAGGAGTTGATGGTCAGATGTTATAGTGAGCGGACGCGCTGCTCAAATTAATATAGATTTTTTTTTGGCTCGGTAATTTTTTTTATGGAATTTTTTTTCTATGGGAAAAGTTGGTGACGGTTTTGTAGATTTTAGTTACTAAATAGCCGTGAAATTTTGTCGTATTAATAAAAAGAAAATAGAGAAAAAAAAATAAGTAACTAAATAAAATAAAAAAGTTATCGATATAAAATAGAGAAAAATCGAAATTTTTCTAGTTCATACTGGCGGTGTGTGGATGGAATTAAAATCCATCTGCATTATAAAAAAATCAAGAAGTATTAGAGGATTAATCGTGAAAAATCAAGGAAAAAAAAAGATATATACCGAGGAAATTAGTGGCAGTTTTGGTTGGGTAGGAGTTAGAATAGGAGAAGGCGTGGGTCGAACGAAAGAAAATAGTAGGGTAATTTTTTTTGGAAACGTGGGGATAATAGAAAAAAAGGAAGTAAGAACAGCACAGCTGTAACGTAGATATAGCCGGAATTCAGACAGGTATAGGTATATAAACTGAACCAGAAAAAGCAAACTGAAGCTGTATGAAGAATTTTTTTTTATATAAAAATGTATTAAATAAAAAAGAAAAAAAAAGAAAGAAAAATGTAATAGAAAGAAAAATTTATTGAAAAGAAAATTTTTTTTGCATTATAATTCGCCTTAATTGAACAACTAATTCTGTTGATTTTTATTTAAATTTCATTTATTTATGATTTCTTTTATTTTATAATTTTTTTGATTTTATGATTTTGTTAATAGTAGAGTAGTTTTTTTTGATTTTTTTTATTATTTTGTTTTTTTTTATTATTTTGTTTTGCTTTTGGTGGTTTTTTTTGAAAATTTTAGGTGCGTCCGCCGAACTTCTCGAACATGTCGGAGCAGGTTCCGGAAATTTATAACAATTGAAATATAAAGGTACGTTCAATAGTTTTTTTATATAATAATGGCAACCAGAAAAATTAAAAATGGAGTAATAAATTAGACAAACAAAAAAACTCCATTTGCCAAATATATAATAAAAAGAAAGAAAAAAAATCAGCAGAAATAGAAGAGAATAACGTAGAGAAGAGAAAAACAAATTAAGCAAATAGTAGAAGGTTAAAGTAAAGTAATAAATTAATTTTTTGTATTGAATTAAAGGTAAAAATATCGAGATTTTATTGTAAAAATTATTTTTTTTTGGCGAATGAAATTAAACACTGGTGAATTGCACAATTGCTTCGATTTTGTTTATTTTTGTTGAATACATAATTTTTTTTTCTTTTTCTGGTCGACATCCCTTAGGATGAGTGGCTAGACGACAGAAGAGCGACATCGACATGGAGCATTGTCCTTTTTCCCTTTCCCTTTTGCTGAATTTTTCTGATCGGGTGGATTGGTGAACCTACGCACCACATGGCTGAGGACCTAGTCGGATCCAGGAGGAAAACCACAATTCATCCATAGAATTTTTTGTAGGTAAATAAATTTTGGTCTAGTATTCATTGCGTACCGTGACTGTTGGTCACCCTACCAGCGGCGGCTCGTCATATTGGGCAGGGTGGGCTAAGCGCAACTTGAATCTACAGGAAAATGCTACAAAATATTCATTTAAAATATATTATAAAAATGAGCAAAAAAATTCAATTTTTTGTTAAATAAATGTCATATAATATGCGTGTATATAATTTGTTCCATCGAAATTCGTACACCACCGCTGCGAAATATAATATGTATATAAAAATATAATCTAAAATCTAAATATGAATATGAACGCTAAAATACAAATATATTATACTAACACTACATAACTTTTTCATTATAAAAATACAACTACTCTTTTCTCTTTACTTCAGGGGCTAATTGAAATTTGCCCACCTTATTATACTAATTTTATACAAAACAATTTTGCGTATGTGTTGAATTTTGTATGGATCAGGTTGGGCTAATTTAAACTAGCCCACGAAGACCACGTGTTCCCCATAGAAATGCGAAATATTTCTAATTGCTATATGATTTTCAGAATTTTATTATTTTTTCTATGGAAGAAAATTATTAGAATATTTCCATTATATGAGTAAGCAATGTCAATTTTGAAATATTTTAAACCAAAATACCAGGCGCGCATATTTTATAATCAACACTATTGAGTTGAGTTATTTCCTTCTCCTATATTAAAAAATGTATATTGA
Source organism: Empis stercorea (assembly GCA_949752835.1). Lineage (NCBI taxonomy): Eukaryota > Metazoa > Arthropoda > Insecta > Diptera > Empididae > Empis > Empis stercorea. The sequence goes on along the minus strand of OX457085.1, from coordinate 37,370,721 downwards.
GAAAAATATATCATGGGATAGAAAATCTCTTGTCCATAGAAGAAATATTCCTATACTGAAAATTTGCATGAAATATTTTTCATTAAAAAAAAAGAGAAATATATCATCGTGGGCTAGAAAATCGCAGCCCCTAGAACGAATAATTCCTTTGAGTAAAAATTGGCATGAAATATTTATTTCGTTATATAAATATTTTGTATTAAAAAATAAATAAATATATCTTCATGGGCTAGAAAATCGCAGCCCATAGCAATAATTTTATCGCTTATATTTTAAATTCCCTCAGTAGACAAAAATTATTTCATTATAGCACACATTAGAACAAAAATTTTAAAATTAGTATTAGGCGATCATAAATTTCAGAAAGTAACCATTTTCTTCTTAGTTGAGAAAACTTAAGACAATTGCATACAAATATAACTATTCAAATATGTATGGAGTGTGCCATGATTTTCATTTATTTAGCTCGATTTTTTTTTAATGTGTAATTTTTTTTGTGTATAATATGTGATTTATTTTTCTTGTGTGCATAAGCATATGCATAATGATTTTTTTTATTGGAAAGAAAATGAAAAACATATTAAGATGCCAATGTGATTAACTCACTAATGATTAGCTTAGATGCCAATGTGATTAACTCACTAAAACGAAAAATTCAAAAGGTTGTATATTTAATAACCTCAAATCTTTGCTTTTTATAACAAAACTTTTTCCTTTAGCCCACCCAGAACTTTTGATCACGGTCCGCCACTGCACCCTACACCTGGCGCCCGAATACTCAAAAAAGTTCTTAAAAACAATTTTTTTGTTCTCTTCCTCCGAAATACATGCCGTAACACTCAATTGAATTTTCACTCAATTGCGATTAGTACAAATGCGCCCAACTTAAGGGATGCACATTTGGTGTTACAAATTGGAAAAGTTATTGAAATAAAATATAAAATCATTAAATTGAAAAATATTTGTAAAAATATTGAATTTCAAAAACTATTGAAAAATTATAGAAATTAAATAAATTGTTAAAATGTAGACAATTTAATATATAAAAAATGTTTTAGGGAAACGACCGAGCCTAATCTCTTAAAGATAGGTGAAATTTCTTAACGAATTGTTAAGAGTTTATAATGCGGTTTTTAAAAAAAGAATAATATATTTTTTTTAGTATTTAAGTTAAAGGCTGATTTTCATTACAAAATATTTCGATTTTCATTACAAAAAACTTGAAGTCGTCGACCAGGACGATGAAAAAAAAACTTGAAGTCGTCGACCAGTTAGCTATAAGGTAAGTCGGAGGAGGTAACTTCGGAGTTCTAGTGAAGTGGGCGCCAGGTCTGGGGTGACCAACAGCGCATCACAAAAAAAACGCTAGACCAAAATTTCTATTACTATATAGAACTCCTTGGACCACTGGGATTCCCTCCTAAGATTTGCCAGCTACGCTCAGCCTGTGGGGCGTGAGTCGACCAGTGATCCAAACGGCAATCATTACTACAATACGATGATGCTTAATACATAAACCAAACTAATAACTAATAAAGATTTTCACAAAAAAAAACCTTTAGAGTGAAGCACCATCGTTTAGGGAAAGGGGTGAGAGAAAGGACAAGAATCCAAGGCGATCCATCCTGGGGAATTTCAGAAATCAGCCAGCCATTATAAAAAAAATTCAACAACAAAAAAAATCAAGAAAAAAACAACCCAGCAGCAACAACCCAACGGTGCCAACACACTCCAATAAAATAATAAAAAATTTTGGAATTTTCAAAAAAATAAATAAAATTCCATATAAATTATAATAAATAAAACTATAGTATTTATAGTTTTTTCTTAATAACCCGGTGGTTTTTCTGTTGTTTTATTTTTATTACTCCATTAAGAAAAAAAAATTTAAAGAATTATAAATATATATAATTAATAAAAAATGTATGTGTGGTGTACGCAACCTACTTATACTATTTAATCTACTTTAAATTTTTGTTTGTTTTTTACTTCAAATATAATAAAAATCAATAAATAACACAAAAATATATATTACGTTTTTACTTTACACAAAAAAAATTCAACTTTACTTTACAAAAAAAAATTATAATTTAACAGAACTGAGCAAAAGCAACTAATTATAAAAATCGTACACCACAATAAATCAAGAATTAATAACAAAAAAATTACAGTACCTTGTAAAAACAGCTTCCTGCTCCGGCATGCCAGGACGGGAACCAGCTACCTGTACCTACACAACATAAATTATATAAAAAAAAAACCACCAAAAAAACACAAAATTTTAAATTAAAAAAAAACGTTGACGCTGCTCCCGCTACTCTGCTTTTCCTAGAATGTTGCTGATATTACTTGCGTAGGTTATTATTTTGTTTTTCCTTGATCGGCCGGTGCAGTGTATTTCACGGTACCGACGATTTTATTATTAAAAATTAATTTTTTTTTGTCTTATAATTTCTTTTACAACATATCGAATTTTTTTTTCTCTTTTTTTTTGGTTTATGTATTAAATTTTTGTTTGTTTTTTTTTCTGATTTTTATATTTATTTAAAAAAAAAAACCTGCGGTGTCAAAAAAAATTGGGCTCTTAATTTTGTTCTTATTAGATTTCCACTTAATGTTCTTTTATTTTTATATTTTTTTAGTTTACGTTCTCTTAAAAAAATAATTTCTTCACCTAAATTATCCCCAAATCATAATTTTCCTTTAATACTATTGAACTTATATATATATTTTTTTTTTCTGGCAATTTTATTTGATTAATATCTTTTTTTTATTGAATCCCAATTTTTTCACCAGCACTAATTGATTAAAAAAAAAAGAACTTTTTCCAAAAAAAATATAAATATCCCAAAAAATACAATATTTTAATATCCAAAGATAAAAAAACTTAACAAACAAAATCCACAAAAAATTTTCCGTCCGACCTCAACAAATTTTTCTCCCAACTCCCCGAAACAATCAATTTTTCAAAATTTTTCATTTCGAAAAACTATTGTTTCCTCGATCACGCGATCTCTTGACTTTCGGAATCAAAACATGGCCCACAAGGGCAACAAAGGTTGTCTATTGTTTTCTGTTCCGAAAATCAACCCCAGCAACCAAATGTGAAATAATTGTGACAAAAATGTCACAAAAAAATGTGATTTGTCGACAAAAAATTGTCACAATACGGTGGAAAAATTGTGACTGTGGTTTACCCGAATTGCGACATTTTTATGACATTTTGGTCAGAAAAAGTGTGACATTTTTGTGGAAGAAATTGTCACAGATTTGTGAACAAAATTTTGACATTTTTGTGAACCAATTTGTCACAGTTTTGTGAACAAATTTGTCACATTTATTTGGACGAATTTGTGACAGTTTTGTGTACAAATTTTTCAAATTATTATGATCAATTAAATAATTAAAACACTTTTTAAGGATTTGTTTATTTTTTATTTTCAATATCAATCCAACCAATACTATAAAGAGTATAAAGTATACTTATGTATTTCAAAAACATTATATAAAGCATTTTCAGGCCTCTTATTTTCTTCTATTACTTCCATCAATACATTCTTCGACTGATTTCATAGTTTGTAGAATATTTATTTGATGATATCGGAGCTCATCTACAAAAAATACAATAAAATAGATAATAAATAATGTAAAATTTAATTTTTCTTATTGCTACAAATTCAAAATAATTTTAAAAAATACCTTTAAAAGTTTCAGCACAAATCTTTTTTTTATTATCACAAAGGAATAACATTGATTTTATTCTAGAACAAAACTTATGCGTCATAATATTATATCAATAACAATCATTTCAAATTTTAAAAAAATTATGTGACAAAAGATTCACAGTAATTTCACAAAAAAATGTCGAAAAATATTTGTGAATTCTTTGTCACATTTCGTTGTGACAAAAAAATATTCACAAAATTGTGCACAAAAATGTCACAAAAATTCCACAAAAAAATGTCGAAAAATATTTGTGAATTCTTTGTCACATTTTTGTCACATTTCGTTGTGACAAAAAATATTCACAAAATTGTGCACAAAAATTCCAGAAAAAAATGCGGTCACAGTTTCTGGCTGCTGGGGAAGAGACCGCAGCGCTGACGGGAATTTCGATTTACTACTAACATGCCTACCCACCTCCAATTTACCTCCGCGCCTGTCTACTAACTGACATCTGAGATGTGACAAGCCGGCATACAACTAACATAAAGATGGACGATATGTACACAAATAAAAGGTAATTCTTTCAATTATTTTATTTTGATTAATTTTTATATTTTTTTTTAGGAATTTATATATTGAAAAAAATTACACGGTGTCACAAATTATTTGACATTCATATCTTTTTTATAGCAAATAATATGACAATCACATCTTTTTATAGTATAAAATTTGACATTGGCGTCTTTTTATAGCAAAGTATGTCGGCTGAGATACTTTCCTATAAAAAGATGTGATTGTCATATGAAAAAGATATGAATGTCAAATAATTTGTGCCACCGTGTAATTTTTTTCAATATATAAATTCCTAAAAAAAAATATAAAAATGAATCAAAATGTTTTTGCAAATTAATTTTTAATTAAAGCTAGGTATGTTACTTAGTACTCAATTAAAAAAAAGTATAATTTTATGTTGAAAATTTTCCAAAGGTGCAAAATTTTTTCCTTTTTTGTTACTTTGTCATATTCACATAGTATAATAACTGGTGGTTTCGATACCAAACAGGCGTTTTAGGACAAATTTTTTTAAAATATGATATTTTGCTCACAATTTTGTCGTTTTTTTTGTGGAAGTAAATACTGGTGGTTTCGATACCAAACAGGCGTTTTAGGACAAATTTTTTTAAAATATGATATTTTGCTCACAATTTTGTCGGTTTTTTTTGTGGAAGTAAATACTTTCGACACCAAACAGGCGTTTTAGGACAATTTTTTTTAAAATATGATATTTTGCTCACAATTTTGTCGGTTTTTTTTGTGGAAGTAAATACTTAATTAAAAATTAATTGACACAAAGTTTACAAAACTATTTTATTTTAATGAATAGACAAATAATTATTATATTCTGTCAAATATTTCACCATAAGAAGATTAGTGACATCTAATGGCTGGAAACAAAATTAATGACGCTGCCTCGTTCTGCCTTATACAATATTTTTATATCTATCTCTTTCTAGTTTTCTGCAAAATATTAAAATATTATAGTAATGAAAATGCGTTTTTTGATTTGCATTGCAATGAAAATCAGCCTTAAGTCAGAAAAATAATGATAATGAACAATGAACAATGTGACAATCAATTAAAAAATTTTTTTCGGGATTTTAATTTTTTTTCCTTGAAGGTGATGTTCTCTTCAAGAACAACCCCTTCAAGTTTCTTAAAAGGAGAGGAAAGTTATATGTAAAAATAGACACATAACTATAATTTGAGAAAAATCCTGAATATAAATATAAAAAAAATATAAAAAAATGGTGATAAATATTTTATATACAAATATTTATTCAAATAAAAAAGTTTAATGTATAAATTGTATAAATATTCAGTAAAAACTATTTATTACACAATAATTGTTTATTATACAATATTTAGTATATCCGTCAAAGTAAAATTATATCAAAATAAAGTAAATTAATTATATCGGTCAAAATAAAAAATGCTTGGTCGACATTTTTGCCGAATCAGCAAAAATAAATTTAAATTAAAATATTCAATGACGAAATTATTTAGAATAATTAATAATAAATTGTATTTGTAATTTCTTACACAAATTTGTTTATTTACAAACAAATTTGTGTATAAAAGTCATGGATTGAAATTGGAAAATTGTCATTCTTATTCTGACTATTATGTTCAACAATTAAGTCATTCCATATTGAACGAGTGCTTATTTTCAATAATTATAGTAAATAAGAATAAAGTTGTAATAATGAATTAATAATAAAGTAAATGTATAAACTTAAAAAGAAAAGTTAAATAAAGTAATTGAGATACTAGTAGATTTGAATTACATTCTTTTTTGGAACAATATTTGAATAAAAAAGGTAAATATTAAAAGGATTTATGTTAGAACATAACAGTTAGGTTAGATTAAGAAGGGATGTGTGTTGAACTTTGGTCATCACACGTCACTAGAGATCTCGGTGGATCCATTCTGGTCCTCTCGCGTGGTCCAAAACTAAGTGCTAAACCTATCAAAGATTCAGCTTACCTTTCTGAAGAGAACCATTCTCCATAAAAGTATGATTGAAAGGGTCGATAAACTATCTAGCGTGTGTCGGCCCAAGTATTTGTACCTGATGCTTGCGATACTATCACATTCGCACACTAGATGCTCTAGTGTGGCTTCTTTCGTTTCATCCCCACAGCGACATAAGTCAACCATCCTAGATAGGTACCATTTGCACTGTTGTGAATTGAGGCACCATGTGCTTCAATTCACAACGGAAATTAATAAAATTCAAAAATTTATAAATTTATTAAAATATTAATTGAAAAGTAAAAATATCAAATCAGCTTCTCCAACGCGTAAAAATTTAAATAACCAATTAATTAAAATAATAATTAAAATAACCAATAAATTTAATTAAAATTATTTTGTTGGAGAAGCTGATTGGTTTTCTAAAAATTATTGGAAAGATTTTGAAAAACCAAAAAAGCTCTCCAACAAAATAAAATGAAAAGAAAAATGAAAAACTAAGTCAGTCGATCGGATCAAAAAAGTCAGTTTAAAAATAGAGCAGTTATTCTGTCGGTAAATTAGTTGAGTTTGTTTGAAATTTGAAAATAGATTAACAAAAAAAAGTTGAAATTTGTTGAATTAAATAAATAAAAAAGTTGATAAATAAATTTATTTTAAGGATTAAATAATGATAAAATATAAAATACTTAAATTGAACTAAAATTGTTAAAATTATAAATATAAAATGACAACTAATTGTTGTATTAGTGTTTGAAAAATTATAAAAATTATTATATTTTAAAATAAAATAAATGATTAATAATGAATAAATAAGAGTTTTATTTTTAAAAGAAAATGAAAAGTTAAAAATAAACATTAGTAAAAGGTGAGATAAATAATAAATAAGTAAAGAAATTTATGATTGTATGATCAAGAAATGACCAGTAATGAGACCAGTAAAAAGTTGATAAATAAATTTATTTTAAGGATTAAATAATGATAAAATATAAAATACTTAAATTGAACTAAAATTGTTAAAATTATAAATATAAAATGACAACTAATTGTTGTATTAGTGTTTGAAAAATTATAAAAATTATTATATTTTAAAATAAAATAAATGATTAATAATGAATAAATAAGAGTTTTATTTTTAAAAGAAAATGAAAAGTCAAAAATAAACATTAGTAAAAGGTGAGATAAACAATAAATAAGTAAAGAAATTTATGATTGTATGATCAAGAAATGACCAGTAATGCGACCGATCAGTTTTCTGCAGGTTGTTCTATTCATGGATAGGACAAATTCCGATCTTTCTTGGATAGCCACGGCCAGCATAGTTTAGTTTGACTACACTGTGGATATATTTTTTTTGGTAGTTTTCTTTCTATTCTTTAGCTTTGATCGTGATTTTGTTAAAAAAAAAAACTATTATTCAATAATTACATTCCTAATTCGTAATTATTGAATAATAATCATATTATACTTTTATTATATTTTGCTGTACTTTTTTAAAAATATTTTAACAGTAGTGGTGAACGGCCAAGAAGTTCATCAGTTTGTTCCCTAGTTTATTCGTCTGTACAGTAAATGCTGCGTAATAATTTAAATAAATAATTTTATAACAAAACATATGAATTGCATTGGTTATTTCATTACATTAATTCACTAGTTATGTCACTAGTGCAAGTAACTGGTATGCTTTTAGGTGAATATGCAACAAAACCACACTAGTTCCATGCACTACTTACTTCACTAGTGCATGGAACTCGGTCCTTCACTATATGGGGAAATATATGGTGACAATTAATAGGTCGTTCATTGATAAAAGTGGTGAATTTTTCACCGAGCCTATATTGAGTCCATAAGAGAATTCACCAGTTCCATTCATCAGGGGTAATATAATGAATTCACTAGTTCCGTTCTTGCAGGGTGGTAATTTCATTACATAAATTCACTAGTTATGTCAACCAAAACCACACCAGTTCCATGCACTACTTACTTCACTAGTGCATGGAACTCGTTCCTTCACTATATGGGGAAATATATGGTTACCATTCATAAGTCGTTCAGTAATTAAATCGTTATTCTGTGCAATATACCGTCCGATCGTTGAATATTCATGTCCTATCTGAGATCTTTTTTTACAAATTCATATTGACAGAATCGAATCAATCCAAAACAATTCTTAATTTTTCGACTATGCGATTTAAGCTTGGGCTACAATGCAGAGGCGCGCCGAGCTGTTAGACCGCCTGCGTGCAAAATAATTTCGATACAATATCACAAATATTTCCTATTGACAAAAATAAAACTATCTGAAGATCTCTTTGGCAGGAGTGAAATTAATAATAGTCGCCCATTGCGCCTTAACGGCTTTATAAATTTACGGACTGTTTACAATATACAAGTTAGATATAAATGACTTAGATATTAAACATTAATAATAATTAATCTTCACATTAATGAGACAATAACTATCATTCAGGGTTATTTTCTCATACTAGTGTTGATTAATTTAAACAAAATAAATAATCCTTTATACAATTTTTAATATTTAATTTTTACACTTTTTGAAGTATTAGATTTATAAAAACCTTTTTTCTTCGGTTTACATGTAAATCTTGTGACTCTTAGAGCGCAAAAATTAAAATTTGTTTAAATTTTTATTAAAACATTTATTTGGATTAATGAGAATTTTAATTAAATATACGTAATTTTTTTTGTAGTTTTTGAAAATTGTTTTTATTTTAAATTTGCCGCTCTTTTAAATGGCCGCCTGCCCGCTTGGAGCGCCCCTGCTACAATGTGCCGATCCGTTCGGTACCGATCAGTTCAGTAATTTCCAAATTTGACGTCTTCATATATTTTGTATGGAAAATCGATTGGCTGAACACAATAGGTTGGAACTGATCGATTCGGAACAGAACAAATGGAAAGATTTCGGAACGATTGAACTTTCACGGAACCTACGGAAGCTAACTTCATGAGAAATGATATGTCAGTCAATATAATTTAGGTTAGGTTAATCGCCGCCAATATTTTCAACATCATGGCTGAAGAAAAGTTTATTGAGGATATTAAATTATATCGTGAATTATTTAACAAACATTAAATTATCCATTTTTATAAAAATAATTTTTTTTCGAACACAAAACGTCACCAATTTTTTTTTTTTTGACACTACAAAACTTCAAACTGACAAATTTAATCGGTTGGTGTCGGAAGCTATGTAGCCAGCCCATTTAACGAATCAATTTGGAAATTGCTGAACTGAGCGGTACCGAACTGATCGGCACATTGTAGCCCAAGCTTTATTTAACCCAAATGATTTTGCTAATTTACCGAGCTATTCAAAGAGATTTGTTATCTTGTTAAGGTCTTAAATCAAACCGACTTATTATCTTTTTAAGGTCTTAAATCGTTGTTTAACAAGTAAAATTGAAAATAGCTATTCACAAATTGTTAATAAAATTGTTAAGAAAATGACAATTCCTTCAGTATAAACTGTCATTGTTATTTAAGAAGTTGGTATATTATAAAAATTCACAATATAAAAATTTTGTATGAAAAATTCACAATATTGATAAAAATTCACCACGGCTTGTTAAAATTGCTATGCAGAAATTGTTATGATAATTGTTAAGTTGTTAAATTTCTATATTGACAATGATTGGTATTTAACAACCTGATTTTAGTGCTTGTTATTTAGCAATTCCATATAAAAGTGAAGTTTTTTTATAAAAATTGTTTGAAAAAAATTTAAGCGTATATACATATATATATTATAATTTAAGGTAGAAATAAAAATACATGTTTATATATTTTCGTACTTTTCATTTTCATAATTGCTAAAAATTTAAATAAAAATACGCTTAAACTTGAATATTCATGTCTTATCTGGGACATCCTATCTATAAAAATACGCTTAAACTTGAATATTCATGTCCTATATTAAACTTGAATATTCATGTCCTCTATATTATAAATATATGTATATATTGTATGTAAAACTGCTATTTACTGCCAGTTTTTAAAAAAATACATAAAATTTTCAACTCAAAAAATAAATTTTTCAATTCAAATAAAAAAAAGGCACAAAATTTCTGCTTTAGAAACCGGTTTTTTAGAATTTATTCACAATTTGACGATTTTGCATTCACAAGCCAAATTCACCTCATAATTTTTAACAAGTGCATATTCACCATTTTTGTAAATAGCATTATTACGATTGCTTGTTATGGCTCTTGTTATTAATTTTTAACAAGTGTCAAATCAGTTGTTCAGTTGTTAATTTGTGAATAGGTCTATTAAATTACTTAATAGCATTCCTCTTTCTTCAAGGCGTAAAGTCCCCATCTCTTGTTCAACTTTTGATATATTGAAGCCTAAATTTGACATGACTACTATAATAGCTGTGTTTTTCCATTTGTTCCTACTCTGTACTATACGAGTAGAGTATCTGTATGGTTGTTGTTGTAGCTACTCTACATAATTATCCAGTACAACATGTAGAGTAAAAGGGAAATTAATGGGAAATTATTAAATTTTAATATGGCAACTATAAATTTGACAAGAAGATACTTCATTTCGTATATTTGAATATTGAAAATTTGATTTTTAAAAAATATCAACACAGTGGGCAAATTTTTTTCAATCAATTCTAAATCATATTTTCCCCTTGCACTAGTAGTACAGAGTAGGAATAAAAAAACACAGCTAATGAATAGAATTTCGTTGTTTCGTCGTTCAAAATAAAATAAAATTAATAAATTACTTAAAAAAATCTTTTCAAATGCAGAACTTGGGAGAAGTCAAATCGTTTTTAAGTATTAAAATTAAAATTAAATTGTGGATCGATCAAAGGCAATATATTTAAGATATATTGAATCGTTTCGGATGGCAAACTGTAATCTAGCTTCATCTCCGATGGATTTAAACTTAAAGTTGAACAAGAATGATTCACCCGGTACTGCTGAAGAACAATCTGAAATAAAAAACATACCATTTCAAGAACTGATAGGAAGTTTATTGTATGCAAATCACCCGTCCAGAAATAAACTATGTCGTCAACTTTTTAAGTCGTTAAAACAATAATCTTGGTCAAAAACATTGGATTGATGCTAAACGTATCTTTAGGTAATTGAAAGGTTTTTGTTACGCCGACTATGCTAATGAATAAAGGTGAGAAAAAATCGATCGCTGGCTATTTTTTATGTTGCAAGGATGTCCTATATCCTTGTTCTCGAAGAAACAATCTAAAGTTGCGATGTCTACTACGGAAATATATAGCCATAGGTGCAGTTATTCAAGAAGCTTTGTAACTAAGAATTCTTCGAAAAGAACTGCTAAATATTTCTCAAGGAATCCCATTATTTTGTGATAACCGGAGCGCCATCAGTTTAAGTTCTACACAGATGTACGATCCAAGAACAAAACATATAGATGTCAGGCATCATCAGAGAAGTTATTGAAAGAGGTCACATCATTTTAAAACATTTAAGCAGTGAAAAAATGTTAGCCGACGTTTTCGCCAAAGGTTTCCGCACAAAAAATTCATGATTTTAATGATTTAATGGAGATTTCAATTTCAAATATTTTAGAAAAATTTAGTTCTAGTGAGGATGTTGAAGTATATCAGAATTCGTCTATGGCAATTCTATATATTGTAATATTAATTTCTAGCCAACTTTAAATTGTAGTAAAACTTTTGTATATATTTTTCTAAATAAACTAGAAATAAAATTTCTTCTTCCTGTAAACTTCAAACAACACGCACTTTTTTCATTTAAGAAGTAATCTTTATTAATTTCAAGAATCCTAGCTTTGTTCAATGACTTTATAGATTAGCACACTCGCACAGAAAATCACAGAAAATTACACAACAACAACAATTAATTTAAATGTCAAACCATTGAACTATTTCATGTTCTAAATTGTACTTTTTTAATTTTTATTAAGGCGGCCATTATGACATTCCCGTCATTATCTTATTAATAACATTCCCGTCATTATCTTATATAAAAATTGTCTGCTAAGGTATGTCAGTTCGTCATAACATTTCCTAACTAGCTTTTAGGATATGACTGCAGAATTGAGAGCCAAAATGGCAGCTTGGCTATCAGTAGCTATTGCCACATTTCGCTTGGGTGTAGGATTATTTCTTAGTAGCTGGCAAGCTTTCCAGATTGCTAAGATTTCCGCCTGGAAGAGCAGCTTGGCTATCAGTAGCATTTATCTGGTAGCCTGAAGGAACAGAAAGTTTGAGTGAGTCTGAATGAACTCCGGCACCAACACCACAGTCAATCTTGGACCCATCTGTGTATATAGTAACGTATCCATGTTGAGCAGGGGGCGGTTTCCTATCCACTCATTCCTGTTTGGTATTTTGACTTTGAACTATGATCGTATAGTTTTGTTTGCCAGTACATTTCCTAACTAGCTTTTAGGATTTTTTAAGCCTGATCGCACTACAGGTAGCTAGGTGCTTCATTTGAAAGTCAAGTGGGAGTAAATGTAGAAGAGCATCTAAAGCAGCACTTGGCGTTGATCTTAACGCTCCTGTGATGCATAAGCATGCACATCTTTGAACTTTGCCTAACATGGCAATTACATATTTTTTCTCTACGACAGTCCACCATACCACAGATCCGTAGGTGACGATGGGTCGTACAACACCAGTTATACAACCATAACACCATACGTGGTTTCAGTCCCCATATTTTACCTAGCATTTTTTTGCAGGAGTATAAAGGTATACAGGCCTTTTTTACTCTTTCTTCGATGTTACAGCTTCGGGTGAAGAATTACACCCAGGTCTCGAACACTGGATAATAAGTTAAGTGTTACAACGCCCAGTCTTGGACTGTTAAACAGTGGTATTTTTGTTTTTGTAGTAAACAACATTAATTCTGTTTTCTTCGGATTAACGTTTAGGGTTTAGGCCACAGTCTTTGCCCATCTGCTTGCCAGAGCTCTTTCCATAATTTATTGATGATTATGATGTTACTGATGTCTCTGGATTTCCTGGCCTCGGAATAGCTATTACTTCTCCGATTTTCCCAAGTTTTAGTACATATGTATGATCAAGTGTTTAACCTCTTTTACTTGAACCTTTTTAATGATTATTTTTTAATTAGTGATTTTTTTGAACTGAGACTATGTATGATCAAGTGTTTAACCTCTTTTACAGCCAATATCAGTTTTCTGTTTATCATTCTTGGTCCATATTGAATCTTTGGTCTCTTGATCCTTTTGCGTGTTTTCCACAATGGGTAATAAGTACATTTGTCCGTTGTTAAGCTGCTTAAGTAAGAATGAAGACTTTTTTAACTTGTTTGTTGCCACTTAATTCTAGGTATTCTTTTGTTTAGAATTAGTTATCTTGTATGTATGTATGTATATTGTATTTTTTTCATATCTACTTGATGTGCTTTGTCGTGCAGCTTCTTTAATATGAAATATATATAACCAGCTCAACTTTTGAGACAATGTGCTCCGTAGATTGTAATAGTTTATGTGGATCTGTAACTTGTTAAAGTTTTTCTCTAAATAGACACAAATTAGTCTTTATTGGTTAGTTTTGGTAACTCAGTTTTTTCAGTTAGCGTTTCATTTATACCTTAAGTTTCTGAGCTTATACATTTTGCTATATAGATCACTTAGCCAGTATGTAGGTGAATCTGAAGATAGAAAACTAAATTTATTTGGCCGTCCTGTTTCATACTTTTATTTTTTTATTTATTTATTTATTCAGGATTTAAATAAGTGCCGAAGCACTTATTGCAATCCTGTCTTAAAAATGTTAAACAATTTCCGTAAACACTATTTGTAAATGTATAGTGACTTATGTATTTAATTAAAATATATATTACATGATATATTGCATAGAGATTATACTTAACAATTTTATTTAGTTTTTTATAGCAAGTAAATAAAATACTACATTTGTTGTTTATTTAATACTTATATTATTAGATATAATAAATCAAAACTATTATCAATTATTAGTATAATGAGATCATAACAATTTTTGTTTTTTTTATTCAAATTTAAATTTAATTACATTGTATATAATATAAAATTGTGTTGCCTTGTCTATATATAATACTAAATGATATCTTGCATAAAGAGATTACACTTAACAATTTTACTTAATTTTTTATATCGAACACATTTTTTTTGCCCATTTAATACTTATAAGATATAATAATTCAAATATAATCAATTATTTGTATATTGAGACCATAACAATTTTTTTATTTCAGCCTTAAATTCAGTTACTACTAATATATTTATATTAATATGATAATTCTGACTAATTTATTCTATTAATTCAAGTTTATTTAGAATGCTTTTCGCAATTTAAATACTATATATTGACATTATAACTGTGAGAATTCAATGGTATATTATATGAATATTTTATTGTACATCCAGATAAGGGGTTTAAAATCATGAGGGAAAACAAACAATTTTTTATGCTAAAATAAAAAAATATGACAAGTGAAATTTTTAATTTTTAATTTTTAACAAATATAGAAAGAAGAGAGAATAAAGAAAAGGTTTAAATCTACGTTTCTACTAACTTATTTATACTTTCCAGCGAGTTAATGTTGATTGTTGAACTTCCATCTTCCTTCTTTGATTAAAATATTTCCATTGGATATCCAAATGTATTTGTATTTTCCGTTCAGTTTTTCACGTGAATTATTCAACAAAGCACGCTGATGGGTAGATTTGTTCCCGTAAATTCTTCTGATATTGTGTATGGTTTTAAACCATACACAAAGCACAAAACCACAAAGCACAAAGCAAAAATTTGGTTAGTGATTCGTGCATACTGATAGTGGAGCCATTTAACTCTAATTTTTTTCATTTTCTGAACTGCATTAACCCATTTTTTACCATTTTTGATAATAAAGCAATCGCTTATGCCGCTGATGGGTAGATTTGTTCCCGTAAATTCTTCTGATATTGTGTATGGTTTTTTTCTGGACTGACAGAAAAGCCATGGCAGATGACTTGATTGGAAATTTCTTCTTGTTTCATATTATTTAACGTTGACTTGAGAGAGACAACTTCTTCTTTGATATAATTTAATTCAAGGTCATTATTTTCTTTGAAGGTTGTAAGTCAGTGTGAAGGTTGTAAGTCAAAATTTTGTATTTTGTGTCCAAATCTAAATACAACTTCTGATTGCTCTTTGTGCAATATTTTTTAAATATTTGAAAATATCTGCTAGACTTGGATTTGTTTCATCTACATTTACAGGATTATGTATACTTATTGCTTTTCCCAGAACTTCACATTCAGATGAACAAAACCAGAAAAAACTGACGTATATACCAACGCGTAGGTACTCTGTAGTATTTTTTTTTTAGATAATAAAAGTATTTTCTCGATATTTAATATAAACTCGTCAACCTGACACGATTCCAATTCTCACCCGATTCGTATGGATTGGATTAAAAGTCTACGCTCCAAGCGGATAATTGCTTCAAACAAAATAAAAACGGCAGAGAAAAACAATATTGTGTCTACATGGTGATTGTAGATGTAGAGTATTTTTAATTTGTGTATTTTGTATATTTAATTTACAATAAAAAATAAAATTGTAGTTTTAACAGTAATAATTATAAATTGTATTATTAATTTAAAATTTTTTTGACAGTTGACAGAATTATTAATTTCACTCCTGCCAAAGAGATCTTCAGATAGTTTTATTTTTTGACAGTTGACATATTGACAGAATCGAATCAATCCAAAACAATTCTTAATTTTTCGACTATGCGATTTAAGCTTGGGCTACAATGCAGAGGCGCGCCGAGCTGTTAGACCGCCTGCGTGCAAAATAATTTCGATACAATATCACAAATATTTCCTATTGACAAAAATAAAACTATCTGAAGATCTCTTTGGCAGGAGTGAAATTAATAATAGTCGCCCATTGCGCCTCAACGGCTTTATAAATTTACGGACTGTTTACAATATACAAGTTAGATATAAATGACTTAGATATTAAACATTAATAATAATTAATCTTCACATTAATGAGACAATAACTATCATTCAGGGTTATTTTCTCATACTAGTGTTGATTAATTTAAACAAAATAAATAATCCTTTATATTTAATACATTTTTAAACAATTTTTATTATTTTACAGTTAGTAATTTAATTCTACTCTATTAATAAAAAAGTTTTTTAGAATATATATTATTCAAATTTTATTTTTAATATTTAACTTATAGTTCAAATTTTATATAGTTTTCAAAATATATAGTTTTCAAACTCAATTTTTAATATCTAATTTTGACTTTTTGAAGGTTTTGAAACCTTTTGGTTCTTTTTATTAAATTTTTTTTGGTAATTTTGAAGTTCTTAGAATTGGTTTAAAATCTCTAATTCATTTATAATTTTTATAATTTTCATTTTTATTATATACATATACATTGATCATAAAATCAGTTATAAAAATTTTCTATTACTTAAGTATAACCAATTAAAATTTTATTAAATATAAAGTTTTCAAATTCAATTTTTAATATTTAATTTTTACACTTTTTGAAGTATTAGATTTATAAAAACCTTTTTTCTTCGGTTTACATGTAAATCTTGTGACTCTTAGAGCGCAAAAATTAAAATTTGTTTAAATTTTTATTAAAACATTTATTTGGATTAATGAGAATTTTAATTAAATATACGTAATTTTTTTTGTAGTTTTTGAAAATTGTTTTTATTTTAAATTTGCCGCTCTTTTAAATGGCCGCCTGCCCGCTTGGAGCGCCCCTGCTACAATGTGCCGATCCGTTCGGTACCGATCAGTTCAGTAATTTCCAAATTTGACGTCTTCATATATTTTGTATGGAAAATCGATTGGCTGAACACAATAGGTTGGAACTGATCGATTCGGAACAGAACAAATGGAAAGATTTCGGAACGATTGAACTTTCACGGAACCTACGGAAGCTAACTTCAAGAGAAATGATATGTCAGTCAATATAATTTAGGTTAGGTTAATCGCCGCCAATATTTTCAACATCATGGCTGAAGAAAAGTTTATTGAGGATATTAAATTATATCCTGAATTATTTAATAAACATTAAATTATCCATTTTTATAAAAATAATTTTTTTTCGAACACAAAACGTCACCAATTTTTTTTTTTGACACTACAAAACTTCAAACTGACAAATTTAATCGGTTGGTGTCGGAAGCTATGTAGCCAGCCCATTTAACGAATCAATTTGGAAATTGCTGAACTGATCGGTACCGAACTGATCGGCACATTGTAGCCCAAGCTTTATTTAACCCAAATGATTTTGCTAATTTACCGAGCTATTCAAAGAGATTTGTTATCTTGTTAAGGTCTTAAATCAAACCGACTTATTATCTTTTTAAGGTCTTAAATCGTTATTTAACAAGTAAAATTGAAAATAGCTATTCACAAATTGTTAATAAAATTGTTAAGAAAATGACAATTCCTTCAGTATAAACTGTCATTGTTATTTAAGAAGTTGGTATATTATAAAAATTCACAATATAAAAATTTTGTATGAAAAATTCACAATATTGATAAAAATTCACGGCTTGTTAAAATTGCTATGCAGAAATTGTTATGATAATTGTTAAGTTGTTAAATTTCTATATTGACAATGATTGGTATTTAACAACCTGATTTTAGTGCTTGTTATTTAGCAATTCCATATAAAAGTGAAGTTTTTTTATAAAAATTGTTTGAAAAAAATTTAAGCGTATATACATATATATATTATAATTTAAGGTAGAAATGAAAATACATGTTTATATATTTTCGTACTTTTCATTTTCATAATTGCTAAAAATTTAAATAAAAATACGCTTAAACTTGAATATTCATGTCTTATCTGGGACATCCTATCTATAAAAATACGCTTAAACTTGAATATTCATGTCCTATATTAAACTTGAATATTCATGTCCTCTATATTATAAATATATGTATATATTGTATGTAAAACTACTATTTACTGCCAGTTTTTAAAAAAATACATAAAATTTTCAACTCAAAAAATAAATTTTTCAATTCAAATAAAAAAAAGGCACAAAATTTCTGCTTTAGAAACCGGTTTTTTAGAATTTATTCACAATTTGACGATTTTTCATTCACAAGCCAAATTCACCTCATAATTTTTAACAAGTGCATATTCACCATTTTTGTAAATAGCATTATTACGATTGCTTGTTATGGCTCTTGTTATTAATTTTTAACAAGTGTCAAATCAGTTGTTCAGTTGTTAATTTGTGAATAGGTCTATTAAATTACTTAATAGCATTCCTCTTTCTTCAAGGCGTAAGGTCCCCATCTCTTGTTCAACTTTTGATATATTGAAGCCTAAATTTGACATGACTACTATAATAGCTGTGTTTTTTTATTCCTACTCTGTACTATACGAGTAGAGTATCTGTATGGTTGTTGTTGTAGCTACTCTACATAATTATCCAGTACAACATGTAGAGTAAAAGGGATATTAATGGGAAATTATTAAATTTTAATATGGCAACTATAAATTTGACAAGAAGATACTTCATTTCGTATATTTGAATATTGAAAATTTGATTTTTAAAAAATATCAACAAAGTGGGCAAATTTTTTTCAATCAATTCTAAATCATATTTTCCCCTTGCACTACATCGTTTTTTTATTCCTTTTATATCGAGTAGTACAGAGTAGGAATAAAAAAACACAGCTAATGAATAGAATTTCGTTGTTTCGTCGTTCAAAATAAAATAAAATTAATAAATTACTTAAAAAAATCTTTTCAAATGCAGAACTTGGGAGAAGTCAAATCGTTTTTAAGTATTAAAATTAAAATTAAATTGTGGATCGATCAAAGGCAATATATTTAAGATATATTGAATCGTTTCGGATGGCAAACTGTAATCTAGCTTCATCTCCGATGGATTTAAACTTAAAGTTGAACAAGAATGATTCACCCGGTACTGCTGAAGAACAATCTGAAATAAAAAACATACCATTGCAAGAATTGATAGGAAGTTTATTGTATGCAAATCACCCGTCCAGAAATAAACTATGCCGTCAACTTTTTAAGTCGTTAAAACAATAATCTTGGTCAAAAACATTGGATTGATGCTAAACGTATCTTTAGGTAATTTAAAGATTTTTGTTACGCCGACTATGCTAATGAATAAAGGTGAGAAAAAATCGATCGCTGGATATTTTTTATGTTGCAAGGATGTCCTATATCCTTGTTCTCGAAGAAACAATCTAAAGTTGCGATGTCTACTACGGAAATATATAGCCATAGGTGCAGTTATTCAAGAAGCTTTGTAACTAAGAATTCTTCGAAAAGAACTGCTAAATATTTCTCAAGGAATCCCATTATTTTGTGATAACCGGAGCGCCATCAGTTTAAGTTCTACACAGATGTACGATCCAAGAACAAAACATATAGATGTCAGGCATCATCAGAGAAGTTATTGAAAGAGGTCACATCATTTTAAAACATTTAAGCAGTGAAAAAATGTTAGCCGACGTTTTCGCCAAAGGTTTCCGCACAAAAAATTCATGATTTTAATGATTTAATGGAGATTTCAATTTCAAATATTTTAGAAAAATTTAGTTCTAGTGAGGATGTTGAAGTATATCAGAATTCGTCTATGGCAATTCTATATATTGTAATATTAATTTCTAGCCAACTTTAAATTGTAGTAAAACTTTTGTATATATTTTTCTAAATAAACTAGAAATAAAATTTCTTCTTCCTGTAAACTTCAAACAACACGCACTTTTTTCATTTAAGAAGTAATCTTTATTAATTTCAAGAATCCTAGCTTTGTTCAATGACTTTATAGATTAGCACACTCGCACAGAAAATCACAGAAAATTACACAACAACAACAATTAATTTAAATGTCAAACCATTGAACTATTTCATGTGCTAAATTGTACTTTTTTAATTTTTATTAAGGCGGCCATTATGACATTCCCGTCATTATCTTATTAATAACATTCCCGTCATTATCTTATATAAAAATTGTCTGCTAAGGTATGTCAGTTCGTCATAACATTTCCTAACTAGCTTTTAGGATATGACTGCAGAATTGAGAGCCAAAATGGCAGCTTGGCTATCAGTAGCTATTGCCACATTTCGCTTGGGTGTAGGATTATTTCTTAGTAGCTGGCAAGCTTTCCAGATTGCTAAGATTTCCGCCTGGAAGAGCAGCTTGGCTATCAGTAGCATTTATCTGGTAGCCTGAAGAAACAGAAAGTTTGAGTGAGTCTGAATGAACTCCGGCACCAACACCACAGTCAATCTTGGACCCATCTGTGTATATAGTAACATGTTGAGCAGGGGGCGGTTTCCTATCCACTCATTCCTGTTTGGTATTTTGACTTTGAACTATGATCGTATAGTTTTGTTTGCCAGTACATTTCCTAACTAGCTTTTAGGATTTTTTAAGCCTGATCGCACTACAGGTAGCTAGGTGCTTCATTTGAAAGTCAAGTGGGAGTAAATGTAGAAGAGCATCTAAAGCAGCACTTGGCGTTGATCTTAACGCTCCTGTGATGCATAAGCATGCACATCTTTGAACTTTGCCTAACATGGCAATTACATATTTTTTCTCTACGACAGTCCACCATACCACAGATCCGTAGGTGACGATGGGTCGTACAACACCAGTTATACAACCATAACACCATACGTGGTTTCAGACCCCATATTTTACCTATAATTTTTTTGCAGGAGTATAAAGCTATACAGGCCTTTTTTACTCTTTCTTCGATGTTACAGCTTCGGGTGAAGAATTACACCCAGGTCTCGAACACTGGATAATAAGTTAAGTGTTACAACGCCCAGTCTTGGACTGTTAAACAGTGGTATTTTTGTTTTTGTAGTAAACAACATTAATTCTGTTTTCTTCGGATTAACGTTTAGGCCACAGTCTTTGCCCATCTGCTTGCCAGAGCTCTTTCCATAATTTATTGATGATTATGATGTTACTGATGTCTCTGGATTTCCTGGCCTCGGAATAGCTATTACTTCTCCGATTTTCCCAAGTTTTAGTACATATGTATGATCAAGTGTTTAACCTCTTTTACTTGAACCTTTTTAATGATTATTTTTTAATTAGTGATTTTTTTGAACTGAGACTATGTATGATCAAGTGTTTAACCTCTTTTACAGCCAATATCAGTTTTCTGTTTATCATTCTTGGTCCATATTGAATCTTTGGTCTCTTGATCCTTTTGCGTGTTTTCCACAATGGGTAATAAGTACATTTGTCCGTTGTTAAGCTGCTTAAGTAAGAATGAAGACTTTTTTACCTTGTTTGTTGCCACTTAATTCTAGGTATTCTTTTGTTTAGAATTAGTTATCTTGTATGTATGTATATTGTATTTTTTTTCATATCTACTTGATGTGCTTTGTCGTGCAGCTTCTTTAATATGAAATATATATAACCAGCTCAACTTCTGAGACAATGTGGTCCGTAGATTGTAATAGTTTATGTGGATCTGTAACTTGTTAAAGTTTTTCTCTAAATAGACACAAATTAGTCTTTATTGGTTAGTTTTGGTAACTCAGTTTTTTCAGTTAGCGTTTCATTTATACCTTAAGTTTCTGAGCTTATACATTTTGCTATATAGGTCACTTAGCCAGTATGCAGGTGAATCTGAAGATAGAAAACTAAATTTATTTGGCCGTCCTGTTTCATACTTTTATTTTTTTATTTATTTATTTATTCAGGATTTAAATAAGTGCCGAAGCACTTATTGCAATCCTGTCTTAAAAATGTTAAACAATTTCCGTAAACACTATTTGTAAATGTATAGTGACTTATGTATATAATTAAAATATATATTACATGATATATTGCATAGAGATTATACTTAACAATTTTATTTAGTTTTTTATAGCAAGTAAATAAAATACTACATTTGTTGTTTATTTAATACTTATATTATTAGATATAATAAATCAAAACTATTATCAATTATTAGTATAGTGAGATCATAACAATTTTTGTTTTTTTTATTCAAATTTAAATTTAATTACATTGTATATAATATAAAATTTTGTTGCCTTGTCTATATATAATACTAAATGATATCTTGCATAAAGAGATTACACTTAACAATTTTACTTAATTTTTTATATCGAACACATTTTTTTTGCCCATTTAATACTTATAAGATATAATAATTCAAATATAATCAATTATTTGTATATTGAGACCATAACAATTTTTTTATTTCAGCCTTAAATTCAGTTACTACTAATATATTTATATTAATATGATAATTCTGACTAATTTATTCTATTAATTCAAGTTTATTTAGAATGCTTTATATATTTAAATACCATATATTGACATTATAATTGTGAGAATTCAATGGTATATTATATGAATATTTTATTGTACATCCAGATAAGGGGTTTAAAATCATGAGGGAAAACAAACAATTTTTTATTCTAAAAAAAACTAAGAAAATATGACAAGTGAAATTTTTAATTTTTAATTTTTAACAAATATAGAAAGAAGAGAGAATAAAGAAAAGGTTTAAATCTACGTTTCTACTAACTTATTTATACTTTCCAGCGAGTTAATGTTGATTGTTGAACTTCCATCTTCCTTCTTTGATTAAAATATTTCCATTGGATATCCAAATGTATTTGTATTTTCCGTTCAGTTTTTCACGTGAATTATTCAACAAAACACGCTGATGGGTATATTTGTTCCCGTAAATTCTTCTGATATTGTGTATGGTTTTAAACCATACACAAAGCACAAAACCACAAAGCACAAAGCAAAAATTTGGTTAGTGATTCGTGCATACTGATAGTGGAGCCATTTAACTCTAATTTTTTTCATTTTCTGAACTGCATTAACCCATTTTTTACCATTTTTGATAATAAAGCAATCGCTTATGCCGCTGATGGGTAGATTTGTTCCCGTAAATTCTTCTGATATTGTGTATGGTTTTTTTCTGGACTGACAGAAAAGCCATGGCAGATGACTTGATTGGAAATTTCTTCTTGTTTCATATTATTTAACGTTGACTTGAGAGAGACAACTTCTTCTTTGATATAATTTAATTCAAGGTCATTATTTTCTTTGAAGGTTGTAAGTCAGTGTTCAAAATTTTGTATTTTGTGTCCAAATCTAAATACAACTTCTGATTGCTCTTTGTGCAATATTTTTTAAATATTTGAAAATATCTGCTAGACTTGGATTTGTTTCATCTACATTTACAGGATTATGTATACTTATTGCTTTTCCCAGAACTTCACATTCAGATGAACAAAACCAGAAAAAACTGACGTATATACCAACGCGTAGGTACTCTGTAGTATTTTTTTTAGATAATAAAAGTATTTTCTCGATATTTAATATAAACTCGTCAACCTGACACGATTCCAATTCTCACCCGATTCGTATGGATTGGATTAAAAGTCTACGCTCCAAGCGGATAATTGCTTCCAACAAAATAAAAACGGCAGAGAAAAACAATATTGTGTCTACATGGTGATTGTAGATGTAGAGTATTTTTAATGTGTGTATTTTGTATATTTGATTTACAATAAAAAATAAAATTGTAGTTTTAATAGTAATAATTATAAATTGTATTATTAATTTAAAATTTTTTTTATTTCCTTGGAAATCCAGATGAATTTTTTTGGAATTTCATGAAGAAAAAAATTATGTATGTATGTATAATAAATATTGGCAAAAAAATGCATTGTAGTTCAATCTCAAATTTATTAATTATTTTCAGAAAAACTTTTTATAAATGGACTGGCAACATTGATGATAGACGTATTGGCGAATAAAATTTTTTATTTATACATACATACATACATAAATATTGTATTAGTTATATAACTATTTAATTTAGTGAAACTAGGTATTTAAGTACATAGTAAAGTTGTAATCAAATTTAAGAAAAGAATTTATTGAATGTATGCAAATTGATATAACTAACTTTGTTTATAATGAATAATTGTAGTAAATATGATGTGAAAAAATTATGTGTAGCAATTATGTATAGTAAAAATATTTAATTTATCAGAATATTTATGTGATCTAATATCGAATGTAAAATTAAATAAATTAATATTAATAATATTAGCGAATGTAAAATTAAATAAATTAATATTAATATGTTAATAAAAAAAAATATTAAAAATATTTTCAATTTTTTAATTTTCAATAAAAAAAGCAAAATCCAATATGAACATTCCTTGAGCCACCTGCCGTTAAATAAATACACTACAATACCCAACACGATACCTACGCGTCAGTACCAACGTCAGCGGAAGTGGCCTGTGTTTTATCCATGGGAGTGTATGTATCTTGTCAGGCATACGCGTTGGTATATAAGTCGCCCCGACGATGGTATAAACATTCTCACTGGGTACTCTATATTTTAAGTAATTTTATTTATTTATTTATTTAAATTTCTTTATTCAAGTTTTTAATTCAAGTTTTTTACAAAATACATAAATTAGTACTAAATACTTATAGACTATAGGATTACTTTACATTACAAAACTCTATTCAAAATATATAAAAAATTCATTTGATCTTGAAAAATTGTGGTAATTTAAATTTATTATAAAAATAATGTTATGTACTATAAATTCAATATAATATATGTACTACACTAAAAACAAGAATAGTTAGTGGCATTTTATAATTTATTTTAAAAAAAGTGTTAAATACCACTTCAAAAATGAAATTTACTAAATTACTATCGTACTGTGAGGTGTACGTACATAATAATGTAATTAAAACAATAATTTTCAATTCAAATATTAAATTTACAAAAGCCAATTTATAAATAATAATTAAAATTCAAAAAATTCAAAATAAACAAAAGATATACGAAAAACAAAAAACTAATTTACAACATCTAGAATATTTTCGATTTCACTATGCAGGACCTCAAGAAGCCAAGACTTAACCTTTCTTAAGAACGGATCTAACCTACGAATCATTCTAATAGTTACTGGTAATTTGTTAAACAGTCTGCAAGAAGTTATATCAAAAAAATTACGATAAGCTACAGTATTAAAAAGAGGAATGCACACATTACAGCTTTGATTATTTCTCAAGTTATAATAATTAGAAATTCTACCATTTAAATACCCACCTCGAATAAAAAATATTTTCAAAACTTTGTAGAAATACAATTGCCTAACAGGTAATATTTTCAATTGATTAAACAAAGAATATGTGTGATGCAAATAGTGTTTGTTGCATATTTTCCTAATCACACATTTTTGTAAGACAAATAAACTATGAAGTTTATTTTGTCGTGCACCACCCCAACAACTTATTCCGTATTGCATCTTAGATTGGAGTAAAAAGTTTTTAAAAGCGTATTTGAGCAAGCTTGTCTCAACTGATAAAAGCTACGCAAAGTTGACCGTAAATAAAGTTTTAGATATGATGTGTGTTCAGACCAATTCATATTATTATCAATAATAATACCTAAGTACTTAATATTTTTCACTATATCAATTTTAAAACAATTCACGCTGCATGTATCATTGTTATTGAACGAGAATTGATTGCCATTACACGAGCATATGTTACTTGATATTTTGAATTTGGTACATTCAGATGCATGGAACATTATATCTATGAGCTCTTCCTAAACACCGGCGTACGGCGTATGGCGTCTGTCAAAATCGATATTGGTATGTAGCGGCCTTATAAATAACAAATGTAACACAGGCCTTATGCCTTTAAATAAAGTACCAATGTAATGCAGGCCTTATGCCGTGTAATTTTATTATAATGGTAACACTAATATTTTATGTATATAGTAGTAAGTAGATTTAAGAATGTAAATATATGTATAGAAAAGAGAGAAAAAATAAGAAGAAATCACTTCTGAATAAATCTTCATAGAAAGCAGTCGACATCTTTTTATTTCGTATAGTTTTGTTTGGAAGTGTTATAGGAAGGAACAACTGGAATTATTACCAATCATCCACAACATCCTATAATTGGTGACCCCGATAAAGGAAAAGAATCGGCATAAATATTAATCAAATATTAATATATAATTTATGCCTATATATAATTTATACCAAATTATAAAAATATTAAGGCTTAGGCACCAGTATATGCCTCAACGTTCCAATTCAAAATTGAATTTCAACTTCAACGCTATTGTATTAGCAAAGAAAAAAGTTAGAATCATCTTAAAACCATTGAGGAAGAACATCATTCAAAAAGCAGTATAATTATTGGTAAATTTTTCAAGTTTAAAGAATGGTAATAAGTGATGTTATATTAAAAATTGTATAACCTAAAATATACAGTTTTTTTTACCGGTATATTAAAATTTAAATTTTGTTTAGTCTGCTGTGCGAAAGACAAAGATAAAAAAAGGTTTTCTCTTTCTTTCCAATTATTTTTTTAAAAAATAACTGCACAGCACAACTAACTGTTGAATTTTTTCTCGAAAGTTTTTGATATAAAAACTGTTATTTTTTTTAGAGAATACAAATTTTCCCATACATTTTTTGATAAAAATATAATAATATAAAAAAGTTTCTAGTGCTGGTATTTGTATAATCCTATAATTAATATAAAAAACTGTATAAAAACTTCATATACAAGTTTTTATTAATAAAGTAAAATAATATCAATTTAAATAAATAAATAAAATTTTTTATCGTGAAAGATATTTCTGTATACAAATTAAAAAGTATACATACATTTAATTTTTTATATAAAAAAAGAACCACGTTTATAGATATACTCTAAAAGTGGTAAATTTAAAAGTGAGGTTATATTTCAAAATTATTCACATTTTGTATTTGATAAAAAATATATAATAATTCAATACATTTTTATTTAACTTTTCATAAAATTCTCAACTATATATAAATACATAATTTTTCTAAAAAATAATTACTATACATATATATATTTAATAACATTTCAAACTTTTTATTATAATAAGAAACCTATTAGTAGTAAGATATATGCAATCGGCAAATAAAATATAAATATATAAATACATATTCAAAATAAAAATATATTCCTAAATATAAAAATATATATATATTTACTTTTACATTTACCTTTGTTTATATATAAAATATCATTTAAATGATTCTAAAGTAAATAATATTACGAATAACTTCATACATATAACATTATTTTTTTAAAAAATATATAAATTTAAAAATAACATTTTTTACTTTTAGAAGATTATTTCAATAACATATGAAGTTATAATTAAAATTGAAAGTAAAATTATTAGAATCAACAATTGTTTTGATTTTTTATATTGTTGGTCTAATTTGAAAATTGAAATAAATATTTGAAAGTCATAAATGACAAAAGAATTTATTTAAATGTAAAAATTAAAAATTTAATTAAACGTAAAATTTTGTAAAAAGATTAGAATCTATTTAAAAGTAAATATTTTTAAAAAAAGAAAATATATTTAAAGGAAACTATTATTAATATAAATTAAAATAGTTACAAAATTATTGTAAACCAAATGTAAATTAAATTTACAAAAGTAAATGTTGAATAAAATTTTAAAACAAAAAATAAATTTTAATAAAATTAATCAAAATTTTTTTTGAATATTTGAAAAATATTAAAATATGTTTCCTGTTAATAATTATACATCAAAATTAGTAAATGAAATATTATATCGTATTAAAAATAATTAAAAATTAAATAATATTGAATAAAATTTGAATTCATTTGTACCAAAGCCAAGTTAACATGAATTTTAAATAGACTGGCTAACTGAATTAATAACTGATTAGCAATCACATTTGGATTATTTAATTAAATAAAAAGATATTTTAAAATAAAACTAATTAAAATATAATTGCTAAAAATATTAAGTGCTAATAATATAAATTGTTAAACAAATAAATAATTCAAGCACAATATAAAACTAACAGAATAATTCTGAAGTATTAGTGTTTATTACACATACTGTTAATATTAAATATTTGCAATTTAAAATTTATAAAAATTTAAATAAAGAATAGTAATTACTCAAAGTAATTCTAAGATTCATAGTTTTTTTTGATAAAAATAAAAATTTATTTCTATAATTAGTAACTAAGTTTCAATTTTAATAATATTACACTTAAATATAAATAAAAAATTAAAGTAACTTTTGATATTAGTATTATAACACTAATATAATAAATAATATTTTAACGTATATTTACAAATTAACGTTAAATAATAATTATAAATAACTATATTTCAAAATGCCTGACTCTGATGATGAAACCTCAGATAGTGGTAACTCAGATGAAACAGTAAAAACTAATGATAATGGTACAAGTTCAACAAATGGTAAAAACCAGAAAAATGACGCAGTAAAAAAGAATGACGACAATTTAGGTGCAGAATCAGCTGAAATAATGAAAGTATCTGTTAAAGTACCACCTTTTTGGGCAGACCAACCAGAAAATTGGTTTGCTCAAATCGAAGCACAATTTTCAACATGTGGTATTAAATTAGACAGTACAAAATTCAATTCTATCGTCGGCGCTATTGAAGCTAAAGTTTTGACTCAAGTACAAGATGCAGTTTTGAATCCACCAATTAACAATAAATATCTCAATTTAAAAAAAGCAATAATAGAACGTTATGCAGATTCAGAACAAAGAAAAATAAGAAAAT
The DNA here is from genome assembly GCA_949752835.1 of Empis stercorea. Lineage (NCBI taxonomy): Eukaryota > Metazoa > Arthropoda > Insecta > Diptera > Empididae > Empis > Empis stercorea. The sequence goes on along the minus strand of OX457085.1, from coordinate 37,341,854 downwards.
TATTATCCGATGTTGACCTAGGAGATAAAAAACCATCACAATTATATAATGAGTTAAAAAGTTTAGCAGGAAAGGCAGTAAACGACGAGTTTCTCAAGACTATTTGGATGCAAAGGCTTCCACCGCAAGTCCAAGCAATATTAGCAGCATTCAAAGATGATGAAATACGTAAATTAACTCCAGTAGCTGATACCATTATGGAAACAAATGCGTTTTCTAGTTCAATAGCACAAATTCAAAATAAACCAAATCTAATTTCATCAACATCAGAAGAAGATTTTAAACGATCGATAGAATACAAAATTGAAGCTTTAACTCAAAAATTTGAAAGATACGTAAATGATAAATGCGATAATCAATTTCGTGGAAAATCTAGAAATAATATTAAAAAAGATCAAAATTATAGAAGTAATACACCGTTCAGAGGCAGATCGGAATCACGAAATTTGTCATCGGAAAAATCACCGAATATAGACAGTCAACCAACAAAAAGACACAGTGATATATGTTGGTATCATAGAAAATTTAAAGAACGTGCAACTCGTTGTCAACATCCATGTAATTATCAAATGTCAAATACAAAAAACTTGTAAGCGATTCGTCACGACGTGTGACGAAATTTTCTGCAGATATAATTAATCGATTATATATATCGGATACTGCAACAAATCAAAAATATCTTATCGACACTGGTGCTGACATTTCAGTTTTGCCACCTCGTTCAAATTTGCATTCATCACCAAATAACATCAAATTATATGCTGCAAATGGCTCAGAAATAAAAACTTTTGGAAGTAAAACTATAAATGTTAATTTAGGACTTCGACGAAAATTCATCTGGACATTTGTAATAGCTGATGTTTCAGTACCAATAATTGGTGCAGATTTTTTAAAACGATATGGTCTTTTAGTTGATGTTAAACACAATCGTTTAATTGATGAAACTACAAAATTATCAACGATTGGCATTGTAACATCATATACAAATCAAATAAAAACTTTTGATGTCAAAAATCATTTTGCAGAACATCATCATTTTTTTTTTTAAAGGAATACAACGATATTACAAGGTTGAACAACTCAACGAAACCGACACAATCGATGACAACACATTGTCTGGTAACATCAGGTCCACCAGTATTTGCAAGACCACGACGACTAGCACCAGATAAATTAGCAGCTGCAAAAGCAGAGTTTGAATATCTGTTACAACAAGGTATTTGTCAACCATCAAAATCCAGCTGGGCTAGTCCATTACATCTGGTTAAAAAATCCAATGGTGACTGGAGACCTTGTGGTGATTATAGATCACTAAATAATGTGACACAACCAGACAGGTATCCAGTGCCTTACATTCAAGACTTTACAAATATATTGCATGGAAAAACAATTTTTTCAACAATAGATTTACAACGTGCATTTCATCAAATACCCGTCCAACCGGAAGATATCCCAAAAACGGCTATCACCACACCTTTCGGGTTATTTGAATTTAAATATATGACATTTGGGTTGAGAAATGCCGCCCAAACTATGCAACGTTACATGCATGATGTTTTAAGAGGTATGGAATTTGCGTTTCCTTACATAGATGATATTTTCATCGCGCTTCAACATCAAAAAAAGAGCATACAGAACATTTGCGAGCCGTTTTTCAAAAACTAAGACAATACAATCTCAAAATTAATATGTCAAAATGTGTTTTTGGTGAAGTAGAAGTTAAGTTTTTGGGACATCTCGTAAATAAAAATGGAATTAAACCACTACCACAAAAGACAGAAGTAAGTAAGAATTTCGTAAAACCATGTATGGTGAAAAATCTAAAAACATTTTTAGCCATGATTAATTTTTATCGGAAGTTTATACCTCATGCTGTGGTGAACCAAGCTCCGTTACAACAATTAATCAAGGGAAATAAAAAGAATGATACTACAACTTTAATATGGACACCGGAAGCATCACTAGCATTTGATAATTGTAAAAAAGACTTAATTGAAGCATCGTATATTACTCATCCTGTACCTGGTGCACCACTTTATTTATATGTTGACGCATCAAACAATGCAATTGGAGCAGTAGTAAACCAAGTGTGTAACAACGTTCAACAACCACTTGGATTTTATTCAAAAAAACTGAACCAAACTCAAATTAAATATAGCACCTACGACCGGGAACTTCTTGCAATATACCAAGGCGTAAAACATTTTCGTTACCTGTTAGAAGGACGTGAATTTACAATTTATACTGATCACAAACCTCTTACGTTTGCATTTGCTCAAAAAAGTGACAAAGCAGCACCAAGGCAGCGTAGGCAGTTGGATTTCATCAGTCAGTTTTCTACAACAATTTTACACGTGCCGGGTTCAAAAAATGAAGTTGCAGATTTTTTATCGCGCATTAACATCATAGACATTTCACAACCAATTGATTTTAATGAAATCGCCAAGGAACAATTGATAGATAATGAAATTCAAAACTTTGTTAAAATAGGTAAAAGCATTAAAAATTCACTTGAACTTAAACTATTGCTCATTCCAGGAACAAACATTCAACTATATTGTGATACTTCTACACATAGAATTAGACCATTGGTTCCTGCAGCAAATAGAAAAGCAGTGTTGACTAAAATTCATAACTTATCTCATCCTGGTTCTAAGGCCACATTAAAAGCAGTACAAGAAAGATTTGTTTGGCCAGGTTTAAGAAAAGATTGTGCCAAGTTTGTAAGAGAATGTTTGCAATGTCAGCGATCGAAAGTAACTCGACACAATAAGACTGAAGTTGTACCATATAAAAAAACAGATCAGCGTTTTACACATGTTAATATTGATATTGTCGGACCTCTTCCAACATCAAAAAATTATAGGTACCTGCTTACAATAGTGGACGGCTTCACCAGGTGGCCCGAGGCAATACCGATGGAAGATATCAAAGCTGAAACTGTTGCACATAACTTGATACATAACTGGATTAGTCGTTTTGGTGTACCACTGCTAATTACAACTGACTTAGGAAGGCAGTTTGAGTCAAATTTATTCTCCGAATTAAGTAAAGCTCTAGGGATTACACATCTTAGAACAACGCAGGCAAATGGGATGGTGGAAAGATGGCATAGATAATTGAAAGCTGCGATTATGTGTCATCAGACGTCAGATTGGTACGATGTGTTGCCTCTGGTAGTACTTGGTCTGAGAACTTCATGGAAAGAAGTGTTATAGGAAGGAACAACTGGAATTATTACCAATCATCCACAACATCCTATAGGTACATACATTTTGTATTGGAGCACCCGAAATACGCGACGTACGTACGACGAGAATTGAAATTTCCAATTTTGACGGGCGTATAAAAATTTTTAATTTGCTAGCATATTTAAAGGATTCTCAGCAGCGTACGCACATGCAAGATCGTCAGCAAAAGCTGTTATTTTGCCCCTAAAATTCTGTTTGAAAAGAGAATTAATATAAATTAAAAAAAGAATTGGACCTAATACTGATCCTTGTGGAACACCAATGTTAATACTGCTTATGTTGCTAAGATTCTCTCCAACCTTAACCCTTTGCGTTGTCTCGGCAAGGTAAGACTTAAACCAGTCAAAAACGAACCCTCTAAAACCAGCATTAAATATTTTTTCTAGAACAATATCATGATTAACCATATCAAATGTTTTGGTTATATCTACAAATAAAGCAGCACAAGATTTTTTATTATCGAGTCCTTTATATATATTTGAGCAAAGATCTAAGAGTGCATCTTCAGTAGATACCCCTGTCTTGAAACCAAATTGTTTTGGACTGAAGAAATAAGTTTTCTCTAAGTGATTTAATACTCTACTTTTGACGGCTTTTTCAAATATTTTCGAAATGAAAGACAATAGAGAAATTGGCCTATAATTTGTTATTTCTTTTGAATTACCTTTCTTAAATAATGGTATAACATGTCCACATTTTAAATTATTGGGAAAAATTCCAGAAAAAATACTCAGATTGAAAATATGAGCTAAAATGTCAACTATATTCATAGCAATATTTTTTAACAGTTTATTAGATAATTCATCACTACCGCAGGAATTTGAGTGATTTAATGAATTTATTATTTTTAACACCTCTAACGCCGAAATATGTTCAAAGAAAAAACTATTACTTTGGGGCATATCTTCATCAAGACCTAAATCAAGGCAACAACTACAGAACGAGTGATCAACTGGAATTGTATTTTCTGATACAGACGAAAAGTAGCTATTAAATTTATTTGCTATAAGCGACTGATCAGATATATTATTGCCATCATCAGACAGGACAATGGGATTATAGTGAGTATATTTACGATTTACAATATTATTTATTAACTTCCATTCATATTTTAGATTAGCTTTGCATTTAGAAAACTCATATCTATAATAATTATCACGGCATAATTTAATTTCCTTTTTTAAAGATTTACATATATTTTCGTAATTATTTTTTAGTCTAACATTATGAGGGTGTTTATAACATTTTATTCTAAGCTTATTTTTCCTATTAATTTTTTTTAGTAACTCACTACTCATCCAAAGTTTAAGCTTTTTTGATTGTTTGTTAGAAGTTACACTAGAACTACATTCATTTATGTGTAAATTTAAAGTTTGCAGAAAGTTATCGAACGCCAATGATACATTAGCTTCAGCATACACATTTTCCCAATTCTCATATCTTAAAATTTCACTTAATTTATTATAGTTTATTTTATTTTTTGTGAGAAGAGGAATATATTTCCCATCATTTTTTAACAAGTCTTTTAATAAAAGTCCTGTCATACAGTGGTCTGAAATTTTAAAGTCAAAATTTGCACTTTCACAGTTCGAAATTAAAATATTATTGAAACGACCGAAAATATGATGCAAACATGATCCAGAAACAGGTCTAGTTGATTCATTTAAAAAGGAATATAATCCATGTTCAGCTAAGAGCGTAAAATATGAGTCTACATCATCATTTTTCATTAAAATGTCTAAATTAAAATCACCTAATGACACAAGATTTCTAGCGTTTTCTTTTCCTAATAAATTAGAAAATTCCTCAAAAAATAGTTTAAAATTGTATCGATGAAATCTATACACACACACAAACGTAAAATCTACATTGTTTATACAAACACATATTTTTATAACATCTGCAGTTTTCAGATTGAGATTAAAAACTTCTCATTCATAATTTTTTTTATAACAACTCCTACACCAACTGCTGAAAATTTTTCATTAGTGTTTGCATAAAAGTTACAACCAGGTAAATTAAAATCATTTTGTTCGCATTCAAAGATCCAAATCTCAGAAACAAAAATAAAATCAGGTATATTAGAAAAAGCTTCAAGATGTCCTACAAGTGAATCGAAATTTTGTCTTAGACTCCTAATATTCTGATGTACAACAAAAAACGTATTAATAAACGTAGAATTAGATTTAAAAACTGTACTACAATTATTACTAAAATTATTTAAGGTAATTCGTTCATAAGATCATTATTATTTAAATATATATCATCAAACATTGAAATTAGCAATAAATTTTATTACGACATTAAATTTTTTCTAAATCATAAAATGATCTTATTACCATAATCTTACCATTATCTACCTTTTTCATTAATATTTTAGAGTTTTTAAACCATAGATATTTGTAATGCTTTTCCTCTTTCATTTTCTTCGCTGCCATAAACAGTGCTTGCGTATATTTTGTGAAACTTTCGTTGATGTAAATATTAGTGTTATCTGTTTCTCCAAAAAGTGATGTATTCAGTTTTTTTTTAGCCGCCAATTTACTTTTTAATATTTCTTGATTATCAACATTGGAGAACAATTGAACACAAATGACATCTCTTGATTTCTTTGTATTTTTGTTAATAATTTTTTTTGTATAAAATTTCTCAATTTTATCAGTTGAAATAGTAATATTCAAACCTTCACCGAAAATTTTTTGTGTTAAATCCAAAACATTATCATTATTAATATTTGGTACTCCAGTGATCTCAATTTCGTTTCGTTTTTTACTCTGCTCTAACCAATTTACTTTGTTTTCTAAAAATGTTAATTTATTCTTCAAAACAGTGTTATCTGCCTGAAGAATTTGCATTTTTTCTAAACAGTCGCGGTTATATTGTTTTAAGTTTATAATTTCTTCATAAAGAAGTTGAACAGTAATTGAATTAGCTGGTGGAGTTTGTTGCTCATCATTGTTACTAATTGGTAATGTTTGTTGTTTCTCATTATCATTAATTCTCACTGTAGGAGAGTTAATTGTTGATTTTGACGAAGAAGTTGATTGTATTGTCTTTCCTTTATTTTTATTTGTGGTTGATGGTTGTTGTAAAGATTTACGCCTTATGCTGGATTTTAATGATAAAAATTTGCCGCTTGTGCAGGAAAATTAGACCGAAAGGTTTTATTTCTTATGGAAATTTAATATGTGCGAAGAGTACAACAAATTCTCATTTGCAAGGGATATTTTTCATTTACCAGGGATAATTTTTATTTGCAAGGAAATTTTACCAGGGATAATTTTTATGCAAGGGATAATTTTCAATTTGCAAGGGATAATTTTCATTACCATTAAAAATTTTTATTGTTTACATTTTTTTATGTTAATTATTTTTTGAACTAAATTTATATATAAAATGTAAAAAATGGAAATGTTAATAATTTAAAAAAAATTAATTAACTTTGTTTATGCCGAGTTTTTTCATTTACAAGGATGTAAATAATTAATTTTGGACTGTACCATTAAAATTATTATTTCCAATTATTATAATGAGTTTATATGTAGTAATTTCGTATTTTAAAATATTATTAACGATTAAAATATTATTAACGGGTAATCAAATTATTTCCAGGTTTTTGCAAAAAATATAATACGTATATTTTTTAAAACTTTAATTGATTGAATACAAATGCATCACAATAATATATTAATCAATAAATTTTAATAATAATAATCACCGAACTATAAACGTTCGTTGATAATAATAAAAATTATTTTTTTCTATTATTATTATTATTAATATATTAAATTATTTAATAGAGTAAATTACTTAACATTTTTTAAATTACAACAAATTCACTTTTAAATATATTTATTAATATATATATTATTCAGAAAAGTGTTTTTTCATTAATATTTTAGAGTTTGATATCAGAAAAAATTCAAATATTTATATAGGAGATTCAATATAAATTTTGTAAATATAAATTTTTTACAATTGACTTTTGATCATACAATTTGCAATTAATATTTAATTGCTGATTTTAAATATAATAGTTGAAATGATTTATTATTTTTTTAAATAAAATTTCACTGCCATTCAACAGTGCCATCTGTGATCTGTACGGAGATAATCAGCCATTTTATATTCCCTTATCAAAAAATAAATTCCCTTCTGCAGCGATCTACTTTTTTCTCATATAAAAATACAATATACTATCTCGTTCTATTTTTCCTCCACAAGCGGCAAATTTTTATCATTAAAACCCAGCATATAGTGCACTTGTCGCAACGATATATATTTCCACTAGATTTAGGATAGTGCACTTGTCGCAACGATATATATTTCCACTAGATTTAAAGAATTGAATATTTTCTTCTTTTAGATTTACACAGTTAGAGTGAAAGAGATGCTTACAATCTCCGCAACAAATTTTTGCAGTATTTTGACGATCAATTTTATCATTACAAATTAAGCAAATCATGTTGACCACAAAAAAAAAAAATTATTTTTATATATTTTTTTTTTTTTTTTAAATTTCTATATTTTGTTCTTATAAATTGGTATCAAATTGTGTTTAATACTTATATGTTTATTATTGTTTAATTATTATTATTTAATTGCAAATATTTAACAAGTTAAATGATTAATAAATATAATATCTAAATTTCTTTATTTTTATTTATTTATTAATTTTTTTTTTACGGATTAAAATATCTCAGTGTGCGCACCCCACGCTTGCTCACGAGAGACTGAAATTTATACGTGTTGGCTTGGCTGGCATATAAGTCGGACCACCTTGTTATATACAAGCTCAGTGGGTCATATATAGGCATGTCCCGTCAATTCTTTTTATACAAGCTCGAACAGGTCTGTTTTTCCTTTAAATCAGCTCACTCTACACTATTGTATTTAACTGTACTACTCGATATAAAAGGAATAAAAAAACGATGTAGTGCAAGGGGAAAATAGGATTTAGAATTGATTGAAAAAAATTCGCCCACTTTGTTGATATTTTTTAAAAATCAAATTTTCAATATTCAAATATACGAAATGAAGTATCTTCTTGTCAAATTTATAGTTGACATATTAAAATTTAATAATTTCCCATTAATTTCCCTTTTACTCTACATGTTGTACTGGATAATTATGAAGAGTAGCTACAGCAACAACCATACAGATACTCTACTCGTATAGTACAGAGTAGGAATAAGAAAACAAAGCTAATAACAAATTGTTTCATGCTTCTTAATACGGTTTCAAAGTTTATATTGAATTGAATTTCTTGATCGGATCGGTAAATTTCTTAGATTATATTTTTAAGTAGCTAACTTTGTTTTTTTGTGGCTAAATTATTATCTGATTATAATTTGTCAATAATTTTTTTAAACTTATTATTTCTTTTATTTACATTTTTTATAAATAAATATAACAATATATACTATTTAATACTATTATTAAAGCTTAAATTGAAAAGTTTAAATTGAAAAATTTTCCTTTTTCCCTTCGCTTGAATTTGGGTATGTTCCTCTCGCCAAGTCTTTATCTGTCTCTGTCTCCATAAATTTTATCAGCAAATCAATTATTATAATGAGTTTATATGTAGTAATTTCGTATTTTAAAATATTATTAACGATTAAAATATTATTAACGGGTAATCAAATTATTTCCAGGTTTTTGCAAAAAATATAATACGTATATTTTTTAAAACTTTAATTGATTGAATACAAATGCATCACAATAATATATTAATCAATAAATTTTAATAATAATAATCACCGAACTATAAACGTTCGTTGATAATAATAAAAATTATTTTTTTCTATTATTATTATTATTAATATATTAAATTATTTAATAGAGTAAATTACTTAACATTTTTTAAATTACAACAAATTCACTTTTAAATATATTTATTAATATATATATTATTCAGAAAAGTGTTTTTTCATTAATATTTTAGAGTTTGATATCAGAAAAAATTCAAATATTTATATAGGAGATTCAATATAAATTTTGTAAATATAAATTTTTTACAATTGACTTTTGATCATACAATTTGCAATTAATATTTAATTGCTGATTTTAAATATAATAATTGAAATGATTTATTATTTTTTTAAATAAAATTTCACTGCCATTCAACAGTGCCATCTGTGATCTGTACGGAGATAATCAGCCATTTTATATTCCCTTATCAAAAAATAAATTCCCTTCTGCAGCGATCTACTTTTTTCTCATATAAAAATACAATATACTATCTCGTTCTATTTTTCCTCCACAAGCGGCAAATTTTTATCATTAAAACCCAGCATATAGTGCACTTGTCGCAACGATATATATTTCCACTAGATTTAGGATAGTGCACTTGTCGCAACGATATATATTTCCACTAGATTTAAAGAATTGAATATTTTCTTCTTTTAGATTTACACAGTTAGAGTGAAAGAGATGCTTACAATCTCCGCAACAAATTTTTGCAGTATTTTGACGATCAATTTTATCATTACAAATTAAGCAAATCATGTTGACCACAAAAAAAAAAAAATTATTTTTATATATTTTTTTTTTTTTTTTAAATTTCTATATTTTGTTCTTATAAATTGGTATCAAATTGTCTTTAATACTTATATGTTTATTATTGTTTAATTATTATTATTTAATTGCAAATATTTAACAAGTTAAATGATTAATAAATATAATATCTAAATTTCTTTATTTTTATTTATTTATTAATTTTTTTTTTACGGATTAAAATATCTCAGTGTGCGCACCCCACGCTTGCTCACGAGAGACTGAAATATTTATACGTGTTGGCTTGGCTGGCATATAAGTCGGACCACCTTGTTATATACAAGCTCAGTGGGTCATATATAGGCATGTCCCGTCAATTCTTTTTATACAAGCTCGAACAGGTCTGTTTTTCCTTTAAATCAGCTCACTCTACACTATTGTATTTAACTGTACTACTCGATATAAAAGGAATAAAAAAACGATGTAGTGCAAGGGGAAAATATGATTTAGAATTGATTGAAAAAAATTCGCCCACTTTGTTGATATTTTTTAAAAATCAAATTTTCAATATTCAAATATACGAAATGAAGTATCTTCTTGTCAAATTTATAGTTGACATATTAAAATTTAATAATTTCCCATTAATTTCCCTTTTACTCTACATGTTGTACTGGATAATTATGAAGAGTAGCTACAGCAACAACCATACAGATACTCTACTCGTATAGTACAGAGTAGGAATAAGAAAACAAAGCTAATAACAAATTGTTTCATGCTTCTTAATACGGTTTCAAAGTTTATATTGAATTGAATTTCTTGATCGGATCGGTAAATTTCTTAGATTATATTTTTAAGTAGCTAACTTTGTTTTTTTGTGGCTAAATTATTATCTGATTATAATTTGTCAATAATTTTTTTAAACTTATTATTTCTTTTATTTACATTTTTTATAAATAAATATAACAATATATACTATTTAATACTATTATTAAAGCTTAAATTGAAAAGTTTAAATTGAAAAATTTTCCTTTTTCCCTTCGCTTGAATTTGGGTATGTTCCTCTCGCCAAGTCTTTATCTGTCTCTGTCTCCATAAATTTTATCAGCAAATCAATTATTATAATGAGTTTATATGTAGTAATTTCGTATTTTAAAATATTATTAACGATTAAAATATTATTAACGGGTAATCAAATTATTTCCAGGTTTTTGCAAAAAATATAATACGTATATTTTTTAAAACTTTAATTGATTGAATACAAATGCATCACAATAATATATTAATCAATAAATTTTAATAATAATAATCACCGAACTATAAACGTTCGTTGATAATAATAAAAATTATTTTTTTCTATTATTATTATTATTAATATATTAAATTATTTAATAGAGTAAATTACTTAACATTTTTTAAATTACAACAAATTCACTTTTAAATATATTTATTAATATATATATTATTCAGAAAAGTGTTTTTTCATTAATATTTTAGAGTTTGATATCAGAAAAAATTCAAATATTTATATAGGAGATTCAATATAAATTTTGTAAATATAAATTTTTTACAATTGACTTTTGATCATACAATTTGCAATTAATATTTAATTGCTGATTTTAAATATAATAGTTGAAATGATTTATTATTTTTTTAAATAAAATTTCACTGCCATTCAACAGTGCCATCTGTGATCTGTACGGAGATAATCAGCCATTTTATATTCCCTTATCAAAAAATAAATTCCCTTCTGCAGCGATCTACTTTTTTCTCATATAAAAATACAATATACTATCTCGTTCTATTTTTCCTCCACAAGCGGCAAATTTTTATCATTAAAACCCTGCATATAGTGCACTTGTCGCAACGATATATATTTCCACTAGATTTAGGATAGTGCACTTGTCGCAACGATATATATTTCCACTAGATTTAAAGAATTGAATATTTTCTTCTTTTAGATTTACACAGTTAGAGTGAAAGAGATGCTTACAATCTCCGCAACAAATTTTTGCAGTATTTTGACGATCAATTTTATCATTACAAATTAAGCAAATCATGTTGACCACAAAAAAAAAAAATTATTTTTATATATTTTTTTTTTTTTTTTAAATTTCTATATTTTGTTCTTATAAATTGGTATCAAATTGTCTTTAATACTTATATGTTTATTATTGTTTAATTATTATTATTTAATTGCAAATATTTAACAAGTTAAATGATTAATAAATATAATATCTAAATTTCTTTATTTTTATTTATTTATTAATTTTTTTTTTACGGATTAAAATATCTCAGTGTGCGCACCCCACGCTTGCTCACGAGAGACTGAAATTTATACGTGTTGGCTTGGCTGGCATATAAGTCGGACCACCTTGTTATATACAAGCTCAGTGGGTCATATATAGGCATGTCCCGTCAATTCTTTTTATACAAGCTCGAACAGGTCTGTTTTTCCTTTAAATCAGCTCACTCTACACTATTGTATTTAACTGTACTACTCGATATAAAAGGAATAAAAAAACGATGTAGTGCAAGGGGAAAATATGATTTAGAATTGATTGAAAAAAATTCGCCCACTTTGTTGATATTTTTTAAAAATCAAATTTTCAATATTCAAATATACGAAATGAAGTATCTTCTTGTCAAATTTATAGTTTACATATTAAAATTTAATAATTTCCCATTAATTTCCCTTTTTCTCTACATGTTGTACTGGATAATTATGAAGAGTAGCTACAGCAACAACCATACAGATACTCTACTCGTATAGTACAGAGTAGGAATAAGAAAACAAAGCTAATAACAAATTGTTTCATGCTTCTTAATACGGTTTCAAAGTTTATATTGAATTGAATTTCTTGATCGGATCGGTAAATTTCTTAGATTATATTTTTAAGTAGCTAACTTTGTTTTTTTGTGGCTAAATTATTATCTGATTATAATTTGTCAATAATTTTTTTAAACTTATTATTTCTTTTATTTACATTTTTTATAAATAAATATAACAATATATACTATTTAATACTATTATTAAAGCTTAAATTGAAAAGTTTAAATTGAAAAAATTTCCTTTTTCCCTTCGCTTGAATTTGGGTATGTTCCTCTCGCCAAGTCTTTATCTGTCTCTGTCTCCATAAATTTTATCAGCAAATCAATTATTATAATGAGTTTATATGTAGTAATTTCGTATTTTAAAATATTATTAACGATTAAAATATTATTAACGGGTAATCAAATTATTTCCAGGTTTTTGCAAAAAATATAATACGTATATTTTTTAAAACTTTAATTGATTGAATACAAATGCATCACAATAATATATTAATCAATAAATTTTAATAATAATAATCACCGAACTATAAACGTTCGTTGATAATAATAAAAATTATTTTTTTCTAATATTATTATTATTAATATATTAAATTATTTAATAGAGTAAATTACTTAACATTTTTTAAATTACAACAAATTCACTTTTAAATATATTTATTAATATATATATTATTCAGAAAAGTGTTTTTTCATTAATATTTTAGAGTTTGATATCAGAAAAAATTCAAATATTTATATAGGAGATTCAATATAAATTTTGTAAATATAAATTTTTTACAATTGACTTTTGATCATACAATTTGCAATTAATATTTAATTGCTGATTTTAAATATAATAGTTGAAATGATTTATTATTTTTTTAAATAAAATTTCACTGCCAATCAACAGTGCCATCTGTGATCTGTACGGAGATAATCAGCCATTTTATATTCCCTTATCAAAAAATAAATTCCCTTCTGCAGCGATCTACTTTTTTCTCATATAAAAATACAATATACTATCTCGTTCTATTTTTCCTCCACAAGCGGCAAATTTTTATCATTAAAACCCAGCATATAGTGCACTTGTCGCAACGATATATATTTCCACTAGATTTAGGATAGTGCACTTGTCGCAACGATATATATTTCCACTAGATTTAAAGAATTGAATATTTTCTTCTTTTAGATTTACACAGTTAGAGTGAAAGAGATGCTTACAATCTCCGCAACAAATTTTTGCAGTATTTTGACGATCAATTTTATCATTACAAATTAAGCAAATCATGTTGACCACAAAAAAAAAAAATTATTTTTATATATTTTTTTTTTTTTTTTAAATTTCTATATTTTGTTCTTATAAATTGGTATCAAATTGTCTTTAATACTTATATGTTTATTATTGTTTAATTATTATTATTTAATTGCAAATATTTAACAAGTTAAATGATTAATAAATATAATATCTAAATTTCTTTATTTTTATTTATTTATTAATTTTTTTTTTACGGATTAAAATATCTCAGTGTGCGCACCCCACGCTTGCTCACGAGAGACTGAAATTTATACGTGTTGGCTTGGCTGGCATATAAGTCGGACCACCTTGTTATATACAAGCTCAGTGGGTCATATATAGGCATGTCCCGTCAATTCTTTTTATACAAGCTCGAACAGGTCTGTTTTTCCTTTAAATCAGCTCACTCTACACTATTGTATTTAACTGTACTACTCGATATAAAAGGAATAAAAAAACGATGTAGTGCAAGGGGAAAATATGATTTAGAATTGATTGAAAAAAATTCGCCCACTTTGTTGATATTTTTTAAAAATCAAATTTTCAATATTCAAATATACGAAATGAAGTATCTTCTTGTCAAATTTATAGTTGACATATTAAAATTTAATAATTTCCCATTAATTTCCCTTTTACTCTACATGTTGTACTGGATAATTATGAAGAGTAGCTACAGCAACAACCATACAGATACTCTACTCGTATAGTACAGAGTAGGAATAAGAAAACAAAGCTAATAACAAATTGTTTCATGCTTCTTAATACGGTTTCAAAGTTTATATTGAATTGAATTTCTTGATCGGATCGGTAAATTTCTTAGATTATATTTTTAAGTAGCTAACTTTGTTTTTTTGTGGCTAAATTATTATCTGATTATAATTTGTCAATAATTTTTTTAAACTTATTATTTCTTTTATTTACATTTTTTATAAATAAATATAACAATATATACTATTTAATACTATTATTAAAGCTTAAATTGAAAAGTTTAAATTGAAAAATTTTCCTTTTTCCCTTCGCTTGAATTTGGGTATGTTCCTCTCGCCAAGTCTTTATCTGTCTCTGTCTCCATAAATTTTATCAGCAAATCTACTTGCTCTTTGCTTACTTTATCAACCCTACATAAATTTTTTATAGTTTATATATTTATATATTATGAAAATTGTTTAAATATTATTTTTAGTTACATTTTTTCCGAAATTTATAAAAATACTTTATACTTATATTATAATAAAAAATACATTAAGTTAACTATTGTTGTAATGAATTACATATTTTGCTATTTCATGAAAATGACAGTTTATAATGAAGTTTTGTCTGTGCATGTAATTTTCTGAATGTGAATGCCGTGATACGGAACATGAAATACTTCACTATTGCAATTTCATTTAAAAATTCCACTTTAGTGGATTTTAATTTAAGCTAATCGATCTCGGTATTTGATTTAGAAATACATCTGAATGCCGTGATACGGAACATGAAATACTTCACTAGGTCTGTTCGTTAGCTTGATACAAGTTACTTGGATCAATATGTGTCAATTTGATCGTGTTCGTTTGCGTTAGGTTAGGTTAGGTCCAGTATACTCTATGTTCGTTAGCTTTTTTGAACTTGATCCGATCTACTTGGAGTTGCTTTTTTCTAACCTTCCAAAATAGATAGAGTCGAATAGATTAGTATATTTAATATGACATTCATAGGAAAAATTTAAAATTATATCAAAGCCGCTTTGATTTAAATTTTGATTTAATTATGTTTATGTTTGGCAGCAAAATGTAAAAACTTCCAACTGATTTTATCTGAGCAAGCGAACAGAATTTGGGTTTGGGTCACAAATGAACCTAAAGTGATCTGTGACGTCACTTATTCTAACTCAACCTAACACAACCTAACCTAACCTACTCGGGTTATGTGACCTGAGCAAGCTAACGAACAGACCTACAATAGCAATAGCAATTCCATTTAAAAATTCCACTTTAGTGGATTTTAATTTTTAAAAGCTAATCGATCTCGGTATTTCATTTAGAAACACATCTTATATTATGACTATATCCTATATGCGCAAAACTATGAAATTTTCTAATTTTATACAAAATTAGTACTTTGATTTAGATAAAGTTTTAGTGTTCATAAATTCTAATAACTTATCGAAATAAATTATTTTATCATAACTATAGTTTAAAAGTTAAAGTGTCAAAATAAATTCAGTCCATCTATGCATGTGCATCACGGTCTCACGAGAGTTTATTCCGAACATATAATTCCGAAGATGGAAACATCGGATACCGATGTTTCAATTGTTGAACAACATGAAGATAAGGTATGAACAATATTTTCAGAAGAAAAAAACAGTTAAATCTATCCATAACAACAGGATTAGAAATCAGAAATTGCTAAATATAAAGTTCAACTCACTCGGGTCAGTAAATATATGTACATATATATAGTGTCTGTATGAAATGAATAATATTGGTTTCAAAATGGAATTCTTTTTCTTATAATATTGATTCAAAATAACACATTCTTTTTAAATGATAACTTGTTATTTTATGAAGAGATTTTATTCTTAACTTTGAAAACTTCAATCTACATATGTTAATTTCCTTAATCTAATAAAATATTTTAAGTATATATATATATATATATATATATATATATATATATGTACGTATATATAATTTTATATTCCACGATTTGGTTTTATGCAATAACGCTAGTTCCAAATTATAGAATTTTATTTAAAATATTAAATTTAATATGTACAAAATGAAGTAAATCGTCAGCAAAATAAGTTACTTTTTATTGGAAATTTAGACGCAGGGCATAAACCGTGTGGTCACTACATCAGAGGGGAATGCAGTCGTTTCCGTTCCAGTTTCCCTTCCCGTTGGTTCTTTAATAGCTGGTGCATCATTTAATGTAATAACTCAAGATCAGCTCCCACATTTTAAGCAAATGCTTTGTGTTGATAATAACGGATTTATATCAGGCAGCACAGTAGTAGGTGATGTTGGTGGGGATTTAAAAGCAACTCACATTGTTATACAACAACCGTCTTCTAACCATCAAGAAAATCTTGGTAATAGTAATTCACAAGATACTTCAATGAAATACGAAAATTCAGCACAACATTCACAATCTAATTTAAATTGGTCAGATGCAGCAAATTTGGAATTATTTCCTATACGATGTAAGGCTACAACAGCCGAACTATATAAAAGTAAATTAGGTTCTGGTGGTCGTGGACGTTGTATAAAATATAAAGATCAATGGTTTACACCAAGCGAATTTGAGAATCTTTGCGGACGTGGATCAAGTAAAGACTGGAAACGTTCTATTCGTTACGGTGGCAGGAGTTTGCAAGCTTTAATTGATGAAGGATTTCTTACACCCCATGCAACCAGTTGTACATGTACGGCGTGTTGTGATGATGATTCTAGTATGAAAAAATAAACAAAAATAAGTATTTTTTTAATATTTTTTTATTTCAATAGCCGCATCTGGACCTGTCAGACTATTTACACCATATAAACGACGACGGAGAAATCAAGGTGATAATGAAATTGATCCAATGAAAAAGAATAAACGTATTGATATTCCTATTAAAACAGAAGATATTTTAATACAAGCAACAAATATGGTTTCAAAAGTAGAGAGTTGGTCTTCCTTAAGTGAGGGCTTGGATGCATCCTCTGAATTTTTGGAGCCTTCTTCACAATCTCGTAGGCTTAAAAATAAAACTAAAAAACCATTATACTAAATTATAATTTTTTTTATGTATATGTATTATCAGTTTTCGATAATCAAGCGTTAAAACGTTTAGACAACGCTTATTCAACAATTATAAAAGCGACTAGCGATTTTAAACGTCTGTATCAAGAGTTAAAAGAACATTTTGTTAGAAAAGTAGAACAACTACAGAGAGAAAGGGATGAAGCCTTAATAGCAGGTCGCGTTCATAGTGATGTTGATGAAACTAATATTGCAAATCAATTAAGTGCAAATGAATTAGTTACAACAAAAAAGGTATTAAAATGTTCATATTAAATTTACATTTAATAATTAATGTTTTATGTTAATTAGTGTGCTAATTGTAATCGAGAAGCCCTTGCAGAATGTTCATTGTGTAGACGAACTCCATATTGTTCCACTTTTTGTCAACGCAAGGACTGGAATGCACATCAGGTTGAATGCACTAGAGATCCACCAGAATCTACACAACAAATTATGCTATTAGTGGATGATCAAACATAATAGTATTATATAAATTTATTATAGAATTCGAAAGCCAAGAAATATTTTTTTTTGTAAATTTGGTACTTTTAAAAAGTTTGTATATAAAAAATTTTGAAAAATTTTTCGCATTCTATTGTTCCAATTTACTAAATTTTTTTAAAAATAAAAATTGCTCTTTGATAAATAATTATAGAAATATAATAATATATATTTTAAAGTTGTAATTGGAATTCCTATAACAATTTAAAAAATTATACATTATGTATAATAACAAATCTTTGTGTTTTAATCTTCTGGGTGGAATGAAATAGTAAAATAGAATTATAATTTATTAACGCCTTTTTGTTACAATAATTTTTTCTTAAATTTAGGCTTATTGGAAGGGTATATATAATGTGACTGCGTCCAGAGTTCTTACAATATTTTTTAGACCTAATAACAAGAAACTTAAAACTAAATTTAAAACACTTAAAACTAAAATACACTTAAATGTATCAAGAAAGAATTAGTTAACTTTCTACATTATATATTAAATTCTGTATATGGTTTTAAATATTAACCTCTTAGGTTTATGTTGGTAATAAACCTAGATAACATTTGTTTATTATTATTAATCACCCTTATTACCGTAGTCGCTTCGCCAGTCGATACGCGTCGACTCTCATGAATTGGTATTACCATACTCGCTTTTTCTCTCGCTGGCGAAATAATTATCGACTGGGCGACTCTAAATGGTATTACCGTACTCGCTGTCGATCCGATTGTAGTCGATATCAGTCGATAATTCACTCGCCTAGAATTTTTCAAGCGAGAGGTTATTTTTTACAGAGGAATTTCATTAAAATTCAAACTTAATTATTGTGTTTAATTAAAGTATTTTAAATTCTGGATTTTTTAAAGATGATGACGCGGTTTTTTATGAATTAGAAAATTACAACTTTGGAAATACCCGAAAAAAAATAGAATTTATCAAAAAAATTAATTTTGGAAAAATAATTTAAAAATAAATTTAGGTATAATTTTAAATTTCCTTTTAATGACGCGGTTTTTTTATGAATTAAAATTTATCAAGAAAATTTCTCCTTTGGAATTACCGGAAAAAAAGAATTAAAATTGATTGTATAGATTACATAAATTTTGATCTATAAAATTAATTTTAATTCTTTTTTTTTTCAGGTAATTCCAAAGGAGAAATTTTCTTGATATATTCTAATTCATGAAAAAAACCACGTCATCAAAATTAAATTTGTTATATCTTATAAAAATCTTTAAAAAATCCAGAATCACCTCTATGATTTGAAATACACACTAAAGATAAATATTTTTTTTATAGAATTTAGCAATATTATTTTGTAAAATATGGATTTTTAATTTTTGGCTTGATGCATTAAAATTTTTTATTAAATATTAATTGCTTAATTTGAAAAAAGAATTCGAATAAATAGACAAACTGTCAAATAAATTTCCAAATTACGAAAAAATGACTGTGCTGCCAATACAGAAAACAAAAAATATACGCGTCCTGTCGTGTTTCTCAATTGAGAGTCGCCTAAAAGCGAAGCGAGTACCATCATACCAAAAATAATCTCAATCGAATCGACTGGCGACTGGCGAAGCGACTACGGTAATAAGGATGAATGTATCAATTGCACCAGAGCAAACAATCATGTTTCATTACCAACTTGCCATAAAGCAGATTCGTAAGACTGCTCTATTCAGCAGTCTATTTTTAATTTAATTAAAATTCTCCATCCACTTAGTTAAAATTCTCCACCAAATTTACCTATATTGGAGAATGCCAATGGTTTACACCAAAAAAATTTGATTTTTGTTCTGAAAAAAATTCTCCAATATAAACAAATTGACGAGAAATTTTAATTTCAACAAATTACCCAAACAAAATTGAAATTTTTTAAAATTTGCCCAACTTATAGCAAAAAAAACCTAGAATATATTTTAAAAACTACAATATAAATAGTAGTAACAATAATAAAATTGTTCGCAGAACTAAATAGAATACTCAAGCTATGTACTAATTGGTGTGATTATACAAGCAATTGTACTGTGATGTCACTTATTTTTATCAATTTGTTTATCTTGCAAATTGGAATTTTGATATAGAGATTTGTGCAATTAAATATGTGATATGTCGAGTGGAAATAACAGTTTTTGACTAATCTGTGTAGAATGTAGAAATAAAAACCACACCTTCTATTTAGTTTGGGATCGATGTCTGTGCGCTTTTATTTTGATTCTAGAATTATTATACTCATAAAATATGTGGAATTGCGCTAATTATAAAAATATTTATAAATTAAATATGAATATTAACAATTCAATTTAATTTTTTTTTGATTTAACAGTTCATCGATTTGAGCCTTATACATATCTTTAATATCTTGTAAATCTAATTCCAATTCTTGTGTCTCTTCGACTTTTTCTCCATACATTTGAAGTAAAGCATCATACTGGTTTTTCAATTCAGACAATTCAGTCTTCATTTGGGCATTATTATTTAATTGTTCTTTAATCTGTATTAAAAAATAATTCATTTCCAAAAGTCATAAATAAATTTCATTTTAACAAACCTCCATCAATTCTGATGTCAAATTGGAAATTTCATTATTCAAAAAGTTCCGCTCGATTTGCATACGAGAAAGATCCCATTGTAAATGACTAATTTCACCATCTTTTTGTTTCAAGGCTGACTGAAAATTTTCATACATTGCAGCTGACCTCCCCAAATTCGAAAACATTAATCCAGTATCTGTGACACCAGAATTCGAAACAACTTCTAAATCTTCCTGGAAATTCATGTAATTGCTTACTAGTTTAAATATTTTTAATAAAATGTATCACCATTTGTTGCCATCCAGCACTATGCAACGATTCGGAAAGTGAGTTATGTTCAAAACAAAAGGAAGGCGAACGATTATTACGAAGAAATACTTGCTGATGTTGATCCGCGACGTTTACAGGGTCTAATGTATTTGCATCTTCTGAATTTAAATCTTCTGGAATACGAGTTTTATTTTTCTGGCACTCATCAATTCTATCTTGAAATTCTACAATAAGTGTCCTAGATTCTTTTAATTGATGTTCATACTCATTTATTTTCCTGAAATACATGAAATATTAACTTTAATTTTTATATAATTTTTATATACTCGAATTAACTTTTTATATTCTGAAATTTCTATAATAAATTTGCATTCCATCTGTTGCATTGAGCTATTCAGTTCCTCTGATTTTAAAAGAGCATGTTGCAAACGATCTTCCAGACTTCTTATTGTTGAATTTAAAGCAATTTGTTGATTTTTTAATTTGTTTTCAGTATTCTTACATGATTCTATACTATCCTGAGAGTTTTCTAAAAAAAATTAAAAATAATACATTTTTAATGTAGTTATGTAATAAAATTACTCAATTTCAGCAATAATTCTTTCTCTTGTCTCTCCCAAGCAGCAGTTCTATTGTTAAAAGTAGTTTGCAATTCTTCCAGCAGTTTAACAAGTGGAATCGTAGATAAACTTAGTTCCTTTGTAAGATTCTCAGCCCTCAATTCTGCTGATTCTAAGCGATTCAATAGATCACAGTTCTCACGTCTTAATTTTTGCTCACGTTGAGAGTTTTCAATATGAATTTTAGTGAAACGTTGTTTTAACTCATCAGATTGCAACATAATTTCTAGGTTACGATTTTCATTTTCCAATATCTGATTTTCCAAAGTTTCAGCAGCCTGTGCTTTTTTATTTAAAACAAGAAGCAATTGCTGTTTAGATCGCAATTCTGCTTTAGTTGCTTCGAAATTATCCTGCAAAGTGATTAGTTTCAAAGTTATAACTTCAATTTGCCCATTCAATGTTTGGTTTTCCTTTTCCAATTTAGCTTTTGTTGATGATAACTTATTTACTGCATCAATTTGTGATCTTTCTAATTCATCCTTAGCAGTTAAAGACTTCTTAAGACGGTCTACTTCATCAGTTAAACTGTCGATTTGATGTTTGTCCTTTTTTAAATTACTTATATTATCACGTTCCTTGAAACGAATTTTTTTTATTATATCTGAAAGAGTAAGTATTTGTTTGGATAAACTTTCACCTTCAGTACGAAGTTCTTCAATCATTAAGTCTTTTTCGCTAAGCATTTTATTTAAATCACCTTTAGGAATTTTAGAAGAGAGTGAATTTAGTTGCTCGCGCAATGCATCTCGTTCTCTTATGCTCATTTGGTGTTTTTTTTCTAGACTAGATAGTCGCTGCATTTCTCCAGTTTCGAAAATTTCTCGATTTTTCTGTTTGACTTCTAATAATCTTTGATATTCGGCATTCTTCTCCATTAATGTGGAATTTTGTCGACTTACTTCTAATAGTCGCATTTCATGATTTTCTAGGGCTTCATTTAATTCACTAATTCTTTGCAATAGCTTATCTGCTTCAGATTGATTATATTCAAATTCAATAGAAGTTTCAGACGATTCTCGACAAAGCCGCTTTTTTGCTTTAATTATATTATTTTGTGGACATAAATTTATGGGACTAACACCACGGCAAATACTGTTTGTACTACTTGAATCTCCGTTTGGATTGGAAATGATTTCAATATCTGATGAAGATGTTGTAGTTTCAACTTCCTCAGCAGATAAAGTCTTATCCTCATCCAACAAATTTTTATATGTATTGTCAGATATTTGAACAAAATCAGTAAGCATTGATAAATCCATCTTTGGATCTTTTGAAATACCGAAATGGTCATCTTTTTTTTTAATATTCTCAGCCTCAGGTAACTCGCTTTTAGCATTATCTATATTTGTTGTGATCGATTTTTCGTTATCCAAATTAACAATTTTATTAGCCTGGTCATGTTGTAATTCCACATTATCTGCATGAAATTGCTTTGTTTCTGATGCGTTGGAATTTATGGAAATTATTGTGGCCGCTGAACTTGAATTTGATATTTTACCAGGTTCTAAGGTGATGTCCAAACACACACCTGTTTCACCTAAGTTTCTATTATCAGTATCTTTCATAATTGATTTTGAATCTGTATTATCAACATCTAGAAGAGCACTACCATATAATTCTTCCCCATCTCTTATAAATTTGCCTAAAAATACGTTCAGGTAATAAAACAAAAAAAAAAAAAATGTTTACCTCCATCCCCTTGAATATCCAAAACTTTATCTATCTTATTTTGTGCCTCTTTCAAAGCATTTTTTGCTAGACTTAGCCAGCTCATTTCACTAATATTTAATTTATAAAAAGATAAATTAATAAATAAAAATAAATCTAAAATAAATTCATCCCTCCATGCAAGGTTTTCCAAATTGAGTCAGATCAGAATTATAGGCATTTTAAAATGAGTTTTATGTTTTATCTCATAAATGAAAATGAGTTCACAGTGAGTGTTTTCTTTTACTCATTCCGAATATTCCGAACGCGGCTAAAATGTCAAAAAACGTTCTTTTATTCATTCTATTTATTCTATTCCTTCCATTCCGTGTTCTTTTATTTATTCGGAATATACCGAATACAATTTTTTCGTACTAAGTAGAAAGGTAGAATAAAAGGGATATTCTTTATTCTAACCTCAAATTTTGAAGGAAAAACAATTTTTTATAATTTTAACATGACTATAATAATAAGAAATATACTTTAAAACTATAATAATTTAAATGAATTCTAGCATATATAATTATGTAAATAAAAGAAAACATTTAATTTTACGTATGACAAAAAATATTCCATTTATTCCTTTTCATTCTTTTAATCGAGTGCGTTTGGAATATTCTGGCATGACGTCATCAATATTCTATTCTTTTTATTCCTTCCACAGAATGAATAAAAGAAAACACTCAGTATACCAACGCGTATACACGATACATACTCTCCCATGGCAAACACACAGGCCACTTCCGTCGACGTTGGTACTGACGCTTAAGTATCGTGTTGGGTATTGTAGTTTATTTATTTTACGGTAGGTTGCTCAAAGAATGTTCATATTGGAATTTGCTTTTTTTTTATTGAAAATTAAAAAATTGAATAAAATTGTTTTTTTATTGACATTGCTATATTAATTTATTAAATTTTACATTAGATATTAGATTTCTTAATTAATATAAAAATATAATAATATTTTTTTTTGCTTTAGGCTTTTCAAATTTATGATATACATATTATTTCTTATAAATGCAAATTTATATTTAACTACTATTACTATACATAATTTTATCACATCGTATTTACAATTTACCACAATTATTCATTATAAAGTTAATTAGTATATACATTCAATAAATTATATTTTTAAATTTGATTACAATTTTGCAAATAAATAGTTGCATATTAAATTAAATACTTTCATTATATTAATTTTAATTATAAATAAAAAAAGAATTTTACAATGAGTTCGTCCATCATCCATGATCCATTTTGCCAGTCCAGTTATTTTCTAGTTTTTATTAAGTTAGAACATGTATTTCTGAAAATAATTAATAAATTTGAGATATATTAGAATTTCAAGGAATTTTTGTCTGGCTTTATTATACATACATACATACTTTTTTTCTTCATTAAATTCGAAAAGAAATTCATCTGCATTTCCAAGGAAATAAAAAAAAAATTAAATTAATAATACAATTTATAATTATTACTATTAAAACTACAATTTTATTTTTTATTGTAAATTAAATATACAAAATACACACATTAAAAATACTCTACATCTACAATCACCATGTAGACACAATATTGTTTTTCTCTGCCGTTTTTATTTTGTTTGAAGCAATTATCCGCTTGGAGCGTAGAATTTTCTTCCAATCCATACGAATCGAGTGAAATTGGTATCGTGTCAGGCTGACGAGTTTATATAAAATCGAAAAAATACTTTGATTATCTTCCCAGTGCGATTTTTGGACGTGGTTTTTACGTAAAAACGACTTTTATGTTTCAGGTTGAACGCACGTTGAAAGTCCGTGAAATGCCCATATAAAATTTTCAATGATGTCCGCAAATTTCAGTACATTTTTTAAATTTTCAACGTGCTTATTTGACGTCAAAAGAATGTTAAACACTAGAATTTAAATTTACGTGGATCATTCAACGAACTAATAAATTTTTTTTATTGCGAATTTTGTACTTCTGAAAATTGATTTTAAAATAAAATAACACCAAATTCTAATTCGCAATAATATATTTATTTATTTATTACGTTTTTTATATAATACTATAACTTCAGAAAATAAAATATAATTAAAAAAGTTAATAAAAATTACAGTCTTTAAATCCATTTAGACTGACGATTTTACTTCGAGGAAGTATAGAAATAAAAAAAAATTAATTAGAGTTAATTGTCGCCTTTATAACTCTTTGAAAACGCCTCTGCCGAGCAGCCAGCATTTGGGCTCATATCCTTTTTTGCAATTATATTGCCCACCTAACCAAGCACCTGCAAATTAAAAAAAAATTAAAATTAGGTTGCTATCAAATATTGGAAAAAGTTACCTTTTGCCTTTTGGATAATTTAGGCATTTTTTATAATATAAATTAAACGGAGCACCACACTCAAAAAATTTATTTAAAAAATATAACAAAAAATTAACTTCGCAATTTAACTATTTTCAACAAAGAACAAAAACAAACTAAACGAAATGCCTTAATATTCAATTTGACAAAGAACTTTGTAAAAACAGTACACAGGAACTCGTCATAGTCAAATTATCAACGTTCATTTGACGTGAAATAAGCAAGTCAAAACTACGTTGAACATTTTACGTAAAAAGTTTTTTCGCTGGGAATTCTATCTCAGTCTGACATTATCCCGCCAAGCATTTAAAAGTATACTCTAAATTCCGAACGAAAATGTAATGTTAACGTAAAGTTTTTTTTCCACTATTTCAAGTGTACGCTAAATTCTGTACGGAAATGTTAAGTTTACGAACACCTAAAAAGTTACGAAAATTTCTTAACCAAAATGTAACGTTGGCGTACACATAAATTGTATACGCTAAATTCCGAATGAAAATGTAATGGAAATGTAAACTTTTTTTTTCTACTATTTCAAGTGTACGCTAAATTCTTTACGGAAATGTTAAGTTTACGAACGCCTAAAAAGTTACGAAAATTTCTTAACCAAAATGTAACGTTGGCGTACACATAAATTGTATACGCTAAATTCCGAATGAAAATGTAATGGAAATGTAAACTTTTTTTTTCTACTATTTCAAGTTTACGATAAATTCTTTATGGAAACGTTAAGTTTACGAACGCCTTAAAAGTTACGAAAAATTTTGTAAAAAGTTACAATTTTTTTATTCATTATTTTTTTTATTTTTTATATATTAATAAATATGAATTTATAATTTTTGTTTGGAAATATATTATTAAAATAACTAATTTGTTTTTTAATTATTATATAAATACGAATACGCTACATTAAATCAGTACGAAAAAATTACGCTAAATTTGTACGTATACGTTACACATAAACAGTACGCACAAGTTACGCTAAATATGTACGAATACATTACACCTAAACTGTACGAAAACATTACACTTAAACAGTACGAAAACATTACACCTAAACTGTACAGAAACATTACGCTTTTGCGAGGACTTATCGTAACGAAAAATAGTGTCACTTCTCATATAAGGAATGTAACATTTGCATATCAATTCTGTTACGCCAAAACGTAACATTTTCCAAGACCTTAGAAGGAATTAGACTCGGAAAACTTTACGTTTCCGTTACGCAATGTTTGGCGGGATATTTTTATATATTGTCATTTCGATACAAACAGAGAACCTACGTGTTGGTATATACGTCAGTTCTCTCTGGGATTATTGTGTGTTCCATTTCGTGGCATCCCAGCGAAAAAACTTTTTACGTAAAATGTTCGACGTAGTTTTGACTTGCTTATTTCACGTCAAATGAACGTTGATAATTTGACAATGACGAGTTTCGGTGTACTGTTTTTGCAAAGTTCTTTGTCAAATTGAATATTACGGCATTTCATTTAGTTTGTTTTTGTTCTTTGTTCAAATTAGTTAATTTGTGAACGTGATTTTTTGTTATTGAAAATTGAAAATGATGCATCATATTTGGTATGTACATAATTAATGTTATTATAAAGCTATTAAAAATATTATTTTTAGGAAAAGAAACTTAAACAATTTAAACCAACGCAAAATTACTGCCCAAATCCCAAATACTGCTGGATTAGCAAAATAAATTCCTGACAATATTTTGGCCTAATAGAATTGGGACGGTTCGCATGGCCGAAGACTTTTCTTCATTGAAAAGCTTAAATTATATGGGTAAATTTTTCCAATATTTGTTATAGCAACCTAATTTTATTTTTTTTTAATTTGCAGGTGCTTGGTATAATTGCAAAAAGGGATATGCCACATCAATGCGAACCCAAATGCTGGCTGCTCGGCAGAGGCGTTTTCAAAGAGTTAAAAAGGCGACAATTAACGAAATGGATTTAAAGACTGTAATTTTTTTTAACTTTTTATTAAAATTATTTTTTAAGTAAAATCAGTCGAAATTGATTTAAAGACTGAAATATTTGTTAGCTTTTTATTAAAATTATTTTTTAAGTAAAATAAGTCGAAAAGAATTTTGAAAGACTGTAATTATTTTTGTTAACTTTTTTAATTATATTTTATTTTCTAAGTATTTATTTTTATTGTAAACTTTGTAAATAATTAAATATATTATGGAAAATTATAATTTTGTGTTATTTTATGTTAAAATCAATTTTCTGAAGTACAAAATTCGCAATACAAACTTATTTTAGTTCGTTGAATGTTCCACGTAATTTTAACGTTTAGTGTTCCACGTAAATTTAACGTTTAGAGTTAAACGTTCTTTTGACGTCAAATAAGCACGTTGAAAATTTAAAAAATATACTGAAATTTGCGGACATCATTGAAAATTTTATATGGGCTTTTCACGGACTTTCAACGTGCGTTCAACCTGAAACATAAAAGTCGTTTTTACGTAAAAACCACGTCCAAAAATCGCACTGGGATATTCCACTTTTAAAAAATGACATGAGATATCTCATAAAGAACTGTCATTTTATGCAACAGCAAAATAGCTTAGATTATAAAACCAGGATATGCAATAAGATATAAAATTCCGTCAAAAAAGTTGAGGCGGGGGAACGAGAAAATATTTTTATCTGACGGCTTCAGAAATGCAGCCCGAAGCAAAAAAGCTCGCTTGTTTAACAAAGCTGTTTTTATTTCTGTTATTTATAAATATATTGAATATGAATGAATTTCTCTTCATTTTAATAAAAACAATATGAATTTTTATATTAAATCTTTATTAATTATTTTATTTTGTGAGTTTATTTTTAACAAACTTATATCTTTTGTACCTATATATTAAAAAAAATTAATACTTCTTTTAGAAATCGGTTAAACATAGTTTTTTCGAATTTTGGAATATCGGGCAGTTTCCACATCACCTTTGAGGTAGTGTTATTAAGCGTTTTACATTTCTGTATTTTTAAAATCTTGTGGCAAAAATGCAACACACAGACTATCGTTGACTCCATGATCTTCAGGAATTAAATTCACTGTAAGAAAATACTGTTCTTTTATATCCGCATCTTTAGGGAAACTAAAATATATAAAATAATATCTTAAAAAATATTAACTTCGCCTCATTACAAAATTTCCCTGACTACAACTCTGTCACTTTAATTTCGCCATGTAAAAGCTCTTTTGAAATAATGGCTCAAACTTTATTTCAATTATAAATTAAAATTTACACTTTATTCTGAATAAACTATAATATTTTTAAATTTAAATAAAAAAAAACACGATTTTTAAAATTAAATGTACCATTCAAATATCATTCATAACTTAAAATATTTGGTATAATTACTTGTAAAGCGCAACCATTTCATATTCATCTAATTTGTTATATAAATTATATTTACAACTTCTGACAATACAATAAATCATGTCTATATTGTTAATTATACACCACTTTAATAAATATCACCTTTTTTATATAAATTTAAACACTTTTTCACTAATAAAAATAATAAAATAAGTATTTTTCGTTACACTTTTCTACCATTTGTAAAAGCTATAAACGAAAGCTCTCATATTTTTGACAGCGGAATATTTTTGACAGAGGAAAAATATTTTTGACAACAGAAAAATATTTTTGACAACTAAAGAGCTTTAAATTTTTATTATTTAGTTTGTAGGGGCATTTATATCTTATTGCATATCCTGTTTACTTAATCTTAGCAAAATAGGTGTTGCATATTATGGGTTAGTGAGTTTAATTTAAGAATAAAGTAAAAATTAAATTAAATTTGTTACATTATGTAAGTCAAATTAACTTTTAAATATTTTGTAATATTAATTTAATTATACATACATTATAATTATAAACTGAATTTAATATATATATTGTAATTATTAATATTTTACTAAAATCTTGCCGCGAACTAACCAGCAACCGCACCTTTCAGTGATTTCGACTAGAATCAACTAACAATCCACATCTCCTCACCACGGTTACTGGATGCTCTCTCTCCTCATGAGGGCAGAATCCTTCGACTTATATTGTTAATGTAACTGAGAAAAAGGATTCGTTTTATTTCTCGTGCTATGTCACTTAACATTTGGCCATCCTACCATTCATCGTCTCGATGATTTTAGCCTTCGTCGTAATAATTCTCACACAGAGATTAAGTTTTATGTTATTATAAATTGATCCCTTACCGAGTGACCCCAGCATGAATGAACCAAACATTAACCTTTGGTTTAACTCAGCTACACAAGGATCATCGATACCGAATTCAATTCGTGCCATCTACAAACACCCAACCCACTCATCACCAACCACTCCTGCACAGACATATCCAATCAATTAATGCTTGATCTAACGTATCTGCACAGGATCCACCAGTAATAAATGAGGTTCAAATGTTTGTGACTTCAACCACACAGGACCCTCTAATCTTTTAAACGGAATCCACCAAAAACGAGCACATAGTGATATAAATATTGAAAATAATTTTGAACATAGTGATATAAATATTGAAAATTTAAATTATAATTTTAATATCAGTGATGGTGATATAAGAATATATAATTTAAATAAAACATTATTTACATATTTGTTAAAAAATAAAATAATATACAATTATTGAATTTAACATTTTGTTTTATTTATCAATTCATATTTCAAAAGAAAGCCTTTCCCAATTCACCAAATACGATTCTTCTTCGATTCGTTAAAAGAGAGTCGTAATTAAATCACTAAAAAAGAATCATAAATGATTGGCAAAATGAGATTTATAAACGATTCGCCAAATAACAGTCATTAATGAATTACTGAAACGGAATAAAAACGATCTGCCACTACCATATACAAACTTCGTTTAAGAATTCAATTATCACGTGACGGGTGAATCCAAAATGATACTTTTACGATACATCTTAATGATACCCCCAGCAGCCAGAAACTGTGACCACATTTTTTTGTTGAATTTTTGTGACATTTTTTGTGCACAATTTTGTGAATATTTTTTGTCACAACGAAATGTGACAAAAATGTGACAAACAATTCACAAATATTTTTCGACATTATTTGTCGAAAATAAAAAACTGTGACCACATTTTTTTGTGGATTTTTTGTGACATTTTTGTTGAACATTTTTTGTCTTTTTTTGTCACAATAAAATGTGACAAAAAGATGACAAAATTGTTGAAATTTTTGTGAATTCTTTTGTCAGAAAAAAAATTTAAAAATGGTCACAAAATTGTCAAATAAAATGTGGTCACATTTTTTTATCACACTTTTGTGGCCATTTCGCGACAAAAAATTGTGATTTTTTTTTCAAATAAAATCCCAAAAAGTCGGAAATTTTTGTCAATTTTTTGTGAAATTTTTGATGAAAAATTTGTATACATGCATAACGTGTATGACTAAACATGCAAACGGTAAGAGTTAGTAATGTTTAATTAGTTTTCATTGAAAGTGAATGTGCGCAGTTTATTTAAATTAAAATTAAAATTCAGTGATTTCTTTGTTTTATGTAAGTGGTTTTATTTTGTATATACTTTTTAAGTAATTTAAAAAAATATATATAATATCATAATAATTTTATATATTATTAATTAATATAATTTTATATATTTAATTAGGTATTTATGAAATCAATTTTTTTAAAATTATATATTGAAAATGAAAACAAAATATTAAATATCTATAATTATATTGATATATTATTAAAATTTCTCAGACTATATGTACTTATTTTTATTTTTCAGATAGGCAAGACAATACGCTAAAAAAGCATTAACATTTTATATGCAAAGAAGAGAAGAAAGGTACCAGAAAACAAAGAACACATCAAACAGAAAGCATATAGCTATTTGAATTTAATTTTAGTATTTGAATTTAAATTTTTTTTCTTGTATTAATTTAGAATAATTAAAATGAATTAATTTTATTTAATGTAAATAGTTAAAAATCACTGAATTTGGAATGTTTTTGTTTATAAATGCATATAATTTTAATAATATTATAAGTTATAAGATAAAATTAAATACAATGAATTTTTTATATTTATTTATGTACATAAAAGAGAAAAGAACTGCATTAAAGAAATAATAAGTAATTAAAAACTGAAACATCTACAAAATTTTATTAATTTAGAATATAATTGTAATTGGACCCGAAAAATATTCAAAAAAATTGTTCACATTAATGTCACAAAACTTCTTAAATTAATGTGACAAAAATTCGCACATAATTGTGACAAATATTCACCCTTATTACCGTAGTCGCTTCGCCAGTCGATACGCCAGTCGCCAGTCGATTCGATAGTCGATTCGATTGAGATTATTTTTGGTATGATGGTACTCGCTTCGCTTTTAGGCGACTCTCAATTGAGAAACACGGCAGGACGCGTATATTTTTTGTTTTCTGTATTGGCAGCACAGTCATTTTTTCATAATTTGGAAATTTATTTGACAGTTTGTCTATTTATTCGAATTCTTTTTTCAAATTAAGCAATTAATATTTAATAAAAAAATTTTAATGCTTCAAGCCAAAAATTAAAAATCCATATTTTACAAAATAATATTGCTAAATTCTATAAAAAAAATATATATCTTTAGTGTGTATTTCAAATCATAGAGGTGATTCTGGATTTTTTAAAGATTTTTATAAGATAAAACAAATTTAATTTTGATTACGTGTTTTTTTTTATGAATTAGAATATATCAAGAAAATTTCTCCTTTGGAATTACCTGAAAAAAAAAAAAATAATTAAAATTAATTTTATAGATCAAAATTTTTGTAATCTATACAATCAATTTTAATTCTTTTTTTTCCGGTAATTCCAAAGGAGAAATTTTCTTGATACATTCTAATTCATAAAAAAACCACGTCATTAAAAGGAAATTTAAAGTTATACCTAAATTTATTTTTAAATTAAGGTTTTTCCAAAATTAATTTTTTTGATAAATTCTATATTTTTTTCGGGTATTTCCAAAGTTGTAATTTTCTTAATTAATTTTCTAATTCATAAAAAACCGCGTCATCAAAATTAAATTTGTTTTATCTTAAAAAAACCTTTAAAAAATCCAGAATTTAAAATACTTTAATTAATAAACACAATAATTTTTTTAAGTTTAAATTTTAATGAAATTCCTCTATAAAAAATAACCTCTCGCTTGAAAAATTCTAGGCGAGTGAATTATCGACTGATATCGACTACAATCGAATCGACAGCGAGTACGGTAATACCATTTAGAGTCGCCCAGTCGATAAATATTTCGACAGCGAGAGAAAAAGCGAGTATGGTAATACCAATTCATGAGAGTCGACGCGTATCGACTGGCGAAGCGACTACGGTAATAAGGGTGATTTTAACATATATGTGACAAAATTTCTTACATTAATGTGACAAAATTTCTCACATAAATGCGACAAATTCGACCACAAAAATGTGACAATTTCTTGCAACCAAATGTGAAATAATTGTGACAAAAATATCAGAAAAAAATGTGAATTATCGACAAAAAAGTGTCACAATACGGTGGAAAAATTGTGACTGGGGTTTACCCGAATTGCGACATTTTTATGACATTTTGGTCGGAAAAAGTGTGACATTTTTGTAGAAGAAATTATCACAGTTTTGTGAACAAATTTTTGACATTTGTGTGAACCAATTTGTCACAGTTTCGTCAACAAATTTTTGGCATTTTTGTGAACCAATTTGTCACAGTTTTGTGAACAAATTTTTGACATTTTTGTGAACCAATTTGTCACTGTTTTGTGAACAAATTTGTCACATTTATTTGGACGAATTTGTGACAGTTTTGTGTACAAATTTTTTAAATTATTATGGTCAATTAAATAATTAAAAAACGTTTTTAAGGATTATTTTATTTTTTATTTTCAATATCAAAATAAATATAAAAAATAAGATACTTAAAATTAAAATTGTACTTTATCACATTTAGATTTCTACAAAACTAAAATTGTACTTTTTGTATCACATTTAGATTTCTAATTTTCATTACTTATATTTTTATTTAATACTATAAAGTATACTTATGTATTTCAAAAACTTAATTTAATTTATATATATATATTTTTTTTTTTAAATATAAAAATTAATAAAAAAATTTCTTCATTACGATTTATACCGTTATATTCATTATAAATAAAGTCTTTTTTTTTAAATATAAAAATTAAAAGTTTCTTCATTGCAAATATAAGTCTTTTTTTTTTAAATATAAAAATTAATAAAAAATTAAAAGTTTCTTCATTGTAAATATGTCTTTTTTATATAAAAAATAATACAAAATTAAAATTTTTCTTCATTATAAATATAAGTCTTTTTTTTAAATATAAAAATGAATAAAAAATTAAAATTTTCTTCATTATTAATATAAGTCTTGTTTTTAAATATAAAAAGTAATAAAAAATTAAAAGTTTCTTCATTGTAAATATAAGTCTTTTTTTTAAATATAAAAATTAATAAAAAATTAAAAGTTTCTTCATTGTAAATATAAGTCTTTTTTTTAAATATACAAATTTAAAAAAAATAAAAGTTTCTTCATTGTAAATATGTCTTTTTTTTTAAATATCAAAATTAATAAAAAATTTAAATTTTCTTCATTATAAATATGTCTTTTATTTACAAAAATTAATACAAAATTAAAATTTTCTTCATTATAAATATGTTTTTTTTTAAATATAAAAATTTAAAAAAATTAAAAGTTTCTTCATTGCAAATATAAGTCTTTTTTTAAAATATAAAAATTAAAAAAAATTAAAAGTTTCTTCATTGTAAATATAAGTCTTTTTTTTTTAAATATAAAAATTAATAAAAAATTAAAATTTTCTTCATTATAAATATGTCTTTTTTATATAAAAATTAATACAAAATTAAAATTTTCTCCATTATAAATATAAGTCTTTTTTTAATATAAAAATTAAAAAAAATTAAAAGTTTCTTCATTGCAAATATAAGTCTTTTTTTTAAATATAAAAATTAATAAAAAATAAAAGTTTCTTCATTGTAAATATGTCTTTTTTATATAAAAATTAATACAAAATTAAAATTTTTCTTCATTATAAATATAAGTTTTTTTTTTAAATATAAAAATTAAAAAAAATTAAAAGTTTCTTCATTGTAAATATGTCTTTTTTTTTTTAAATAACATAAAGTAATAAAGTAATAACATAAATAAACTTAAAACAATAACAAAATATTATTAAAAAAATCTTTCAATTAATGTTTTCTTTTTAAATGGTTTTGGAAGCGCTCCTCACCTCTTTGCATATAAAATTTGATATGCTGCAAGGCCTCGTCCTCAGAAAAATCTTTTTGCCTAATCAGTTTTACTGTGTCTAAAAACAAAGAAAAAAAAATATTAAAATGTTGAAAATGTACCTGGATATGTATCATTTTTAATCAGTGATAAGTAGAAAATAAAATTTAATCAATGATTTATATTATAAATTGTTATATGTACAATGTACCTAATATTATTTTCAGAAATTCAGAATCTGCCAACTTTTTTTTCATATTTTTGCCAGAAAAATTTATATGGCTCTGAATTTCTGGGGAAAACAATCTGTTGATAGTGTTTCTCCCCACCTTTTCAATGCTTGGGCCACCAACCACAGACAAATTTTTAATCTTAAATTAAGAATATTATTAATATAGAAATTTTGTTTAATGTTTAAAAAAAATTACCAATGATTTTTTGAAATCTAAATCTTGTCCACATTTATTATTTATTTCATCATAGGATGAGGTTGACGTTATTGGAACGTCGATTTCAAAATCATTATTTTCTCTTTGATGGAGCAAATTTTCCAAACTCGTTATTCTTCGGTTACTCTCATCAATACCTTCTTCGACTGCTTTCATTGTTTGTAAAATGTTTATTTGATGATATCGTAGCTCATCTACAAAAAAATACAATAAAATATATAATAAATAAATGTAAAATTTTTTCTTATTGCTAGAAAATCAAAATAATTTTAAAATATAACACTAGATTTTTTGGACATTAGGTATTTTTTAGATAAATATTTAATACATTATATTTACTTATTTTTTCATTAAACCGCAACACGACTTTGGGTAATTGTTCAACAATTTTTAAAGTTTTAGCTGCCTCATCAGTATTTTTCTTTTCTATGGAAGGCAACAGTGAAGGCGTTTGTGGTTGACAAGAAAATTTTCAATAAAACTATATATAAATGCAAAAAGTTAGCAATTTTTTCAGTTTCATTGTAAGTGTTATGAGGTGAACATCTTCAATGTTTTTTCTAAAATTTATATTTAATTTGTTTTTGTAAAAAATAAAAAATAAAAAAAAAAAAAAAATAAAAATATTTTTCAGTATTTAAATTTTAAACTTTTTTTTTTTCTGTACAAATATAAATTATATTTTATCGTGAATTCTTTTAAATTTTGCATTCATTTATTATTCGATTCAATTTAACTTTATTTACATATTTAGTGGTTTTTCCGTTTGGCATATAATAAAACAAAATAGATTTTATTTTCTCTCTCTATAAACTTTTAAAATGCCAACTTTGTGTATATGTAATAAAGAGGTGAAGAGAGCAGATCAAAATATTCAATGTGTGGAATGTAAGGTTTTTTTATCATATGGAATGCGCTAAATTAACGTTAAGTGAACTTCAATATATGAAAGCTCATAAAGTTTCTCATAAATGTAAAAATTGTATGGTGAAAAGAAGAAATTCTGTATTGCGCTCACCACCACCATCATCTTCATCATCATTGGGCATTTCTGAGATCATCGCACATCCCGCCAAAAATACTTCTTCACAAACCGCTTCTACTTCTTCTTCTATTATTCCACAATCTTCTGTTATAAGTGACGACAAAGAAATAACTACGCAAGTTTTATATAATGAAATTACTCTTCTACGAAAATTCAATGAGACTGCTATATCTCAAATATCATCTTTAGAAGAAGACAAAATTAAACTTCAACAGCAAATTGAAGAGTTGAATAATAAGCTTAATTATATCCAAAATAAAAGAAGAGAGAAATGGGTTAATATTTTAGGAGTACCTAATGTTAATGAGTCGAATGCTTTGGAATGCGCTCTTAAAGTTTTTTCGAAAGGTCTGAATTTAAATATTAATGAAAATCAAATTGATGATTGTTTTATAAAAAAAATTAATAAACCATTAGAGAGTTCAGAGTCTAATGTAACTTCTTACGCTGGAGCAGTTTCCAATAACAACGTCTCTCATCACATTATTTGTTTAAAATTCGTCTCAATGCATACCAAGAAATTGATTATGAAGAAAAAATTTGAGAAATTTCGTCATCTAACAACTGAAATTTTTGTTAGTAACATTGTGAAAAATAATATTTATATAAATGCATGTTATTCAGATATGACACGTAAATTGCTAGTTGATGTTCGTAAATTCAAAAAATTAAATAATTATAAATTTTTATGGGTGGAAAAAGATACTATTTATTTGAGGAAAATGAAAAAGCAGTGGTAATCAAATCGGTTGCTGAGTTAGATAATTTGTTTTAAAGTAAAGTTATTATTTTCTTTTATTTTTTATCTTTTTTAAATGATAAATTTTGATAATATTAATTTGTGTAATAACTTTAACTTTTTTCCATCTTGTTGTTCTGATAGAGATTTTTGTGAAAGTGTTTTCCTTAACCCACTCAATTTAAATAATTATTTAATTATCAATCAATCAAAATATTCGCAGTATGCGTAAAAATTTCGATACTTTTCTTGTTTACATTAATTCATTGCCAGATAAGCCAGATTTTATTTTCTTGACTGAAACTTGGATTTATGACAGTGAGATTTTTTTATATAGTATTCCTGACTATAATTTATTTGCATCTTGTAATAAATACTTATGCTGCGGGTGGTGTTTTAGCTTTTATTAAAAAAGAGATTAATTGTGATAATGTTAATATGAATATGATTAGTGGTGATGGCTTAAGAATTAATTGCAAAATTGAAGACATAGATTTTTCATTTCTGTGTCTGTATAGATTTAACAAATTTAATAACGATGTTTTTATAGAAGAATTGTCAAACTATCTATGTACAGCAAAACCACGGAATTTTATAATTTTAGGTGATATGAATTTGGATATTTTATCTAATTCTGTTGATGGTGAGGTATATTTGAATCTGTTATCATCTTTTGGTTTTGAATCATGTATCAATTTACCTACGCGAATTTCTGGGTCATCTAGTTCATGTATAGACCACATTTTCACCAGACTGGATGTTTCTAATAACATTAATGTACATAGTTGTATTATTGATCATGTTATGTCATGTTATGTCGTATTTAGTACTAAGTAATGTTAATTTTAAAAACAATGAAAGTGTTAGTTCTAATCTCGAATATTCAATTATTAATTTTGATGAGCTTAATTCTAAGTTAAGATTGGAAACTTGGAATGAGATTTATAGTGAAGATAATTCATCTCTGTCTTTCGATAAATTTATTAAAATATTGACGGTACATTTAAATGCTTGCACTAAAAAAAAATGTAGTTCTAAAACTAAGTTAAAACCTCTTAAACCATGGATGAACTTTAATTTATTAAGAAAAGTGGAATTTAAGCGTAATCTAGGTAAAAACTGTGCCAAATATCCTAGTAATATTAGTTTAAAAAAATCGTATGTTAAGTATTGTAAAGAACTTCGATTAGAAATTAAAAATGTTAAGGAACAGTTTTATATTAATAAATTTGAGAGTGTTAAGGGTAATACAAGAAATGAATGGGAAATTGTTAATTCTATTTTAAATCGTGGTAAAGGTAATAATGAATCTATTAAAAGTATTGTTGTTGATAATGTTGAATTCTCTGATAGGAAAGCTATTAGTAATATTTTTAATGATAAATTTACAGACACAAGCAATTTTGATTATGAATTTAATTCTGTTGATCGTGACATTGATAATTTCTTAATTAATGAAACATTCCAGTCTGATAGTTGTTATTTTGAACCTATCACTTCGCTTGAACTCTATAGATTGATTGTACAATTAGATAATTCACATTCAAAAGCGCATTTAGGTATTTCTAATTTTGTGTTGAAAAAAATAGCTCTCAATGTTGTTGACATCCTTGCGTTTATTTTTAATCGTTGTGTGGATGATGGTTTATTTCCTGATTCCTTGAAAATCGCTGAAGTACTGCCACTATTCAAAAAAGGCGTTAAGAGTAATACTGATAATTATCGCCCAATATCTATGTTGAGTGTGTTTTCGAAAATCTTTGAAAAATCTATAAAAAGCAGGATGTTGTGTTTTTTAAATAAAAATAAATTCTTTAGTAACTTCCAGTATGGGTTTCGTAATGGAAGATCCACAGAAGATGCTTTGTTAAATTTCTGTTCGAGAATTTATGAAGGTTTGAATAAAAAGCTAAAAAATGCTGCACTTTTTATAGATATTAAAAAAGCTTTTGATTCGGTTAATCACAATATTCTGCTTGAAAAACTCTATAGAGCTGGTTTTCGTGGTAATATTTTCAAATTACTTTCCTCTTATTTAGCTGGTAGAAAACAAAAAGTTAGAATTGATGACATTTATAGCGATCTTAAAGATATTCTCTTGGGTGTTCCGCAAGGTTCTGTTCTGGGTCCAATTTTATTTTTAATTTATTTCAATTCAATATTTAATCAAAATTTCAAGGGTAAAGTAACGGCTTTCGCTGATGATGTTGGTTGTTCATATATCGGTAACTCTATTTTTGAAATTGTTTGTAATATTAATTATGACTTGGAGTTACTAAGGCGTTGGTTTTATACTCATAAACTGTTACTGAGTGAAAAAACTAAAGTTATGTTTTTTAGTCTTAGCGGCTCTGTGCCTTTAGTAGATAATTTGCATTATCATTGTGCAAGCTGTAATCTAATCTAAATATTCAAACTCATAGTGGTTGTGCTTCGGGTTGTTTTAAAGTTGACTGTGTTGAATCGTTTAAATACCTCGGTGTTACATTAGATATTAAATTCGATTGGTCTGTTCATACAATGATTTTGAAAAAATATTTTTATACCGTTATCAGACAGTTCTATCATCTTAAACAATTTTGTTCACCTAAACTACTGACGATGATATACTATGGTTTGTTTAACTCTAAACTCCAGTATGGTATTATTAATTGGGGTGGCACGCATAATAATTTAATTCGACCACTGCTAATTCAACAGAAATGTGTGATTAGATCTATTTGAAAAAAAATATTAGAGAAAATTCGTTTGTGCTATTTCGTGAGTTGAAAATTCTTCCTGCGAAACATCTTTTTTATTTTATAGTACTTAAAGAATATTTACGTAAAAGTGAGTACATAAAATATAGAAATTCTTCGACTTATAGTCTTAGATGTAACAACAGTAAAATAGCTTGTATACCTCCGCATCATGTTCAACATTTTTTAAGTTCTTTTTTGTCAATTGCACCACGGCTTTTTAATGTATTACCAAAAAGTATTGTTACCTTAAACTTTAGTTCTAAGCAACTTAAGGAAATAAAATCTTGGCTTCTTAACTTTGATCACGTCGAAATTTTAAACTTAATTCATTTAATAATTTAATTTTTCTTATTTAAAATAATTCAAAAAAAAATCTATTCACCTCATATCATTAATTTTAATTTATTTGCTGTTTGTTTAGTTGTGCATTCGACACTGCAACATAGTTTTGCATAGAATGCATAATAAAACATTTTATTATATTTATTCATGCTGGTTTTTATTGAGTTTGGAAAACACTTTATTGCTTTTTGCTTTTTTGAAATTCATCTTGTTTGAAGTTTTCTATAATTAAGTTTAGTAACAAAATTAAATTTCGTTTAGATTTTATGTTTTTTATTGTTTTTTTTAAAGTAATTTTGTTAACTATTTTTGTAAATGAATATGATATAATGAAATAAACTGAATTGAATTGAATTGAATTGAATTATTTACCATTATCGTTATGCTCAATATTAATATATTCTGACAGCTCAGCAAAAATATCTTCTCCTTCCATTTTTAAAAATTTATTGGCGGTGGGTAACTAAATGTTTTACTTCTGAATTTGAATATATTTAAAAAAAAATTATAGATATGTAAGTTTAATTATGTTTTTGTAAAAAAAATAAATTTGTTTAATAATGTTTTTGTAAAAAAATTAATGTAAAAGTGGTATGACAAAAAAAAAATTTTCCAAGTTGAATGCAGTACATTTTGTTATTGTGTCGTTTATGTTGATTACATCAATATTATCAATCAAAAAGTTTTCAAATTTACAAATTTTATAAACTATTGACTGAATAGGAACAGTGTACACAGCAACAGGATTAGAAAGATAATGTCCTAGCTACTATTGTTTTTTTGTTTTGTGCAAAATTTTTAATTACAAAAAACCTATTATCGTTAGTTATAACGACATTATCTTTGTCGCTGACTATGAACGCATATTTTTCAACAATACAACATCTGTAATATCTACTATATTCTTTCATTTTCGTTCCACTCGACCATTCTATGTGTACTCCTTTATTCAATTTTGCCACTGCTTCTTCACAAAACTCTAATTCCAAAAGTCTATTTTTGAGTTGTTATAGGGGCTTATTTGGGGATCTTATTAATTTTTTCAAATGCCCCAAATTATTTTCGAAGCAAAACGCACTAAAATCTTCGAGTGATCCACATTTTTTCACGTCATTTACTATATGTGTTAATAAATGAATATTATAGACCAAAAAGTTTTCTCCATATAGTTTTTTTACTTGTTCTACAAAATTAACTAAATATGTATTACCTTTGTATATAAATTTATATAGTAGTCCCATTGGGGTGTTTTTTTTAAAAAAGGCCGTGAGAGAAGTGCTAACTAAAATATAGTAGGGACATAAATCATATTTTTGATTTAACAGGGCCATCTACATTTGAATAACTGAAACAATTCG
Organism: Empis stercorea; assembly: GCA_949752835.1. Taxonomy (NCBI): domain Eukaryota; kingdom Metazoa; phylum Arthropoda; class Insecta; order Diptera; family Empididae; genus Empis; species Empis stercorea. The sequence goes on along the minus strand of OX457085.1, from coordinate 37,300,267 downwards.
AAATGGCAAATTTATGTATATTTGTTATTGTATTTTTTTTTATTTCTTATTCTTGGTAAAAATTTTTTTGGTAGGAAAATCATATGTAACTGATATAAAATATCAACTTGGCCCTATACAGAAGTGTAAGGGGGGAAGAAAATATATAGAAAAAAAAATTTTATATGCGTATTTGAATAATTTTTAATGAATTTTAGAATAGAAAAATAATTATTTGTAAATTGCTAGGGATGGTGACGTAAGGGGGAAGAAAACATATGAGATTTTTTTTTATGGATGTGCGTATTTTAATATAATTTTCTGAGTTAATTTAAGATTGAAAATATTTTTTTTATTTTTCAATTCTTAAATTCTTGGGGAAGAAAATATATGAGATAGAATGTTCTAGAATGTTCTAGAAATCGAATAATTTTAAGGAATTTATGAATTAAAAATGTTTTTTGTGTTATTATTCATTGGCGATGGTGCCGATTTTATAAAATTTCCTAATTTTTTAATTTTTATTGGTCTGGATGAAATGATGAATGGCTTATTTTCATCTGGGATTTTCTCTGGTACCACTGGATGGATTGGGCTGATATTTGGTAAACGCATTCATTATAGTGGTCTGGATGAAATGATGAATAGCCATATTTTCATCTGGGATTTTCTCTGGCACCGGTAGATGGATTGAGCTGATATCTGGTAAACACACTCATTATAGTGTCCTATAGTTAACTTTGCCAGTGCTCCTCCATTATCTGTACCTGGAAGATGGTTATATGATGAAAATGTGATTTCTGATACATTGTGGGATATAATGGAGTATATAAAATATACTGTTCTAATTTATAAGAAAAAAATTAAATAAAATTTGTACGCTTATTCGAAAAAAACAAAAAAAAACAACAAAAATTCTACAATTTTAAACAAAAGCTACATATCAGCTTAATTAATATAGATATTAATCATTTATCATTAATAAATAATATTTAATTTTAATATTTATATCGGTGTTGTGTATTATTGAATTATTTTCTATCTAGTGCCATAGTTGTTTTCATCGTTGGGTGAAAATTTTTTTTTGGTGCGAGACTTGTTGTTTTAATTAATTATTAATAATTAATTATTAATAATTAATTATTAATAATTAATAATTAATAATTAATTATAAATGATTTTATTAATCATTTATCAGCACAGACTGTGCTGTGCTGATAAATGATTAATCAAAAATATTAATATGAAAATATAAATATGATTAATCATTTGAAAATATTAATATGAAAATATTTGAAATTTTAAAAAATTTATGTGACAAAAGATTCAAAATAATTTTACAAAAAAAAATTCGCAAAATATTTGTGAATTGTTTGTCACATTTTTGTCACATTTCGTTGTGACAAAAAATATTCACAAAATTGTGCACAAAAATTCCACAAAAAAATGTGGTCACAGTTTCTGAATGCTGGGGACATGTTTAAAGGGGATTTGACAAAATCATAAGCACAGAGAATTTTTCGCAAGGCATACAGCCTGTCCACACAGGACAATTGTAAGGTACACAGCCAGTCCACACAGGACTTATATTAAAAGGCACACAGCCATTCCACACAGGACTTATATAATAAGACACACAGCCAGTCCACGCAGGACTAAGTACATGATTACATGCGCCTGCCTAGGAGCGACTTGATAAACTTTTTGTGAGTAGAAGCTCCGTCTTCACCCAATTTTTTCATTTAAAATTCAACAATTGCAAAATGGCCGAACCTGAATTTTTGGGAAAAGATCGTATCTGGGGAGTTTATAGAGGAACATTTTGGTATTGAAATATGTTAAGTTTGACATTCGTAAATTGAAAAAAATCATTTTGATTTTGAATGCTATAGCGTTGTAACTTGTTACTCTTAATGAGCCACGAAGCGAATAATTGTAGAGTTACAAGTATTAATAAATTTATTAAATTCTACCAAAAGTTTTACTACATATTCGTAAATACAAATATTTAACTAATCATTAATTTGAATTAATTTCATTGTAGAGTCAAGTATAATATTTTACATTTTAATTGAGTTTAGATAATTTATACTATGTATAATAAATATAATATATTTGTTCCTATGTATATTATACATGGTATAAATTATCTAAAATCAATTGAAATGTAAAATATTATACTTGACTACAAGTATAACTTTCAGCTATGCTTGCCGAATTTGTGGTTCCCCGAATAATGCGATCGACGTATCCATCACTGTTATAAAAAAATATTAAATATAATTTAATTTAATATTATTTTAATATTTGTTTTATAAAAACATATCACAAAATTAATAGAGGTTTCTTAATTCCTCCTCTTTAATTATATATTTCATTTATATTCAATATTAACATTAATATTAATATTCATCTGTCTCTATATTTTTTTCGTGAAACATAGAAAATTTATTATATAAATATTTATGTAATATTTTATATACATATTTATTATACGTAATTATTGTCTATGTTATTATATGTATAATAATTAGAGACATATTTAAAAAAATGAAGGACAGATAGATATATATATATTTATCCTGATTTTTTTTATATTCCGAAAATACAAAACCTGAAAATTATTAGTTTTGATTTATCATTACGATTATAAAATCTATGAAATCTCTATTAGATATGAAATCTATTTTAATTGTTTTTATATAAATATTTCTCTATTTTTATTAAGCAATTATTACATTTTTATTATATTATTCTAATTTTATTTTATAATACATAGTTATAAATTACTTTTCTATATATGACTCAATTAAAGTTTTGAAATTACGATATAGAAAGATAAGATTATACTTCATAGTTCAACATTTAAAAGAAGAAAGAAGGATTAATTAATTTTAAACAAAGTTAGAAATGTCAATTTTTTTTACTCTTTTCCATCTTTCTATAATATTTTATTTTTCTTTGTATAACAAAAATGTAAAAGGAAATTAAGGCCAAACAAATATAGTCCAATAAATAAAGTATTACGATAATAATTTTGAAATCCTTTTTTTATCTTTATATAAATATAAAAATATAGTTTTTTTTAGAAAAAGATATAATAATTATCTGCTTTTAAAATCATTTGTAAAAAAATAATAATTAGAAATAATAGAAAATATTTCACTATTAAAAATAATGTTTATATTTTCCACAATTACTAATTTATTTATATTTTCTTCCGGAGATGTTGCTCGTTCGGCAGTTTGAAAATTATGGTCAATTAAAAATATTTTCTTCCGGAGATGATACTCGTCCGGCAGTTTGAAAATAATAATAAATTTATGACAAAAAAGGAATTATGGAAACTTGAAACAAATGGAGAGGAACGGGGCAACAGAAAAAATTTCTAAATTTTTTGAACTTTTTATACCTCTGCCCGCGATTACCACACTTCTACGAAAATGGTTGAGGCAGTAACTTGGGCAGGCGCATGTAATCATGTACTTATATAGTAAGGCACACAGCCAGTCCACACAGGACATATGTTGTAAGGCACACAGCCAGTCCACACAGGACTTATATTGTAAGGCACACAGCTATTTTTAATATTAAATTCGCCCATTATTTACTAAATTTTATTAATACCTTTGATATTCCAGCATCTATCTGAAATTAACTACCACGCCATTCTTCATCAAATAAAACATTATTGGTTAATCAATACTAACAACCCTTCTTCCATGAAACAAAAAAAAGTAATAACCAAACCAAAATTCATTTAAAAATGTACGAAAATCCAATAAAAAAATAAATTAGTTCACTTATGTAAGAAAAATAAGAAATACAAAACCAATGTCTTGATGTTGACCAAATATTCTAGTCAACTCTTTTTTCCAGTTTCCGCCCATAATGGTTTGTACGTCGATTCCTACATTGGGAAGCTAAATGACCAACTTGGCGACAAATAAAACATTTTCTTTCTTCATTTGTTTCCAAACGACTACGCTTCTGTGCTTGAAAATTCAAATTCTGTTCAAAAGGTCGTTTATATCCAAAATCAATGTTTGCGTATTATCTGAGAATTCACGTAGCTTAACAACTGTACTATTCCGTGTCATATAATTATTCGAATATGACTCTTCTTGTTGCTCTGTATTACTTTGAAGAGTCCGGCGTGTTTCTCTATATTGTTCTGTCCCCTCGCGAAGTTTTATTTCAGCTAAAGTTCTGGCAATGTCTTTGGTTTCAATGCATCTAATACTAAAATCATTCGTCGATTATTTAACCCAGATACTATATATTTCATGGTCTCTTCTAACCCCAAATTTGCTTTCTCAGCCAACTCTACCATACCATAAAAATAAGACTCAATCTCTTCCCCAGATTGACGCTCTTTTTTCGTCAACTTCATCAAAATCTGATGTCTGTCATTGATCGTTGGAAATTTCGAAATGAATGTCTCTTTAAAATCAGCCCAGCTGCCCCATTTATTTGAGCTGTTGCATAGAACATGGTCTCTAGATCTTCGCAACCGTATACCGCCATTGATTTTTCTATCAACTCAATCCACTGTGTTGGTGTAAACAGTGTGAAACCAGGAGTAAATTCCGGTATTAATGTTTTGGCTTCATTTAAATTCATTCGTAAACCTATAGATTGTATTGATATACTACTCTCATTTGGATTCACAGGTGATGGTAATAATAATAGTATTGATTGTCGTTCCTCTCTTAGCTGTGCATTTTCTTCTCGCAATGCTCTTATTTCATCTAAAAGTTCAACTTGTTGCGTACTTATTCTTGGTTTATTCCGACATAATTTTTGCTTGTATTTATATTCCGACATAATTTTTGCTTGTACTTGTATTTTATATTTTTATATATTTTTGTATTTTATATATTTATATAAAAATAATTTAATTATCGTAAAATGAACTCACCACGTAGGTTTCTGACAATTAATAACTCTCATTAAAATTCTGTTAACTCACCTGAATTTAGTGATGCTTATATGTATATATACTATAGCATATTCTATATAGCTAATATATTAATTACTAAATTACTAAGTTAAAACTTAAATGTTAAAATAAATCTTCAGTTCAATGTACAACTTTTTTTTGAAACAACCACAAAAATAAATAAATAAATAAATAAGTCCAACATAAAACATGCACTTCTTCTTTTTTTTCAACAAATCCAAAATTAATTATATATTTCCTTCAAAATTAACACGAAATTGACTACGCACTTCAACAAATCTAAAGGAACAAATCCAAAATCAATTGTATATTTTCTTTAAAATTAAAGGCTGATTTTCATTACCATGAAGTGATTTTCATTACCATGAAATTTCAGAAAACTAAAACGAGATAGATATAAAAAACATATGTAAGAGAAAAAGGGACAACTCTAGTATTTAAAAATATTTATGGAAAATCTTATGGTAAAGATTTTGACATAAATTTTCAACATAACCAAGAACAATTGAATTAAATAGAAATTTTGTTATTTTTTTTTAACAAATTTTCTCCAGTTATTTTTTTTTAGAATATTCAATACATTCAGTAGGCAATGATATTAAAAAAATTTTCAAAAACACAAAAAATAACAGATTTATTTTTGACATTGATATCTTTTTTTTTGGCATTCACATCTTTTTATAGGAAAAGATGAAACGCGACATCTTTTCCTATAAAAAGACGCCAATGTCAAAATATTGGCTATAAAAAGATGCCAATGTCAAAAGATTTACTATAAAAAGACGTGAATGTCAAATTTTGCAGATGTGTTTCTCTCTCTATTAAACAACAGGAAAATATGAATTTTGTATCTCGTTCTGGTCGACATCTGCAAATTCATAGTAATGAAAATTGAATTTCATGGTAATGAAAATCAGCCTTAACACAACATTGACTACGCACTTCAACTAATCTAAAGGAACAAATCCAAAATCAATTGTATATTTTCTTTAAAATTAACACAACATTGACTACGCACTTCAACAAATCCAAAAGAACAAATCCAAAATCAATTGTATATTTTCTTTAAAATTAACACAAAATTGACTACACACTTCAACAAAACTAAAGGAACAAATCCAAAATTAATTGTATATTATTATTTTTTTTTTGAAACCCAAATTATCTACGCACTTCTTTTGGCTGTACTTCCGAATAACGGGCCCATGCTTTTAAGATGGCGTCATTACATAACGGTACTTTATGAGATCAGGACTCCGAATAATGATGTCATTTTACCCGCAAACGCCATCTAGTGGCCGAAAAATACATTACAAATTTAAAAAAAAATGCATATTTTTGCCATTTTCTCCTTAACGGTAAATTGTAGGATCCCAATTTTTTTTTAAATTGTAGCTAATGAAATTCCTGGAAAAAAGGAATTATTCTGGAAAAAAAAAATTTTAATTATTTTTTTAAGAAGTCGTCTAAAACTGCAAATTACTAGATATAGAGGTGTAGTGAGTATTTTACCGTTATTATCTTAACGGTAAGCATTAAATGGATTTTTTTTATTTAGTGTAATAGAGCAAAGCTTCAGAATTTTGTTTAAATCAACTTGTTCTAACAAAAGTCTTCTAGAAAAAGGACAAAAAATAGGAAAAACTTTATGTTTTTTATTATGATTTATTCTTTTTTTTCAACCACAATATAAGATTTTAATATCAAAAATTAATTTTGAAAATATATCGAGATTTTTATTTTTTGCTTCTTTCCTCCAAAGGAATTCACATAAATGTAAATCCATATTATATTCCGTATACCACCTCGGCCTAAACGTCTTTTTAAGTCCATACTTTGGGTATGTGCATTAGTTTCTGGAAAAGGAAATAAAATCTTGGCTTCTTAACTTTGATCACGTCGAAATTTTAAACTTAATTCATTTAATAATTTAATTTTTCTTATTTAAAATAATTCAAAAAAAAATCTATTCACCTCATATCATTAATTTTAATTTATTTGCTGTTTGTTTAGTTGTGCATTCGACACTGCAACATAGTTTTGCATAGAATGCATAATAAAACATTTTATTATATTTATTCATGCTGGTTTTTATTGAGTTTGGAAAACACTTTATTGCTTTTTGCTTTTTTGAAATTCATCTTGTTTGAAGTTTTCTATAATTAAGTTTAGTAACAAAATTAAATTTCGTTTAGATTTTATGTTTTTTATTGTTTTTTTTAAAGTAATTTTGTTAACTATTTTTGTAAATGAATATGATATAATGAAATAAACTGAATTGAATTGAATTGAATTGAATTATTTACCATTATCGTTATGCTCAATATTAATATATTCTGACAGCTCAGCAAAAATATCTTCTCCTTCCATTTTTAAAAATTTATTGGCGGTGGGTAACTAAATGTTTTACTTCTGAATTTGAATATATATAAAAAAAATTATAGATATGTAAGTTTAATTATGTTTTTGTAAAAAAAATAAATTTGTTTAATAATGTTTTTGTAAAAAAATTAATGTAAAAGTGGTATGACAAAAAAAAAATTTTCCAAGTTGAATGCAGTACATTTTGTTATTGTGTCGTTTATGTTGATTACATCAATATTATCAATCAAAAAGTTTTCAAATTTACAAATTTTATAAACTATTGACTGAATAGGAACAGTGTACACAGCAACAGGATTAGAAAGATAATGTCCTAGCTACTATTGTTTTTTTGTTTTGTGCAAAATTTTTAATTACAAAAAACCTATTATCGTTAGTTATAACGACATTATCTTTGTCGCTGACTATGAACGCATATTTTTCAACAATACAACATCTGTAATATCTACTATATTCTTTCATTTTCGTTCCACTCGACCATTCTATGTGTACTCCTTTATTCAATTTTGCCACTGCTTCTTCACAAAACTCTAATTCCAAAAGTCTATTTTTGAGTTGTTATAGGGGCTTATTTGGGGATCTTATTAATTTTTTCAAATGCCCCAAATTATTTTCGAAGCAAAACGCACTAAAATCTTCGAGTGATCCACATTTTTTCACGTCATTTACTATATGTGTTAATAAATGAATATTATAGACCAAAAAGTTTTCTCCATATAGTTTTTTTACTTGTTCTACAAAATTAACTAAATATGTATTACCTTTGTATATAAATTTATATAGTAGTCCCATTTGGGTGTTTTTTTTAAAAAAGGCCGTGAGAGAAGTGCTAACTAAAATATAGTAGGGACATAAATCATATTTTTGATTTAACAGGGCCATCTACATTTGAATAACTGAAACAATTCGAAATGGCAAATTTATGTATATTTGTTATTGTATTTTTTTTTATTTCTTATTCTTGGTAAAAATTTTTTTGGTAGGAAAATCATATGTAACTGATATAAAATATCAACTTGGCCCTATACAGAAGTGTAAGGGGGGAAGAAAATATATAGAAAAAAAAATTTTATATGCGTATTTGAATAATTTTTAATGAATTTTAGAATAGAAAAATAATTATTTGTAAATTGCTAGGGATGGTGACGTAAGGGGGAAGAAAACATATAAGATTTTTTTTATGGATGTGCGTATTTTAATATAATTTTCTGAGTTAATTTAAGATTGAAAATATTTTTTTTATATTCTTAAATTCTTGGGGAAGAAAATATATGAGATTTCTTTCTAGAATGTTCTAGAATGTTCTAGAAATCGAAACATTTTAAGGAATTTATGAATTAAAAATGTTTTTTGTGTTATTATTCATTGGCGATCGTGCCGATTTTATAAAATTTCCTAATTTTTTAATTTTTATTGGTCTGGATGAAATGATGAATGGCTTATTTTCATCTGGGATTTTCTCTGGTACCACTGGATGGATTGGGCTGATATTTGGTAAACGCATTCATTATAGTGGTCTGGATGCAATGATGAATAGCCATATTTTCATCTGGGATTTTCTCTGGCACCGGTAGATGGATTGAGCTGATATCTGGTAAACACACTCATTATAGTGTCCTATAGTTAACTTTGCCAGTGCTCCTCCATTATCTGTACCTGCAAGATGGTTATATGATGAAAATGTGATTTCTGATACATTGTGGGATATAATGGAGTATATAAAATATACTGTTCTAATTTATAAGAAAAAAATAAAATAAAATTTGTACGCTTATTCGAAAAAAACAAAAAAAAACAACAAAAATTCTACAATTTTAAACAAAAGCTACATATCAGCTTAATTAATATAGATATTAATCATTTATCATTAATAAATAATATTTAATTTTAATATTTATATCGGTGTTGTGTATTATTGAATTATTTTCTATCTAGTGCCATAGTTGTTTTCATCGTTGGGTGAAAATTTTTTTTTGGTGCGAGACTTGTTGTTTTAATTAATTATTAATAATTAATTATTAATAATTAATTATTAATAATTAATAATTAATAATTAATTATAAATGATTTTATTAATCATTTATCAGCACAGACTATCAGCAAACTATCAGCAAAATATTTGTGAATTGTTTGTCACATTTTTGTCACATTTCGTTGTGACAAAAAATATTCACAAAATTGTGCACAAAAATTCCACAAAAAAATGTGGTCACAGTTTCTGAATGCTGGGGACATGTTTAAAGGGGATTTGACAAAATCATAAGCACAGAGAATTTTTCGCAAGGCATACAGCCTGTCCACACAGGACAATTGTAAGGTACACAGCCAGTCCACACAGGACTTATATTAAAAGGCACACAGCCATTCCACACAGGACTTATATAATAAGACACACAGCCAGTCCACGCAGGACTAAGTACATGATTACATGCGCCTGCCTAGGAGCGACTTGATAAACTTTTTGTGAGTAGAAGCTCCGTCCTCACCCAATTTTTTCATTTAAAATTCAACAATTGCAAAATGGCCGAACCTGAATTTTAGGGAAAAGATCGTATCTGGGGAGTTTATAGAGGAACATTTTGGTATTGAAATATGTTAAGTTTGACATTCGTAAATTGAAAAAAATCATTTTGATTTTGAATGCTATAGCGTTGTAACTTGTTACTCTTAATGAGCCACGAAGCGAATAATTGTAGAGTTACAAGTATTAATAAATTTATTAAATTCTACCAAAAGTTTTACTACATATTCGTAAATACAAATATTTAACTAATCATTAATTTGAATTAATTTCATTGTAGAGTCAAGTATAATATTTTACATTTTAATTGAGTTTAGATAATTTATACTATGTATAATAAATATAATATATTTGTTCCTATGTATATTATACATGGTATAAATTATCTAAAATCAATTAAAATGTAAAATATTATACTTGACTACAAGTATAACTTTCAGCTATGCTTGCCGAATTTGTGGTTCCTCGAATAATGCGATCGACGTATCCATCACTGTTATAAAAAAATATTAAATATAATTTAATTTAATATTATTTTAATATTTGTTTTATAAAAACATATCACAAAATTAATAGAGGTTTCTTAATTCCTCCTCTTTAATTATATATTTCATTTATATTCAATATTAACATTAATATTAATATTCATCTGTCTCTATATTTTTTTCGTGAAACATAGAAAATTTATTATATAAATATTTATGTAATATTTTATATACATATTTATTATACGTAATTATTGTCTATGTTATTATATGTATAATAATTAGAGACATATTTAAAAAAATGAAGGACAGATAGATATATATATTTATCCTGATTTTTTTTATATTCTGAAAATACAAAACCTGAAAATTATTAGTTTTGATTTATCATTACGATTATAAAATCTATGAAATCTCTATTAGATATGAAATCTATTTTAATTGTTTTTATATAAATATTTCTCTATTTTTATTAAGCAATTATTACATTTTTATTATATTATTCTAATTTTATTTTATAATACATAGTTATAAATTACTTTTCTATATATGACTCAATTAAAGTTTTGAAATTACGATATAGAAAGATAAGATTATACTTCATAGTTCAACATTTAAAAGAAGAAAGAAGGATTAATTAATTTTAAACAAAGTTAGAAATGTCAATTTTTTTTACTCTTTTCCATCTTTCTATAATATTTTATTTTTCTTTGTATAACAAAAATGAAAAAGGAAATTAAGGCCAAACAAATATAGTCCAATAAATAAAGTATTACGATAATAATTTTGAAATCCTTTTTTTATCTTTATATAAATATAAAAATATAGTTTTTTTTAGAAAAAGATATAATAATTATCTGCTTTTAAAATCATTTGTAAAAAAATAATAATTAGAAATAATAGAAAATATTTCACTATTAAAAATAATGTTTATATTTTCCACAATTACTAATTTATTTATATTTTCTTCCGGAGATGTTGCTCGTTCGGCAGTTTGAAAATTATGGTCAATTAAAAATATTTTCTTCCGGAGATGTTACTCGTCCGGCAGTTTGAAAATAATAATAAATTTTTGACAAAAAAGGAATTATGGAAACTTGAAACAAATGGAGAGGAACGGGGCAACAGAAAAAATTTCTAAATTTTTTGAACTTTTTATACCTCTGCCCGCGATTACCACACTTCTACGAAAATGGTTGAGGCAGTAACTTGGGCAGGCGCATGTAATCATGTACTTATATAGTAAGGCACACAGCCAGTCCACACAGGACATATGTTGTAAGGCACACAGCCAGTCCACACAGGACTTATATTGTAAGGCACACAGCTATTTTTAATATTAAATTCGCCCATTATTTACTAAATTTTATTAATACCTTTGATATTCCAGCATCTATCTGAAATTAACTACCACGCCATTCTTCATCAAATAAAACATTATTGGTTAATCAATACTAACAACCCTTCTTCCATGAAACAAAAAAAAGTAATAACCAAACCAAAATTCATTTAAAAATGTACGAAAATACCAATAAAAAAATAAATTAATTCACTTATGTAAGAAAAATAAGAAATACAAAACCAATGTCTTGATGTTGACCAAATATTCTAGTCAACTCTTTTTTCCAGTTTCCGCCCATAATGGTTTGTACGTCGATTCCTACATTGGGAAGCTAAATGACCAACTTGGCGACAAATAAAACATTTTCTTTCTTCATTTGTTTCCAAACGACTACGCTTCTGTGCTTGAAAATTCAAATTCTGTTCAAAAGGTCGTTTATATCCAAAATCAATGTTTGCGTATTATCTGAGAATTCACGTAGCTTAACAACTGTACTATTCCGTGTCATATAATTATTCGAATATGACTCTTCTTGTTGCTCTGTATTACTTTGAAGAGTCCGGCGTGTTTCTCTATATTGTTCTGTCCCCTCGCGAAGTTTTATTTCAGCTAAAGTTCTGGCAATGTCTTTGGTTTCAATGCATCTAATACTAAAATCATTCGTCGATTATTTAACCCAGATACTATATATTTCATGGTCTCTTCTAACCCCAAATTTGCTTTCTCAGCCAACTCTACCATACCATAAAAATAAGACTCAATCTCTTCCCCAGATTGACGCTCTTTTTTCGTCAACTTCATCAAAATCTGATGTCTGTCATTGATCGTTGGAAATTTCGAAATGAATGTCTCTTTAAAATCAGCCCAGCTGCCCCATTTATTTGAGCTGTTGCATAGAACATGGTCTCTAGATCTTCGCAACCGTATACCGCCATTGATTTTTCTATCAACTCAATCCACTGTGTTGGTGTAAACAGTGTGAAACCAGGAGTAAATTCCGGTATTAATGTTTTGGCTTCATTTAAATTCATTCGTAAACCTTTAGATCGTATTGATATACTACTCTCATTTGGATTCACAGGTGATGGTAATAATAATAGTATTGATTGTCGTTCCTCTCTTAGCTGTGCATTTTCTTCTCGCAATGCTCTTATTTCATCTAAAAGTTCAACTTGTTGCGTACTTATTCTTGGTTTATTCCGACATAATTTTTGCTTGTATTTATATTCCGACATAATTTTTGCTTGTATTTGTATTTTATATTTTTATATATTTTTGTATTTTATATATTTATATAAAAATAATTTAATTATCGTAAAATGAACTCACCACGTAGGTTTCTGACAATTGATAACTCTCATTAAAATTCTGTTAACTCACCTGAATTTAGTGATGCTTATATGTATATATACTATAGCATATTCTATATAGCTAATATATTAATTACTAAATTACTAAGTTAAAACTTAAATGTTAAAATAAATCTTCAGTTCAATGTACAACTTTTTTTTGAAACAACCACAAAAATAAATAAATAAATAAATAAGTCCAACATAAAACATGCACTTCTTCTTTTTTTTCAACAAATCCAAAATTAATTATATATTTCCTTCAAAATTAACACGAAATTGACTACGCACTTCAACAAATCTAAAGGAACAAATCCAAAATCAATTGTATATTTTCTTTAAAATTAAAGGCTGATTTTCATTACCATGAAGTGATTTTCATTACCATGAAATTTCAGAAAACTAAAACGAGATAGATATAAAAAACATATGTAAGAGAAAAAGGGACAACTCTAGTATTTAAAAATATTTATGGAAAATCTTATGGTAAAGATTTTGACATAAATTTTCAACATAACCAAGAAAAATTGAATTAAATAGAAATTTTGTTATTTTTTTTTAACAAATTTTCTCCAGTTATTTTTTTTTAGAATATTCAATACATTCAGTAGGCAATGATATTAAAAAAATTTTCAAAAACACAAAAAATAACAGATTTATTTTTGACATTGATATCTTTTTTTTTGGCATTCACATCTTTTTATAGGAAAAGATGAAACGCGACATCTTTTCCTATAAAAAAACGCCAATGTCAAAATATTGGCTATAAAAAGATGCCAATGTCAAAAGATTTACTATAAAAAGACGTGAATGTCAAATTTTGCAGATGTGTTTCTCTCTCTATTAAACAACAGGAAAATATGAATTTTGTATCTCGTTCTGGTCGACATCTGCAAATTCATAGTAATGAAAATTGAATTTCATGGTAATGAAAATCAGCCTTAACACAACATTGACTACGCACTTCAACTAATCTAAAGGAACAAATCCAAAATCAATTGTATATTTTCTTTAAAATTAACACAACATTGACTACGCACTTCAACAAATCCAAAAGAACAAATCCAAAATCAATTGTATATTTTCTTTAAAATTAACACAAAATTGACTACACACTTCAACAAAACTAAAGGAACAAATCCAAAATTAATTGTATATTATTATTTTTTTTTTGAAACCCAAATTATCTACGCACTTCTTTTGGCTGTACTTCCGAATAACGGGCCCATGCTTTTAAGATGGCGTCATTACATAACGGTACTTTATGAGATCAGGACTCCGAATAATGATGTCATTTTACCCGCAAACGCCATCTAGTGGCCGAAAAATACATTACAAATTTAAAAAAAAATGCATATTTTTGCCATTTTCTCCTTAACGGTAAATTGTAGGATCCCAATTTTTTTTTAAATTGTAGCTAATGAAATTCCTGGAAAAAAGGAATTATTCTGGAAAAAAAAAATTTTAATTATTTTTTTAAGAAGTCGTCTAAAACTGCAAATTACTAGATATAGAGGTGTAGTGAGTATTTTACCGTTATTATCTTAACGGTAAGCATTAAATGGATTTTTTTTATTTAGTGTAATAGAGCAAAGCTTCAGAATTTTGTTTAAATCAACTTGTTCTAACAAAAGTCTTCTAGAAAAAGGACAAAAAATAGGAAAAACTTTAAATTTTTTATTATGATTTATTCTTTTTTTTCAACCACAATATAAGATTTTAATATCAAAAATTAATTTTGAAAATATATCGAGATTTTTATTTTTTGCTTCTTTCCTCCAAAGGAATTCACATAAATGTAAATCCATATTATATTCCGTATACCACCTCGGCCTAAACGTCTTTTTAAGTCCATACTTTGGGTATGTGCATTAGTTTCTGGATCTACGAAATTCTCCGTATGTTTACTGTTTTATGTACATAACCAATTAGATTTAAATCTATGTATCCTCCCCAACAATCTGTACGAATTTCAGTTCCTACATGATAAATTACAAATTTATTAAAAATTTAAGGTAAAGGGCGTAAAAAACTTAAAATTGGCCATAACATTTATAATTTAAAAAAACACTATACCCATAAAAAATAATGGGTTTTCCCTTTTCCGAAAAGTTGCAACTAATAATAGGTTTTCCATTTTCCGAAAAGTTTTGCAACTAATAATGGGTTTACCCTTTTCCGAAAAGTTGCAAAAAAAATTGATTTTTAAAATATTATTTTAATCCTTTTTATAGAAGACTTTTGTTAGAACAATTTTTTTTTTCAGAATATAGGGATTTTCATTATCTACAATTTAACAAAAAATTGGGATCCTATAATTTACCGTTAAGAAAATGGCAAAAATAGGCATTTTTTTTTAAATTTGTAATGCATTTTTCGGCCACTAGATGGCGTTTGCGGGTAAAATGACATCATTTTTTTAAGTGAACGGCCAAGAATTTCACCAGTTTGTTCCCTAGTTTTTTCACCTGTATAATAAATGCTGCTTTTTTCAAAGTATTTACTTCGTATTCGTAATTTCAAAGTATTTACTTCTTCGTACGAAGAATTAACTTCATAATTGTTGTTTTTAATTAAAGAATTTAATGCAAACCTTGAAAAAACCAGCATTTATTGTACAGGTGAAAAAATTAGGGAACAAACTGGTGAACTTCTTGGCCGTTCACCACTACTATTAAAAGCGTAAAAATATTTTTAAAAAAGTGCAACAAAATCAACAGTTCTAAATGCGTTAAAATAAAAATAGTAGCAACTTATAATTTTTTGTTTAATTTTCTTTTTTTAGTCAACTTCTTAGAGAACATCTATAGGAGGTCATGGAAATTCAATGACGAATTTTATATAAAATTTGATTGGGATCGGTCTGGGAAAAGAGGACTGAAAAATTAAAAATTAAAACTATTTTCAACCTATCTTTTTGGTAAAAAATATTTTTATTACATTTTGTTTTTATTAAATCTGGACTTTTAAAGAATTTTTAGATTGTTCAAATCTTCCAGCACCCGAATTGGGACAAAATATAAGAAAATATGTTTTACGCTCCCACAATAGTATCAATAACACCAAAAAGAAAAGAAATACAACACAGTAATTTATTTATACTATTTATATATTTTTTTAATGAAATGTTATTTTTATTTAAATAATTTAAATAAATTATTTTATAACAAAACATATGAATTGCACTGGTTATTTCATTACATGAATTCACTAGTTATGTCACTAGTGCAAGGAACTGGTATGCTTTAAGGTGAATATGCACCAAAACCACACCAGTTCCATGCACTACTTACTTTACTAGTGCATGGAACTCGTTCCTTCACTAGTGCATGGAACTCGTTCCTTCCCTAGTGCATGGAACTCGTTCCTTCACTATATGGGGAACTATATGGTGACCATTCATAGGTCGTTCATTGATAAAAGTGGTGAATTTTTTCACCGAGCCTATATTGAGTTCATAAGAGAATTCACCAGTTCCATTCATCAGGGGTAAAATAGTGAATTCACTGGTTGAAAATTTTTATTAGGAAATAATTTCGATTGCAAATTTCAAGTTACAGATAATGACATAAAATTACCTGTTGATGGTATTTTAGGAAATAATTTTTTATCTTCAAATTGTAATATTTTAGGACCAGAACAAAAACTTCATTTCCCAAAAACGGAAAATAATACAACAGAATTCTGTATTCCATTTATAAGGAAAAGTAAAATAGGTATAATAAATACGCATTACATTGAGAATCCATTTAAACAATTAGATCAAGTTAAAATAAAAGAAATTCAGGGAATTTTCGACAAAGTTTTATAAAAATAAGGATGAAATCTTATTAGACGCAGATAAATCCAAGGTAAAAACAAAATTAATAGTAAAAGAAGAAGAAGAGAAAGTGATTAAGAAAAAAGAATTTTTTAACATTAATGAAGAAAATGTTGAAAAAATTGTTGAAATAAAGGAAGAAATAAATGATGAAATTATATTAGTTAATGCTGAAATCACAGATGATTCAGTGGAAGTTAGTGATAGTGATTTAAATAATAAAATAAATGTTGGAGAAATTTATGAAGAAAAAATTAACACAGGAAATATTTTAAATGAAGAAGAGATTATAATGGATAATGTTAATGTTAAAAAATGTAAAAGAGACGCAAGGATACACCATTGGCGGATATATTTAGCTTATTTGAAGAAGGTAACTGTATCAATTATCAGGAAGACGAAACAGAAAATAAAGCTGTTAAAGAGAGAATTGAATCTCTGAAGAAAATTTTAAAAAAGAATTCAATATTAACCACAGAAGAATAAAGTACAATAGATAAAATTTGTGAAGAATGTAATGACATTTTTCATTTACCAGGAGATAGATTAACTCATACTGATGTTATTACACACAAAATAAGAACGACCCCGGAACAAATCCCAATCAATAGCAGGCAGTACAGATTAGCGGAATGTCACAAAAAAGTGATTAATGAAGAAATAAAAAATTTATTAGAAGAAGAGATAATACGACCAAGTCGAAGTCCTTGGAATTCACCTTTACTAGTTGTTCCAAAAAAGGCTGATCCGGAGGGAGAAAAAAGATACAGAGTGGTAGTAGATTTTAGGAAAATTAATGAGGTGACATTGGGAGACGCTTTTCCCCTACCAAGGATAGCAGACATAATAGATCAATTAGGAGGATCTGTGTATTTTTCAACATTGGATTTAGCAAGTGGATACCATCAAGTAGCAGTAGACCCCGAAGACAGAGAAAAAACGGCTTTCAGCACTATTTTCGGACATTACGAATTTAAACGAATGCCTTTTGGCTTATCAGGTGCACCAGCAACATTTCAGCGATTAATGAACCACATTTTATCCGGTTTACAAGGTTTTAAGTGTTTTGTATATTTAGATGACATTGTTATCTATGGAAGAACTTTAAAGGATCATGACGAAAAACTTAGAGCAGTATTTGACAGATTAAGGGAAAATAACGAAGCTTCAGCCAGAAAAATGTAAATTTCTTAAAAAGGAAGTTATTTATTTAGGTTACAGAATTACAACGGACGGAATATTACCGAATCCAGAAAAAACAAAGTGTGTTGCTGAACACCCAGTACCTAAAACAACAAAACAATTACAATCGTTTTTGGGGCTGGTAAACTATTATCGTGCAAGTATGCCATTTTTAGCGGAAAAGGGTGAACCATTGTATCAAATGGCATCAAAAAATAAAAAATACGAATGGACAGAGATACATCAGAAGGCGTTTGAGGAAATAAAGAAGTTGTTAACGTCACCACCTATATTAAGTTATCCTTTTTACAAAACCGTTTTTATTAACTACTGACGCCAGTAACCATGCGCTAGGAGCAGTTTTGTCGCAAGGGGAGGTGGGAAAGGATTTACCAATAGCATATGCAAGCAGGGTGTTAAATAAAGCAGAAAGAAATTATGCTACAATAAATAAGGAGATGTTGGCGGTTTATTGGGCAATAAAAAACTTTAGATGCTATTTATTAGGAAAGGAATTTAACATCTATACTGATCATAAGCCACTTATCAGTGAATACAAGAAAAAAGACCCCGAAGGAAAAATAAATAGATGGAAAACGAGATTAGCAGAATTAAAATATTATACAAACCAGGTAAATTAAATACTAACGCCGATGCTTTAAGTAGAATTCCAAAAGAGGAGAATAACGAAGTAACCAAAACATTTGCTATAACGAGGGCAAAAAGTCGACAAAAAGAAATAGAAACTTTAAATACAAAGGAAGAAATTAAAAAGTTGGACAAAACAATGGAAATTGACGAAATGGATGAAACTTTGAATGAGGAACAAGAATTAATACCAGAAAATACCGAAAAAATAATGTTAAACAACAGAGAAGAAATACTAGCTGTTTTAAAGGAATATCATGACTCCCCTTTAGGAGGTCATGCTGGAGTCACAAAAACATATTTAAGGATAAAACAATTTTATTTTTGGAAGAAAATGTTAGCAGATATACAATTACATTAAAAAATGCCCCAAATGTCAGAAAAATAAAAGAGGTAGGATCACAAAGATGCCAATGATTCTGACAAGGACAGCTTTAAAACCATTTGATCGTGTATATATGGACATAGTAGGACCTTTTCCTATAACTCTAAAAGGGAACAAGTATATATTAACATTTCAGGATGATTTAACGAAAATATTGGATGGTATTCCTATTTCAAATCCAGAAGCAGAAACGGTGGCTGAAGTATTTTATACTAAAATAATTTTAAAATATGCAATAATTCCTAAAGAATTATTGACGGATCAAGGTACCAACTTCACTAGTAAACTACTTCAACAATTATGTAAAATACTAAAAATAAAAAAGATTCAGACTACTGCATATCATCCACAAACTAATGGTTCGCTAGAACGCCCACATGGACCACTAGTTGAATATTTAAAAATGTTTGTAAATGAAAATCCTCAAACTTGGGATGATTGGGTAGCTGAAGCAACTTTCGTACACAATCATACTCCACACATAGGTACAAAGTTCTCACCTTTATTTGCATTGTATGGTTTTTCGGAGCCTTTACCTAGTAGTCTTAAAAGGAAACCTGAACCTTTATATAATTGTGATGATTTTTGTTTATCAATGAAAGCAAGAATGCAACGAGTACATGAAATAGCGAGAAGAAATCTAAATTTAAGCAAAGTTAAATCTAAAATTTATTATGACAAAAATGAAAAGGTAGAAAAATTCGAAATAGGTGATAAGGTGTTATTATTGAATCCAGCAAAGATTCACAAATTGAGCGAAAATTGGTTAGGACCATATGAGGTGGTAGGTTCGGATCAAGTAAACTCCTTAATTAAAATTAACAAAAAAGTTAGAAATGTACATAATAATAGATTAAAAAGATGGAAGGATTAAGGAAAAACTTTAACCGACCCATTGAACATAATAATTCCGAATTTTTTTAACTTTAATTTTTTATCAACTGGCTTTAATTATTTTATTTGATATTTTATATTTTTGTAATTATATTTATTTTTTCTTACATATTGTTTTTTTTTTTTTTTTTATTTTAATACAGTTACAATCTTATTGATTTTATATAATATTTTATTTTATAAAAATCTATAAAAAAAATGTTTTATAATAAAAAAAATCCTTTTGTTTTATTAAAAAAATCCTTTTGGTTTTATTTTATTAATTAAAATTAAATTTTAATAAAGGTTTAAATAAAATTATATATTAAATATTATAATTATATGTGTATATGTATGTATATTTTATTATAAGTTATTTTATTTTTAATAAAGTTTATGTTCTTTTTTTTTTAAATAAAGTCAAATAAAATGCATATATCTATTAAAATTTAAGAAAAGGAATACGAATTTAAGGAAAAAGGATAAAATTTTTGTATATTATCCCTATTATTTGTTTTTGAGCGTTCACGCTCCCCTTTCTATTTGATCAAAAAAAAAAAAAATTTAAATTTTTTTTTTTTAAATTTTTTTTTTTTTATTAATTTTTTTTTTATTAACATTAAAATTTAATATTTTAATATATTTTTTTTTATTAATATACTTTATTTTTACGCTTCCACCTATGTTTTTTATATCTGTGATTTAATTTTAGTATTTTATTATTTAATTTTCTTAATGGTAAAATAGCAACATTAAGAATAGGGGTCAATTTTGTTTTAAAGTTTTTGTTTTTAATACCCGTAGTATTAACATTTATTTTAAATACAATGATAAAAGTATTATTATTTTTAATTAAATAATTATTTTGATTTATTATTTTTTTCCGTGTCGTTCTTATGGATTCTTCTATATTTTGTATTTCCTTATTTTTGTCTCCTGATGTATAAATTGTTTCCTTATTTATTTCTTTTTCAATATTAACATCACTACTATTTAAATTCAATTTTACTCTTTCCATTTGAATTGTTACACAAAGTTCTTTTTCTTTATTAATATTAATATTTTCATTAATATTTTCATTTATGTTTTCATTACTATTATTATCTCCAACAAATTCGTATTCTATCAATATACCAGTACAAACTTTTGTACTTAAATAATTTTCCTCTACTACAACTTCTACAGCTTCTACAACTTCTTCTACTATATTTTTATTAAAACATTTTACTTCTATATATTCTTCCAAATAAAATTCTTCCACAATTACTCCTACATTGTCTTCTATAATAATATTCACCTTTTCTTCCTTATTTGATTTAACAATTCCTGTACAAATTCAAATACAATTATTTCTTCAGTTTTAAAATCATCTGTACAATTTTTAGTTGCTTTCCAGATTTGATTCTTTTTTTCCATAAAATTTTTTGCCTTAGAAAATATAGAATTTTTATAGTTTACTATATGCACGTTATCAAAAATTCCTTTATTCATCTGTAATTTATTCGTATTTATAATATTTGATTTTTCTGTATAAATTGTTTACGATTTACCTTCATCACGTTTAGAGGTCATTGCAATGTTTCCTAAAATACCATTACAATGTTTCCTAAAATACCATTAATTTTCTTATTCTCGTGTTCTGATTTTTTTATTAATTTTCCTTCACAAGAGCCTATATTAGAGCTAACAAAATTTATTTCCATTTCATTATTTTTATTAATTTTATTATTTTCTTCTTTATCTTTTGTTAAATTATTACATAATTCAGGATCTATTCAATAATATTTTTCTAAATTAATTATTGGCTCTTGTAAAGTTATTTTACCCTCCGAAAGGAATGAGCTGGGCTCTTTTAGTTCACTCCGTCCTGGTTTCCCGAAACCATTGCCATTTTGGATTCATAGGATTTACGAGCTTCACAATTTAAAATCGTATGTCCTTTCCTTGCACACCATTCACAAGGGGTCTTTTCTAAACTTTCTTCGTTATTTAATGCGAGTATCCTTTGATTTGCAAAATTATTATTTCCCGAACGTAGTTTAAAACAATGAGTGGATTCATGTCCATTCATTCCACAATTAGTGCATTGCACTGGTGTTAACTGGCTTTGCCATGTACAATCTCTACTAAGGTGACTTGTTCACCACACTTAAAACATTTAATCGTCGTATTTGCAGTTGTTCCTTTTTATTGCAGTTGTTCCTTTTTATTATTATTGTTCCTATTGTTATTATTATTATTTTCATTATTATTATAATTATTATTATAATAACTTGTATTATTTTTATTGTTGTTTGGAAAATTATTACCACTAACCATGTTGTAATTTCTGTTAGGGGTCTTATTATTATTTTGAAAATTATTATTGCTATAATTATTGTTATAATTTGAGAATTGTTTATTATAATTATTGTTGCTACTACTGTTTGAGAATTGTTTATTATTATTATTATAATTATTATTATTTGTAAATTGCGCATTATTGTTGTTGTTGTTGTATTTAAAATTCCCTGTTGTTCCCCGGAAATAATTTTTATTACTATTATTTCTAAAATTGTTTCCATGATTTAACCGGTTATTATTTAGTTGTTGCCCATGTCCGCCATTTTCATTTAATTTTTTCATCATAGTAGTTAATAAATTCATCATTTGGTCCCCTTGATTATTACTACTATTTTTATCCGAACTCCCTATATTTCCTAAGTTCCTTGTTTCATTCAAATACTGTCGAGCCGCTCCTATGGACACTTTTAAGTTTTCGGGGTTTTTAAAGATTAAATATTGTTTCAATTCTGATGAACGCAGTCCTCCTAAAAATATTCTCTTTGCGGTTATCTCCATTTCATTGATTGAAGCTCGTCCCTCGTTTTGATACCTTTCGTTTACTCTGTTTCTATATGCCGCCAATTTTTCTGCTATTCTTTCTCCAAATAATTCCACTGATTCGTTTTCGTATTGATACATTCCCATCATTTCCGATGCTAATGTAGCCATATCCTTGCTCTCTATAAAACGATTACGTAAAATATCTTTATATTGGTTAAAGTTTTCAACGTTGGCATATCTGAAAAGTGCGTTGGCTGCACCAGTCAGTTTACTTGTTATTAAAATTCTCAATAATATACCCTTTTGTTCGTCTCTTGTCAGTTCATATGCTTGATGAGCTAATTCGAGTAAATTGTTCAACTCATTCTCAATATCCAACCTACACCCGAAAATGTTGGAACTTGTACTAAAAATGTTTTGATTATTTTTTCAACTGGTAACAAAGTTTGTTCCAAATGATATGAATTGTCATTTGTAAAGTTTTCCTCAACGTATTCATCTCGATGTGCAATTGGTGGTGGTGGTGGAATAGGGGTCGAGTTTAATCCTGATGCTCCCGGTTTATTTATTGTTCTATTTGTATTATTTGATTTTTGGAAATTAAAGTAATGGGGGTCGTTTATTGGATTCATTTTGTCACTTGTTTTTATATTAAAACTTTTTCTTTCCGTTTTGGCAATTATAACTTTATTTCTTCTAGTTTTCCTTGGTTTCCGTATTGGGCCAATTTTGTTATACTTTACCCCTGACCGCAATGTTCTAAAACTTTTTCTATTTTCTGATATTCGTTCTCCTTGTACTTGATGTAAAAAATCAACAAAGTTATTTCTATCCAATACTTCTAAATTTGGTTCCGCTTCTATATTTTCTACGTTTGTTTTAGTTTGTTCGTCCGAATTTTGAAATTCCGGACTTGAATTTAAAAATGAAAAATGTTGATATTCTCTTTGAAAATTTTAAAATTTTGCGACATTAGTTAATAAAATAAATTTTAAACAACAACAACAATATATATGTACCTTTTTTTATTTTGTGATTTAGGGGTCATATTTTAATAAATTTTAATAAAAAAATACTTGTAGGGGTCATTTTATATAAAAAGTTCTGAAAAAATATATTTTAGGGGTCGAAAAAACATTTTATTTTAATTTTTTTCTAAAAATTTTATGTAATTTCATTTATTTATTTTATTTTATTTAACAAAAATCATTCTAAAATTTTTATTTAAAATAAAATACTCCTTTATTTTTATTTTATATTTATTTTTCTCATTCCCTAAAAGTATGCAATTATAAAAAATTTTTTTGTTTCTCAAAATATTTATCAAAAGTAAATATAAGTTTCCCAACTCCTAAAATTATGCAAAAAAAATATTTTATTCATTTCCAAAAAAAATTTTGTTTTATAAATGTTCATAGTATGATCCTTAAATGATTTTACAAAAAAAACGCGCTTTGTTCTAATGAAACTTACGTACGTCATTTAAAATATTGATATTAATATCAATTTAAGTTGACAATAATATTTTATATAAAAATCAAAAAACGTAAATTGAAAATATATATATATATCATTTTATATATATGTATATATAATTTTCGTCATTACGAACAAAAAATAAATGAAATTTTAATATAAAATGAAAATATAGGGTAACGAAAAAAAATGTTGGTTATTAAAACCAATTTTTATTAAAATTTTTTAACACTTATGTAAAAAAATTTTTTTATTAAGTTCTTTATTTTTACACAGCCCTGAGTCAACTTAGTGCACAATTTTATTTTGCACTTTCTGTATACAGTTTTGTGTTAAATTAAATAAACTTAACCTTTTACACCGTAATTAGTTTTGTTACCCTATTTTTATGTCGATTTTACTTTGATAATAATACACTTCTATGTATATTATATTTCACGTAAACAAAACTTTATTATAAAATTTTTAAATTCAAATTGATCAAAAACGCACAATTTGCAATTTATACTTGGAGAATAAAAAAAACTTTTATGTATACAAATAAAAATTATAATATGTGATAATAATGTTTAATAATTTATGATTTTTCATTGTATAGGTATTTGTACATATATGACTGTTATTTAAAACTTTTACTTATTATTTTTTATACGGATATATATGTACTCCAATTTTATTTATTATATACCCATTTTATTTTTTTTTTAAATTTTATGGAAGAGAGAGAAATATTGAAATTAGGTTAACTATTAGGATAGGTTAAGGTTTTTGGTAGTATATAAGAAAAATATCATTTTTTGTATATGTATATTTACATTTACACATATGTATATTATTTTAGGGGTTTCTTTCATATATGCATTTTATTTTATTTTGTATTAACTTTGTATATAAAAATTTTGATTCACTAGGAATTTCAAAAAAAAAGATTTTTTATATATATATATATTTTTTTATAATTTCGTTAAGGATTTTATATATTTATTATTTTATATATTTTTTATAATTAAAAATTTTAATTTTATTTTTTGGCCATTAATTTAAATTTTTTCATAAAATTTTCTTTCTAATTTAACAAATTCTATTATTTTATTTTTCAATTTTTTATCCTTTTAATTTATTTAAAACAAAAAATTTTTTCACACAATTTTTTGTCATTTACATTTTTTTTAATAATTTGCCAAAAAATAAATTTTATTATTCTCCATTATTAAGACTATTAGATTTTGTGTAATAATAATTATAAAAAATAATGAAGATCCGTATCTTCCTAAAGATTTCGATTTATTCATTTTAAAAAAAAATTATTTTTACAAAAAAAATTGATTTTATATTTTGTTATATATATTTTCTATTGTATATATATATATATTTTTAAAATATTAGCAACCCGTGTTGTTATATATTTTTATATTAGGGAAAAAAAAAATGACTTACAACTTTACAAAAAATTTTTCAAAAAAAAAATTTCCCCTTTTTTTTGTGTTTTTTCTTTTTCCGCTACCAGCTTCCAGCTATTTTGTTAAAAAATTTCTGCTATTCTACTGCAACTTTTAACTGCTACCTTTATTTAATCTGCTACCACTTTTCAACTGCAACTTTTCTGCTATCACTGTTTTTATTTTAATTTTATTAAAAAGATGTTTTATTTAAATTACTGCTACTTTTGTTTTTTTTTTACAAAAAAAATTTTATAATAATTATTTATAAGATTTTATTTAACGTTAAATTATTATATTTTTTTTTAACTATTTTTAGTCCACTTTTATTTTATGATAATTTTTTTTATTTTTATTTAGCTTTAATCTCCCGTTTTACCTTTACACAAATTCTTTTGGATGAGAAAGGTACTTCTGATCCTGTCCGCAGCGCCAATGTTGTATTTTAAAATATTACAATCAGAAATAATGTTTTCTCACCTTTTGTATGTAAGATTTTCTTTTTTAAATAAAAACAATTTTAGTTTATTTTATTTTTAAATTTCATTTTATTTACTTTTTTGTTTATTTATTAATTTTTATATAAAAGTTATTATTATTAAAATTTATTATAAGATTATTATAATATCAGCGTTCACGCTCCCCTTCCTATTTATTAAAAAAAAAATTTTTAAAATTTTTTTTTTTTTTTTTAAATAAAAACTTAATTACCCTGTTGTATTTTTTTTTTTTTTTAATAATGCTTACTAATACATAATTATAATATAAAAGTTAAAAATTTAGTGCAATTAATTAATTATGCCTGATAACGGCAGTGTAACAAGTTTAGCCACGACCGTGGTTTTCCCTAAAAATAAGGAGAATATACCACCTCGGAAGGTATCTTCCTTGGTGGTTAACAATTACCTATTTAGGGCTTATCGCCCTAAACATAAAAATCATAATTTACCGTAAGTAGAGAAAATTTCTAGAAAAAAAATTTGTTTTATACATTTTGGTTACTTTTCAGGAGGTAATGAAAAAAAATTAGACGGTCGAAAAAAAGAAATAAATCTTTATTTTGATTTTATTTCAATTTGAAAAAAATTTTCAGTTCTATTTTAAAAAACATGTAATTAATAGTTATTTTTACCGTCGGGAAAAGAGTAAAAGGAAAATTTAAAAGGAAATTAATTATTAATTGGACAAAAGAAAAATTTGTGAATCAGTTTAGAAAATTTTTAAAAAATGAATTGAAATAAAATAAATAAATTGTGTATAAAAAATAACCAAATAAATAGTAATTAATAAAACTAAGAAACATTTAATGTAAAATAAAATTATAGTGAATTTTATACATTAAATTTGAATTTATTTTATTTAGAAAAAAAAGGTATTTTATTTTTAAAAGAAGAAAATTTTACATAAAAAAGGTGAGATAAAACAATTAAAATAAAGATAAAAATTTATGATTGTAAAAGTAATTTTACAACATATCCGTGGGTTTGTAAATATGGGAAATTTCCAGTTGGTCACCCTAAATTATATATAGGTAATCAAGACTGTCAACAGGTCGATATAATATTAAAAAGTGGATTAATAAAGTGTAAAATACTTCCTCCACAAAATTTATATCACCCTGTTCTACCAATCAAACAGAACAACAAATTAATGTTTTCACTTTGTCGTACATGTTCTGAAAATTTAAGTCAATCAGACTGTTCCCACAATGACAATGAAAAAGCTTTAATTGGTACTTATAGTGAATTATAGTGAATCAAATTTTAGAAATTATAGAAATATGAGAATATGAAATTGCACAGTATGATAAAATTTCAAATATATCTGGCTTATTCACAGAAATGATGAATAAATTCATAAAAATGAAACAATCTGCCAGCGGTTTCAAAAAGAAGAATATATTGTTGATTTTTTAAAAAATGAAAATGTTCAGCTAAATTTTCCCGATATAATTCAAAATATTGGTTTTAGATCTTTGGCCAAATTAATGTTAAATTCTTTCTGGAAAAAATTCGGTCAAAGAGAAAATCAGCCAAAGACTACAATTGTTAATGAGCCCAATGTTTTATATGATTTAGTAACAGATGCATCTATAAGTGTACTATTTTACCTGTTAACGAAGACACTTTAATTGTAAACTGGGAATATATAGAGGAGGCATGCACACCACTTTCAACTGTTAACGTATGTATTGCTTCATATGCAACTGCACAAGCGCGCCTTAAACTTTATGAGTATTTATAAAAGCTTGATATCAGAGTTTTGTATTATGATACAGACTCTGTAATATACATAAGTCGTGAAGATGAATACGATCCACTAACAGGTGATTTTATTGGTTGTATGTCTGATGAATTAGAGCAGGAATTTGGTATTGGAAGCTATATAACTGAGTTTGTCTGTGGTGGACCCAAAAATTATGCATACCAGGTAGCTCAAAAAACGAAAATTTACATACTAGATGTAAAGTAAAAGGTATTTGTTTAAATTACCAAAATGCCACTTTGATAAATTTTGATTCTATCAAACAAATGATCCTGCAAGAAGAAGCTGATTTCGAGCCAATATCAATTGTTTCTAGAAATATACGGCGAACAAAAGATCATCAAGTAATTTCTGTTCCTGAAACAAAACTGTATAAACCATCCTCGACAAAACGAAAATTTTTAGATGATTTTGATTCAGTGCCATATGGATATAAAAAAACTTAAATTTAATATAAAAATTTTTATTATTGTTGACTATTTTTTAATTATTTTAAATTTTCTTATATAATATTTTTATGTTAATATGTTGTTTTTAAATTAAATTAGGATAGGACAAAAATGTTAATACATAAAAATATAACAAAAAAATAAATAAATTTAAAAAACCTAAGGACTAGAATTAAGATTAGTTATATATGTAAAAAACATGTAACAATTATTTTTGAAAATACATAACTATATATAATTTTAAATTTTCGATTATTATTATTACTTTGTTGCAAAACAAATGGGATTTTTTAGAAATATAAATTAAACTGATATTTATTGATTTCACTTAATTTATTTTTATGTTATTTATTATTATTATTACTTTATTGCAAAGGAAACCAAACAATTACCTTTTATTTTTCATCCTTTTTTGTAAATATAGTCTCGAAAACCATAAAAATTATAATCTAGATAATGTAAAGAAAAATAGTACTATAAAGCAAATAAAAAAAGTAAAAGGTATTTGTGGTTTTCTTCGCAATAAAGTAATAATAATATTCAACATAAAAATAAATTAATTGAAATCAAAAGT
Organism: Empis stercorea; assembly: GCA_949752835.1. Classification (NCBI taxonomy): domain Eukaryota; kingdom Metazoa; phylum Arthropoda; class Insecta; order Diptera; family Empididae; genus Empis; species Empis stercorea. The sequence goes on along the minus strand of OX457085.1, from coordinate 37,271,309 downwards.
AGCCATTAAATGAGTTTTTCTGTAGTGGACCAAAATTTTTCCATATAATGTAAACAGCAATTATGCCTATTGATTTCATTAATTTATTTTTATGTCAATTATTATTATTATTACGTTATTGCAAAGGAAACCAAACAAATACCTTTTACTTTTCATCCTTTTTTGTAAATCTTGTGTCGAAAGCCATATAAATGAGTTTGTCTGTGCTGGACCAAAAAAAAATTTCCATATCATGTATTTAGCAAAAAAATTATAAACTAGATAATGTAAAGAAAAATAGTAATATAAAACAAATAAAAAAGTAAAAGGAATTTGTGGTTTTATTCGCAATAAAGTAATAATAATATTCGACACAAAATAATAATTTTTTACCTTGTCGGAAAAATGAAAGGCATATAGGTATATATTTGTGTATAAAAGAGCTTTATATTATCAAATGTTCTATACAATAGCTATGGATCTACAACAGGATGGTCATCATAACTTTCAATTTCAGATACATACCTTGGCTCATTTAGCATTGAGAGTTGCTTTCAACTCTCATATGTATAATTACGAATACTGGATGGAATTACTTAACCACAAGAGTCTAAAAGGTAGATATTTGATAGACGAACACAAGTATTTTGTACGTGATTACTCCTGTTGTAAAATATTTGACAGTGAAAGGAACCATTTTCAACAATACACAATACGTGATCTTCTATCCTACTGGCAACGAAGTGAATATTTTGAAATTGAGAACATTAAGTTGGATCTTGCTACTCTTGTAAGAAGAGTATAAATAGTTTCACAAATTTCATTTTAGTTGTCATTTGCAAACTCAAAGTCTAACAATAAACATTTTCGACATGGTAAGTTATTTATATTTATTTTATTATATTTTATATTTTTTGTTGTTGTTGCTAATTTTTTATTTTAATTTTATATTTTTCTTAGAATTTTTTGGAATCTTTCGAAGCAAAAGGTAACTTCATAAGAAGAGCTGGACAAGTTAAACAAAGCGGGATATTCCCTAATCTTCCGCGGACGGGATCCCAATAAAAGAAATATGGCTTTGATAGATTTTAAAACTAATTTAAATTAACAAAAAAATCAAATTCATTATAATAAAACTAATTATATTTTGAATAATAATAAAATACAAAAAAATTATAAAAAAATGTTTTATTTGTTTTAAAAAAATTTAAGATTTCCTCTTAAGATTTTTCTCTTTTTGTTGGGTTTTTTTTTTGCAGCTTAAAAATGTGTTTTCTCTTTAAAAAAAATTTCAGATTTCCTTTAAAGATTTTTCTGTGTTGTTGGGGTTTTTGTCTTTTTTAAATATTTTTCTGCTTTTCTATTGTTTTAGCTTGATTCAATTATCAAGTTCAATAATAAAAAAAAAAAAAATCATAAAAAAGGTCTTTAAAAGTTAATTTTTGAAGAATAATTTTCGTTCATCTACAAAATAATCAAGTTTTTTGAAAATTGAAAATTCTCAGTTTTCCTAATCCATATACTTTTCAATATAAAATGTTCACAACACAACTTTTTTTCATTTTGCTTTGTCCCAATATCCACATATATTTTTTGCACACTTCACGCACATTAACTTTTTCGAATTCTCTGCGACGGCATATAATCCGAATACAAGTTTCACTTTCAATTTTAATGAAATAAAATTTACTTGTATTCTCTTTTGCGGTCCTCCATATAAAACTTTAGTTTATTAAAAATTATTTTATTTCAATTTATAAACCGAAAAACTTGTTTTAATTTGCATTATCAAAAATTGCAAAAAGTAAATTATGATTTCATTTATATTGATATTGAACTTGAACTTAAAAATTGTGAAATTAAATTGTGAAATTAAAATCAATATGACATTTATAGTTGTTAACCGCCTTGAACATTCTATTGATAGGTTCAAATTTCCCATAATTAGTGCGGTGAGATATTACCCTAAAAATATTTTCAGATCTAAACCGAGTACTATGGTTAAGATTTGAATATATTTGGTTTTTTAAAAAGTCTGAATCAATTTGGCTATTGTAAACCTGGGCAATATATAATATATCCGCAATAGTTCTCCGTGATTCTAACGTTTTTAATTGTAAGAGAATTAATCTACTCCTATAGAGAGGTAAAATTAATGGGTTTGACCAGTTTAGATGTCTTAAAGCATATCTAAGAAATTTTTTCTGAACTGACTCAAATCTCTTAATGTGATCTTGATAGTACGGTGACCAAACTTGGCAAGCATATTCAAGGTTGGGCCTAACAAGAGATGTAAATAAGGATTTAAGGATAAATGGATCCTCAAATTCTTTGGACCATCTCTTGACGAAACCCAACATTGAATTCGCTTTGCCAATTATGTTATCAAAATGAAATTTGAATGTCATTTTCTCATCAAAACATACCCCTAGATCCTTAAATTGACTAACTCTATTAATTGGTTTATTATCAAAAGAATAGTTTTCAATTATTGGTGTAGTGCGCCGAGTGTAGCTAATTAAAGCACATTTGCCAATATTTAAGGATAAATTATTATTATCACACCAATTTTTAAAGGAATCTAGGTCTTCCTGCAGTGTAATTACATCATTTTGCGAAGAGATTTTATTATAAATCTTCATATCAGCATATATGCTCAGTTTACCATTCTTAATGATAGAAGAAACATCATTAATAGAGAAAATGAATATAAATGGGCCCAAGTGACTGCCCTGTGGGACACCAGAGTTGGCAAAATATGGATCAGAAATAGCAGATCGAAATTTTACGCAGTATTTTCTATTTTCTAAATATGAAGCAAACCATTTAATCAAAAAACCAGGAAAACCTAATTTTTTCAATTTAAAGTAAATTACACTGTGAGGTAAGAGATCAAAAGCTTTACTTAGGTCAGTATAAATGACATCAGTTTGAAAGCCCGCCTCCATGGTATTTATGTAGAAAGAAGAAACTTCAACTAAATTGGTTACAGTGGATCTATTTTTCATAAACCCATGCTGGTTAGATATTAATAACCCTGAGCACAAACTATAAATGGAGTCATAAATCATTAATTCAAATAATTTAGGTATGCTAGAGAGTTTAGCAATCCGCCTGTAGTTATTTATATTGTTTTTTTTACTCTTTTTTATGAACTGGGATTATGTAAGAAGTTTTCCAAAAGTCTGGAAATCGTCCACTAATTAAAGATTTATTAAATAAAGTACTCAAAGGAGCAGCTAGCGATTCTGCACAATCAACATTAGATCATTACTAGTTTTTCCATTGAAAGTCATGAAATTAGGAAATTGATCCGATTTTCTTTTGGAATTGACAAACTTCCAAAACATTTTAGGATTTGTTTTTAATTGAATAGCCATATCTTTAAGATAATTAGTATAATTGCTATCTAGGAGAGCTTTAAACGTATTAAATAATTCTACAAACTCAAGATAAAGTTCGTTAGTTTTAAATTTTAAAAAATTATTCCAGGCCCTATTTTTTTGATTTCTCAACTTTCTCAAGTCCTGATTAAACCAAGTCAGAAGCCTCTGTCACGTACGGAAGGTATGTACATGTTAAATCCATGTAGTATAATTAGAGAAGCCTCTGTCACGTACGGAAGGTATGTACATGTTAAATCCATGTAGTATAATTTCATAAAATTTGCTAACTGCTTCGTCAATATCAGGATTAGATAGTATTATATCAAAGTCAATTGATAAGAAGAAAGTATTTTAGGCATTGAAGTTCGCCTTTAGAAAGTTATATCGGTAAGATATAATTGGCGAAGAATCAATAGGGCTATTATAACAATAAGAGAAACTAATTGGTGGGTGATAATTGTCAATATTTACCAATGGTAAGATATTATGATTGTCAGTCAAATTGGTCCAATCAGAAGTGAAAAATAGATCCAGCTGCTTACCCATATGGTTTTTACTATTTGAAACCTGTTGAAGAAAATTAGCATTCAGCCCATTAATTAGTGTATATTAATGGGCTGAACTAGTCACAATATGACTAGGAATAAGAAAACATTCATCTTCATGTGATGACCATGCTATATCTGGTAAATTAAAATCCCAACATACCATTATTTCATCACAAGAATTCATTAAGGATGAAATATATTCAATAGCATGACAAAGTTCTGAATATATTTCTAAAATAGAATTAGGTGGAATGTAACAACAAATAAAAAAAATAGACTTAGAAGTAAGTTCTACTTTAATTGCAACAATCTCTAATCTAGGAAATTCCGAAAGGACTATGTCACTAGTCTTAAATATATTTTTAATAGCGATCATCACACCACCACCTTTAGGAATAATCTCATTAATGATAACTGTATTATGATATCTGTCTTTTCTGTATACTGAAAATGATTCATCAAATAACTCCAAAGAATTAATACCAGGGTGTAACCAAGTTTCAGTTAGAGCATAAATATCAAAATCTAAAATTTTAGAATTTAAAAATACCTTCGTAGTTTTAGTACGTAAACCTCTTACGTTTTGGTAATAAAATTTTAGATTATTAAGCTTGTTGGATATACAGCTATCAGGATTAATTAGTATTAAGTTACTAGGAGCACGACTTGAAATACTTATAATCAGTCTCTCTGGCTCTTTGGAGCTCCTCACGTCTCTTATTACTAATGTGACTACGATAAGCTTTTAAATCAGCCATAATCTCATTCAAAGAAAATCCAAGATCTTCCTGATATTTAATAAATATCTGATTGAGCTCTTTATAATCTGATGGAAGTCCATCTTGCTTTAGCAAAACTTTAATATTTGTTTTGGTTTTGCCAAGGACGCAAGTTGTAGTGGGTTCATCATATAAATATGCTAAAAAAAGACTTACATTATCATAAATTCTATGATCTCGAAAACGGCCCATAGCATATAGATTATCACCACTCTCCACAGAATTAATTGTCAACCTAACAGTGGGAGGGATTAGTGGATTTACGAAATTAGGAGATGAGTTAGGAGCAACATTATTTTGAGTAGAATTGCTGCTGTTTGTAGCTAGAGGAATATCAGATAAAGTATTATCCGGTATTGATTGACTATTAGTAGTAGAATTATTGTTAGTGGAAATTTTAGTATTAGATTAGCTTTAAGGTTGATCTATAATTTGTGGAGATGTGCTAATAGTGTTAATATTATTAATAGTGTTAGTAGGAATATTATTAGCCAGGAAATCAGGTTGAATAATTGTAGGAACATTTGTTGAGTCAATAAATGATGTTGACGGATTACCAACCATAAAAGTCTCTCCCTTTCTAAAATTTAAATATTTAGTACAATTGTCTACTTGAATAAAATTCGTCTGAACTTCATTACTTACCTTGAATCCTGAACTATTTCCAGATTACTAACCTGATAATTATTTCTATTATTATTTATATTTCTATTATAATTAGAACTACTAAAATTACTATTTTCTTTATTATTATTATTATTATTATTATTATTATTATTATTATTACAATTACAGTTACAATTACGACTATTATTAGTTGTAATTTTGTTTTTATTTTTTCTATTATTATTATTAATATTTATATTGTTGTTGTGTTTCTTATTAATTCTACCTTTCCTATTTTTCTGATTATTATTATTATTACCATTATTATTATTATTATTAACAATATTAATATTATTATTATTATTTTTATTTTTGTTTTTGTTTTTAACATTATTATTATTCTTATTATTGGACCTACTATTTTTAGTAAAAATTTTTTGTTTGTTTTTTACTCTATTTTTATTTTTATTTCTAATTTTATTACTAACTATATTATTGTTATTGTAATTTCTAGGTTATTTTATCTTCGTTACCCAAGCAGAGGCTGTTGCTTTGATGCTCTGCCATAATTTTCTATTATCCAGTATCGTTGCAGTATTATGTACTGGAACGTCGATTTGAAGCTAGAAAACTTTAGTTTGGAGTCATTTAAATAACGCGGAGTAACGCATTTACAATTAACTTCAGCTATTCCAAATTTGGATACAATGAAGTTCTTTAACGATGTTGCGTCAAAAGTGGCAGGTAATACCTTGACGTAAATTGAACATCGCTTAGTAGTATTCTTTGAATTAATCACTACTGATTCGTCACCATTGATAATAATATTATTATTATCAGTATTGTTATTATTATTACTAACATTATCAATATTATTATTAGTATTACTATTATTGATTTCGTCGAAGATAGATTTTTGATTTCTTTCATGAGAAATCGGATTATCAAAAAAAAATTCATCATGCGTACCTGATTTAAAGTTAGGTGAACAACTCAAAAATTTTAATTCCTCTAAAATATCATTGAGAGTTAACTTTGATGTAGCAAATTCATCATAATAGTCATCCCAACGAGACCTGATATCCTCTAAACAGTTATTATCCCTTAGAATCGTCAATTGATTAAATAAAGAACTGAAATTTTCTAAGTTTTGTTGTTGAGTTTTATCAATCAATGACTGGACGTTTTGGGAATCACTCTCGAATGAAATTTTTAACTTTTTTATTGAAGAGTCCAAAGAGTCCAATTGAAAGTTCAATTTATCAGTTGCAGAGTCATCATTTTTTTGGCCAAAAGCTTTGGCAGAATTAATAGTAGCAAGTAATTATAGACAATTATTTGATACCAGACTCCAGTTGTCAACTTGTACATCACATTTTTTATCAATACCATTAATATTGCAACTCAAATCTTCCATATATGTTGTTGAATATCTGTAAATTTTTCAGCGCATTTTTTTTCATTATTATGAACCGACTTTTTAATGTAATTAATTGAATTAGTAATTGATTTTAGATAATCATTGTTAGTTTTATTAGCTAGCATAACATGGGAAAGTTTAATGGTTTGACATTCACTGCAATAAAAACTAAAGAATTTATTATATTCTTTCCAATATTTTAATGCTGGTCGCGAAATGCCAATACACTGCATGTGATAAAAATTAGAACAAATTCCACTGCAGGACATTAGCTCATGTAATGAAGAACAATCTTCAATTAAGCAATTAACACTATTACATTTATTCATTGCAAAAATTCAAAATAAGAATTATTGGACACAAAACTAAATAGTTATACAATATAGTCACAATAATTCCAGGTAAATGCACTTTAATAAAATAATGTTTCTGTAATAATACTAACGCAGCAGAATTTAATTACACAATATTAATTTTTATTTATTTTGTATAGTATTTAGGTGAAAAAAAACCAAGATAAATGCACTATACGAAAAGTTATTTGTTATTATATAGTAATATGCACAGTGGTTTAATATTTCACAACAAAATATTTTAATTATAATTGATTTCAAACATAAACAAAATTTAAAAATTTAATTTGGAAGCTATAAATTAAAATTGCAAAATTAATAAAATTGATAATTAATTAAAACAAACAAGAACAAAAGCGCGGAGCAATTAAAAACACAACCGTAAGCTTTGAAAGTTAATGTTAAACAAGAAATAAATGTATAAATAAATGTAAACACATTTTTTTAAATGCAATATTTCTCTAGCGATTAAAAATACGCTAACTTATATTTTAAAATAAAAAAAATATTAATATTGCAATAACTAAACTAATGAATTTTTAACCACTCCATGATTTTCGTACGTAGACTTTTGTTGCATATTTGAAAAACAGATTTTTATATTTAGTTCTAGATTTTTTTTGCGCATTTTGTCACAAAATTGTCAAATTATAACATCTTATTATATAACAAAATAAAAGAGTTTAATACACCTGAAATATTATTTTAACCCTTTGTTTTTAAATTTTACATACCGTACGTAGACTTTTGTGAGTAAGTGTATCTTCTTCTTTTATACTGTTAATAAAATTTTCAATATCAGCTTGAAACATAATCTGTGGATTTATTTCCTTGCTTTTTTGAGTTGCTATAATATCCTGGTCATGAACTTCAGAAACGAAAGCTTCTTCACATATATAACAGCGGTCTTCAAAAGTTTTTATCAACCTTTCAAGTTTCAAAACATCTTCTTCATCACAATTGTGGTACAATTTTGTACAATAATAACAGTATAAAATTTAAGGAATTATTATCACTTTCATTTTGTTTTAAAATAATGTAAAACTAAAAATGATCAGATATACATACATGGATGAAAATTATTAAATTAATATATTAATAATTTGAATTAATTTTGTTATCAAATATAAAATTTAAGTAATTATTATCACTTTTATTTTGTTTTGAAATGGAAACTAAAAATACTCAGATATACATGGACGAAAATTATTAAATTAATATATTAATAATTTGAAATAATTTTGTTATCAAATATAAAATTTAACACAATTATTATCATTTTAATTTTGTTTTAAAATGGAAACTAAAAATGATCAGATATATACATGGACGAAAATTATTAAATTAATATATTAATAATTTGAAATAATTTTGTTATCAAATATAAAATTTAACACAATTTTTATCATTTTAATTTTGTTTTAAAATGGAAACTAAAAATGGTCAAAAATACATCCTCGAAAATTAATAAATTAATATATTCATAATTTGAAATAATTTTGTTATCAAATATAATATTTAACGGAATTATTATCATTTTCATTTTGTTTTAAAATGGAAACTAAAAATACTCAGATATACATGGACAAAAATTATTAAATTAATGTATTAATAATTTGAAATAATTTTGTTATCAAATATAAAATTTAACGGAATTATTATCATTTTCATTTTGTTTTGAAATGGAAACTAAAAATACTCAGATATACATGAACGAAAATTATTAAATTAATATATTAATAATTTGAAATAATTTTGTTATCAAATATAAAATTTAACACAATTTTTATCATTTTAATTTTGTTTTAAAATGGAAACTAAAAATGGTCAAAAATACATCCTCGAAAATTAATAAATTAATATATTCATAATTTGAAATAATTTTGTTATCAAATATAAAATTTAACGGAATTATTATCATTTTCATTTTGTTTTGAAATGGAAACTAAAAATACTGCTATATACATGGACGAAAATTATTAAATTAATACCTATATTAATAATTTGAAATAATTTTGTTATCAAATATAAAATTTAACACAATTATTATCATTTTTATTTGGTTTTAAAATGGAAACTAAAAATGATCAGATATACATGGACGAAAATTATTAAATTAATATATTAATAATTTGAAATAATTTTGTTATCAAATATAAAATTTAATGGAATTATTATCATTTTCATTTTGTTTTGAAATGGAAACTAAAAATACTGAGATATACATGGACGAAAATTATTAAATTAATATATTAATAATTTGAAATAATTTTGTTATCAAATATAAAATTTAACGGAATTATTATCATTTTCATTTTGTTTTGAAATGGAAAGTCAAAATACTGAGATATACATGGACGAAAATTATTAAATTAATATATTAATAATTTGAAATAATTTTGTTATCAAATATAAAATTTAACGGAATTATTATCATTTTCATTTTGTTTTAAAATAAACTCCTATTGAAATCAGTTTATAGCAGGCCAAAAGTTTTTAAAACGGGGAAATTTAAAGTTGGTGATTTCGTTAGAATATCAAAACACAAAAGTACATTTGATAAAGGATATTTATCAAATTGTTCAACTGAAATTTTCAAAATTTATAAAATTCAATTAACCAATCCTATAACCTACGTGTTGGAAGATTACAAAAAGCAAATAATAAAATACGATAAACAAACCCCGGGTTTGTCAAAAGCACATTTCCTCAAAATCGCGAAAACTTTCGAAAATCATATTTCTTTAAAGTGAATTAATTATTAAATTATAATCATGTGCAACATGATTAAACATTTTGATACAATTTGGTATCAAAATGTTTAATCATGTAAAATTTTGCAAAAAACGAACATTTAGCATATTTTTAGGAGCTATATAAATGGAATATTGGATATTATTTCATATCACATTATGTTCAATTAAAAGCAAAATTACAGAAATCTTAAATGATAAGTTTATATATATTATCCTGGAATAATAACCTTGGAAGGAAAAAAAATTAATAAAATCAAACAGGGACACATTTTTTACCTATATTTACCATATCATTTTTTATCTTTCCTATGTATAGTACATTGAAAATACTACTAAAAAATACTATACACGTATAGGAATTCCCATTGGTTTAGAATAGCTCATAGTTCTACATGAGGCGATTTTGAGGAAATGTGCTTTTGACAAACCCCGGGTTTGTTTATCGTATTTTATTATTTGCTTTTTGTAATCTTACAACACGTAGGTTACAGGATTGGTTAATTGAATTTTATAAATTTTGAAAATTTCAGTTGAACAATTTGGTAAATATCCTTTATCAAATGTACTTTTGTGTTTTGATATTCTAAGGAAATCACCAACTTTAAATTTCCCCTTTTTAAAAACTTTTGGCCTGCTATAAACTGATTTCAATAGGAGTTTATTTTAAAACAAAATGAAAAGTGTGAATTCATAAAAGGGAAAGTAAAATGGTAATAATTCCGTTAAATTTTATATTTGATAACAAAATTATTTCAAATTATTAATATATTAATTTAATAATTTTCGTCCATGTATATCTCAGTATCTTTAGTTTCCATTTCAAAACAAAATGAAAATGATAATAATTGTGTTAAATTTTATATTTGATAACAAAATTATTTCAAATTATTAATATATTAATTTAATAATTTTCGTCCATGTATATCTCAGTATTTTTAGTTTCCATTTCAAAACAAAATGAAATTATAATAATTCCATTAAATTTTATATTTGATAACAAAATTTTTTCAAATTATTAATATATTAATTTAATAATTTTCGTTCATGTATATCTGATTATTTTTAGTTTCCATTTTAAAACCAAATAAAAATGATAATAATTGTGTTAAATTTTATATTTGATAACAAAATTATTTCAAATTATTAATATATTAATTAAATAATTTTCGTCCATGTATATCTCAGTATTTTTAGTTTCCATTTCAAAACAAAATGAAAATGATAATAGTTCCATTAAATTTTGTATTTGATAACAAAATTCTTTCAAATTATGAATATATTAATTTATTAATTTTCGAGGATGTATTTTTGACCATTTTTAGTTTCCATTTTAAAACAAAATTAAAATGATAAAAATTATGTTAAATTTTATATTTGGATAACAAAATTATTTCAAATCATTAATATAGGTATTAATTTAATAATTTTCGTTCATGTATATCTGATTATTTTTAGTTTCCATTTCAAAACAAAATGAAAATGATAATAATTCCGTTAAATTTTATATTTGATAACAAAATTATTTCAAATTATTAATATATTAATTTAATAATTTTCGTTCATGTATATCTGAGTATTTTTAGTTTCCATTTCAAAACAAAATGAAAATGATAATTATTCCGTTAAATTTTATATTTGATAACAAAATTATTTCAAATTATGAATATATTAATTTATTAATTTTCGAGGATGTATTTTTGACCGTTTTTAGTTTCCATTTTAAAACAAAATTAAAATGATAAAAATTGTGTTAAATTTTATATTTGGATAACAAAATTATTTCAAATTATTAATATATTAATTTAATAATTTTCGTCCATGTATATCTCAGTATCTTTAGTTTCCATTTCAAAACAAAATGAAAATGATAATAATTGTGTTAAATTTTATATTTGATAACAAAATTATTTCAAATTATTAATATATTAATTTAATAATTTTCGTCCATGTATATCTCAGTATTTTTAGTTTCCATTTCAAAACAAAATGAAATTATAATAATTCCATTAAATTTTATATTTGATAACAAAATTTTTTCAAATTATTAATATATTAATTTAATAATTTTCGTTCATGTATATCTGATTATTTTTAGTTTCCATTTTAAAACCAAATAAAAATGATAATAATTGTGTTAAATTTTATATTTGATAACAAAATTATTTCAAATTATTAATATATTAATTAAATAATTTTCGTCCATGTATATCTCAGTATTTTTAGTTTCCATTTCAAAACAAAATGAAAATGATAATAGTTCCATTAAATTTTGTATTTGATAACAAAATTCTTTCAAATTATGAATATATTAATTTATTAATTTTCGAGGATGTATTTTTGACCATTTTTAGTTTCCATTTTAAAACAAAATTAAAATGATAAAAATTATGTTAAATTTTATATTTGGATAACAAAATTATTTCAAATTATTAATATAGGTATTAATTTAATAATTTTCGTTCATGTATATCTGATTATTTTTAGTTTCCATTTCAAAACAAAATGAAAATGATAATAATTCCGTTAAATTTTATATTTGATAACAAAATTATTTCAAATTATTAATATATTAATTTAATAATTTTCGTTCATGTATATCTGAGTATTTTTAGTTTCCATTTCAAAACAAAATGAAAATGATAATTATTCCGTTAAATTTTATATTTGATAACAAAATTATTTCAAATTATGAATATATTAATTTATTAATTTTCGAGGATGTATTTTTGACCGTTTTTAGTTTCCATTTTAAAACAAAATTAAAATGATAAAAATTGTGTTAAATTTTATATTTGGATAACAAAATTATTTCAAATTATTAATATATTAATTTAATAATTTTCGTTCATGTATATCTGAGTATTTTTTGTTTCCATTTCAAAACAAAATGAAAATGATAATAATTCCGTTAAATTTTATATTTGATAACAAATTTATTTCAAATTATTAATATATTAATTTAATAATTTTCGTCCATGTATATCTGAGTATTTTTAGTTTCCATTTCAAAACAAAATGAAAATGATAATAGTTCCGTTAAATTTTGTATTTGATAACAAAATTCTTTCAAATTATAAATATATTAATTTATTAATTTTCGAGGATGTATTTTTGACCATTTTTAGTTCCCATTTTAAAACAAAATTAAAATGATAAAAATTATGTTATATTTTATATTTGGGGTGTGTGTGAATTGGTTAAAAATTGGTTAAAAATTAAAATTATGACAGTAAAATTAAAATTTTTGAAAGTTTTATTCACCACAAGAAGGCGCCGAAATTTTATCTGCTCTGGACCTAGTATAAATTTTGACACTTTAGTTAAATTTTTGATTGAAATAAATTAATTTTAAATTCATTTATTTTTGAAAAAAAATAAATTTTTGATTGAAATTTAAATTGATTTGTATCAAAAATTTGTATAAAAAAAAATGTTTTTTTTTTAATTTTGTTTTGAAAATAAAAATAAATAGTTAATAAAATAATAAATTTAAAAATAAAAATAATAATATTATATTATTATTAAAAATTAATTTTTGTTAAAATTAGCAAAACTAATGGGAAATATATTTTAAATACTCTATCCATATTGAATTTTCCTTAGAATTTAATTATGTAAAATTTTTAACCAATTCACACAGTTAAAATTTTTAAAAACACCCCACAGTTAAATTTTTTTTAATCTGGTGGGGATTCTTTTTTAACCAAATTATTTCTAACACTTTGACACACGCCCTTGATAACTAAATTATTTCAAATTATTAATATATTAATTTAATAATTTTCGTCCATGTATATCTGGGTATTTTTAGTTTCCATTTCCAAACAAAATGATAATAGTTCCGTTAAATTTCATATTTGATAAAAAAATTATTTCAAATTATTAATATATTAATTTAATAATTTTCGTTCATGTATATATCTGATCATTTTTAGTTTCCATTTTAAAACAAAATGAAAATGATAATTATTCCGTAAAATTTTATATTTGATAACAAAATTATTTCAAATTAAGAATATATTAATTTAATAATTTTCGTCCATGTATATCTGCGTATTTTTAGTTTCCATTTCAAAACAAAATGAAAATGATAATAATTCCGTTAAATTTTATAGTTGATAACAAAATTATTTCAAATTATTAATATATTTATTTAATAATTTTCGTCCATGTATATCTCAGTATTTTTAGTTTCCATTTCAAAACAAAATGAAAATGATAATAATTGTGTTAAATTTTATATTTGATAACAAAATTATTTCAAATTATTAATATATTAATTTAATAATTTTCGTCCATGTATATCTGAGTATTTTTAGGTTCCATTTCAAAACAAAATGAATATGATAATAATTCCGTTAAATTTTATATTTGATAACAAAATTATTTCAAATTATTAATATATTAATTTAATAATTTTCGACCATGTATAAAGCTGATCATTTTTAGTTTCCATTTTAAAACAAAATTAAAATGATAATAATTGTGTTAAATTTTATATTTATTATTATTATTATTATCTTTATTTTGTATCTATGAATTTTTACATTTGATTAGTGTTAAATTTCTTAGTATTAACCTAATATATGGTTTTCATCTAAATTAGTACAATAGTGTTTTTTTTTTGTTTTTATCTTTTGTATAGACAATGTTATATACATTATTATTTAATTGGTTGTTTAGCAGAAATTGTAAAACTGCTAAATTGATCAATTTTTATAATTTTAATTTAATTTAACCTTAAAAGCTATATAAGTACTCTAAATATACTTAAAAAATAAAAACAAATTTTATTTTAATTTACATTTTTCTTATAAATTTTTCTCTTTTTTTTTTGATTTACATTCTAATATAAGGTACATATTTTTTTTTTTCATCTTTTTTTTTCCAACAATTATATTTGTTTTAATATTATTAGTATTGAAGAAGTTAAATATAGATTGGTTTGGGTAGTTTATGTTTGATCCTGAATCTGTGATTGTTTAAATTTCATTTCCTATATTTTCAATTAATGTGTTGTTATTAATGTTTTTTAACTTGTTATAAAATATTTTTGTTCGTATTTTTATTATTTCATATATATAAGGTATCTTACTAATGTGGTGAAGGTGTGCTATTTTAGTTATATAAGGCATGTTAAGTGCCATTCGAAGAATTTTGTTTTGATATGTTTGAAGCTTATTTAAGTGTACCTGGGCACAGTTTGCCCATAAAGGACAGCCATAAATCAAAATTGGTACTATATAGCAGTTGTAAATAAGAAGTTTGTTTTGAACAGAGACAGAATTATGTTTTTTTATGATAGGATAGAGTAATGATGTTAATTTCTTACATTTTTTTAATGTTTCATTTATATGGGTAACGAATTTTAGTTTACTGTCGAGATATATTCCAAGGTATTTTACCTGTTGACACCAATTCAATGGAGTATTGTTCAGCATTGGAGGATCTATTATACTTTTATTTTTAGCTATACGGGAGTGGGTGAATAAGATCGATTCTGTTTTTGAATGGTTTAATTTTATTTTCCATTTATGGAAAAAAAATGTTTAATTTTTTGTAGCCATTTTCTAAATTATGCTTTATCGCGTCGTAGTTATGATTGTGTGCTGCTGTTAATAAAGCAGTATCATCGGCATAAATAGCAAGTTTACATTCTGCAGCTTCTGGTATGTCATTTAAAAATATGTTGAACAAGTGTGGTGAAAGCGATGATCCCTGTGGGACACCAGCTTTAATTTGGTATTTACTAGAATTTTCTAAATTAATTTGCACAAAAGCCATACGATCAGAAAGAAAAGATTGTGTTATTTTTATAATGTACATTGGGATACGATAGTGTAACATTTTATGTATTAAAGCATCGTGCCATACATTATCAAATGCTTTTTCTACATCAAATAATAATAAGCCTGAGCTATTATCTCGGTTAAAATTAGGCGAAATATTTTCACACAGTCTGAGAATTTGGTGACAAGTAGAATGAACGAAAGTGAACGAAAGCCGAATTGTTCATTAATTATAATTTTATGTTTATTTTCATATTTTATTAATCTTGCTAAAATTAGTTTTTCGAATATTTTTGAAAAAGTACATAACGAGGTAATAGGTCTATAGTTTGCTACTAATGATATATCCTTATTGGGCTTTGCTATCGGAATAATTTTTCCTATTTTCCAATATGATGGAAAATAAGATAATTTAATACAAGCATTATAAATTGTTGCTAATTTTTTATGGCTAACATTGGTAAGGATATTTAATTTCTTTTATGCTGTTTATTATTTCATTAATAGAGAAGGATATGTTTGTTTCGATTTCATTTCTTTGGATTTGTAATATTGAGCTTGCTACTAACGTTTTAGTTTGTGTATCTGATAAATTGTCACCTAATTTGTGTGATTTTTGAAAGTTTTCTGAAAGTGCTTCGGCCTTTTCTAAATCTTTATATAATACAGTGGACCTATTTTTTAACGGAGGTATAAATCTTTTTGTTTTTTTAAAAATATTAACTAGTTTATATATAGAATTATCATCTCTTTTTATTGATTTTAATTTTTTTTCCCAATCAGAATTTTTTAGAATTGCGATTTCTTTTTTTATTTCTCTATTAAGAAAATTTATTAAAGGCTTTAATTGCATATCTCTAGTTCGTTGAAACTTTTGCCGAATTCTATTTCGATGAATTGCTAAATTATGAATTTTGTTAGAGTATGGTAACCTATATATTTGATGATATTTCAAAGGTATGAATTTATTAATTGCCGTGTTAAAAGTTTCGTTCAAAATTGTTATTTCATTGTCAATACTTATTTTGTCTGGGAGATCTGTATTTACGACGATTTTGTTTTTAATGTAATTATTAAAGCTGAGCCAATCCGCGTTCTCATAATCAAATATTTTTGGCCTGGCATTAAAAGCTAATTGCTTATTCAGAGAAAACTGTACAGGTAAATGATCTGAACTCAAGTCATTAATAGCAGTGCAATTTGAAATATGGTCAAAGTTTTTAGATATTATTAAATCGACTGTGGATGGGTTACCTTTAGTTGGAAATAAGGTTGGACTTTGAGGTGCATATAGTTTGCAATTTTGTTTTAAAATGAGTTGGTGAAGTTTTTTACCTTTAAGGTTGGAGATTGTGTTGTTCCAGGAAATATGTTTGCAGTTAAAGTCACCTGTTATTATAAATGGACCAAGAGTAGAAATTAATTTTTGGATATCTTTACTGAAAGTAGCGGCCTTCAAATCAGGGGGAGCATATATTGTACCAATGGCTACTTCTGTATGATTGTCGATTTTCAATTTAATAAAAACATTTTCGATTGTTGTAGTGTTAGTTTTACTAATTTCGAAATGTTTAATCCATTTATGTACTAAAATAGCAACTCCACCACCCTCTCTATTAAGTCTGTCTGATCTATAAATGCTAAATTCGGGAAATGTTAATTTTATATTTGGTTTTAACCATGTTTCTTGAAGACATACTATTTTAATATTATTATTCTTTATAAAGTTATTTAATTCTAAAGTTTTATTCATAATTGATTTACAATTCCATGATATTATAAACTTGTTTATATCAATATTTTGATTAATCATCAGTATAAGTATATTCTATTAATAAGGCTACTCTTTTGTTGTGAGATTCTGTGTGTTTTAATTTTTCAATTAACTCTTTATATAATTTCATTGTTGTATTTATATTAGGAATAGATTTAAATTCGGACATTAACGAAGAGATGTTTGTAAAACCCTGTATATCTGATTGAGATGATGCAACTACGCTTGCAAAACTTTTTGTTATACCAGAGGTGGATATATTTGGAGTTACAGAGTTTGAGTTGACTTTGGTATATGGAAAATGAAAGTTGAAATTACCTTGGTCAAATCCAGATGAATGCAATGATTTACCATTGTTATTTATGTTTTCTCGATACATAAAATTATCTGTAAATACTTTTCTTGGATTATTGATTTTGCTTATATAATTTTTGTAAAAACTGCACTCCTTGGAGTTGGATTGATGTTCACCTTTACAGTTGACGCATATGGGAGTTATTTTGTCATCATCTACAAATGGACAATTATCCTTGGCGTGTTTGTCTAGACAGAGAATGCATCGAAAACGTTTTCCACAGTTGGCTGCACCATGGCCATAGTCCCTGCAGTTGAAACACTGAGTAATTTTTTTTTTTAAATTTTTAAATGTTTCCCATTTAACACAAATATCGTCAATTTTTTTAAATTTAATATTTAGATCATTAAGAGATATCTTGTCACGTTCGAAGTACCGAAGATAAAGCGGACTTGAAGGATCGTCTCTAAGAAATCTTATTTTAGTTATAGGGACTTTTGAGTCTGTTAAAGTTTTTTCGATGTTTTTGAGATCGTCGTAATAAAATGTTTTGAGTACATACAGATTTTGTTTGTCTTCTAAGTTAGTGAAAGTGTAGTAGGGCAAGTTGAGCTGATTTTCATTCTGTTTTTTAAGATAATTAATCACTGATAGTTTATCGTTTTGAGAGTTCACGGTAACTTTAATTTTATTATCACGTAATAGTTTGAATTCCACTTTGTTTTGTAACTTAACTGCTTTCTTGATGTTATTAATTAGCACTTTAGAATTTTCATTTTCAATAATAATTGGTGGCACTGAAAATTTTACTTTTTTCGTTGTAGACACTGTATATTCTTTATCATCATCTGATAAAATTTCGAAAAAGTTATTGTGTTTTACCGTTTGATCTTCATTATTAGTTTTATATTTCTTTTTTCGTTTACTATTGTTTTTCATTTTGAATGGAATTTTAATTAACAATAGGCAAATAATACGATTATTTTTATTTTTATCACGTCTTATCAGAAAGAAAGTTTCAGAGAGGAAAATTTTATATTTGATAACAAAATTATTTCAAATTATTAATATATTAATTTAATAATTTTCGTCCATGTATATCTGAGTATTTTTAGTTTCCATTTCAAAACAAAATAAAAGTGATAATAATTACTTAAATTTTATATTTGATAACAAAATTAATTAAAATTATTAATATATTAATTTAATAATTTTCATCCATGTATATCTGATCATTTTTAGTTTTACATTATTTTAAAACAAAATGAAAGTGATAATAATTCCTTAAATTTTATACTGTTATTCATCATCATCATCAAAGGGCGTTACACCTCTGGGTGAGCCTTAGCCTGTTTTACGACGTTTCTCCAGATATCTCGGTTCAGCACAGCAACTTTCCAATTTCTTACTCCTAATTTTCTGAGATCATTTTCTACGCCATCTAGCCATCGGGATCTGGGTCTTCCTCTTTACCTGGTACCTGGTGGTACCACCTCTAAAATTGATATTTGAGTTCGGTGACTTCCCATTCTTCCTACGTGACCAGCCCATCGAATTCTTTGTGACTTGATGAATCTAACAACGTCTTCTCCTTTCATAAACTCTAGTAATTCAGCGTTGTTTCTATGTATGTAATCACCATTTTGGTTTTGTTTAGGACCGTAAATTTTCCTCAGAATTTTTCGCTCGAAGATTCGTAGGTTATTTTCATCTGCTACTGACATGATCCAGTTTTCTGCACCATATACCAGCACCGGCCTGATTAAAGTGGGCTGCGTCTGGCAGTGGAGCGAGATAGCTTCATATACTTGGTTTTCCCTTCGTTTATTTTAAGACCAATTTTCTTAGCTTCTCTTTCTAGCGTCACAAAATATTCTATCATAATGCGACGATTTCTGGCTAATATCACAATATCATCTGCGTAAGCATAAATTTGTACCGATCTGTTGAAGATATTTCCACCCCTATCGAGATGTTTTGTTACATAATGTAGCATTAGATTAAATATTACTGTAGATAAAGTATCTCCTTGTTTCACACCAGATTTAATTTTGAAACTGCTTGATACTTTGTTCTGTACTATTACTTTACTTTCACTATTATCTAAAGTCATCATCGAAAGCCTAAACAGCTTGGGTGGAAGACCTAGATTAGTGAGAACACCCGGTATCGCAGCTCTATTAATGCTATCAAAAGCTTGTTTAAAGTCAATGAAAAGTAAATGCAAGTCCATGTTATATTCATAACATTTCTCCAGGTTTTGCTTTATAATAAAAACCTGGTCTGCTGTTGATCTATTCGGTCTGAAACCGCATTGCCAATCTCCTAAAACGGTTTCTGCTTTTGCGGTCAGCCTGCCATGTAAAATGTTTGATAGTACTTTATATGCCACATTTAGCAGCATGATTCCTCTGTAGTTATTGCAGCAAAGTTTATCACCTTTTTTATGTATTGGGAAGGTTAGTCCAATTTTCCATTCCTTAGGCATACTTTCTTGTATCCATATCCTACATATAAGACTATGTAATCTATGGATCAACTCCTCTCCCACTTTTTTAAACAGCTCTGCAGTTAAACCATCCTCTCCTGGTGATTTTTCATTTGTTAGTTTTTCTACTGCCGCCGATACTTCTTCTATTGTAGGTGGATTCACGTTTATTTCTTCTTCATTTTCCATATCTTCATTTTCTTCAGCGTTAGAGACAAATTGGTTACTATCACTACTTATTACATTAAGCAGATTTTCAAAATATTCTCTCCCTCTTTCTATAATTTGTTCTTCTTCAGATAGTATTTCTCCATGTTCATCCCTACAGTTCGTCAGCTTTGGCTGAAAACCATTCTTTTTTTAAATCTCTGTAGAAATTCTTTATGTTATAATTGTTAAAATTTGACTCAATTTGTTCTACTCTTTTTTTTCAGGTGAATACGTTTTTTCTTTCTGCAAATCTTCGATGCTTCTTTTCTCTTCATGGTATATGCTTCTCTATTTCCTCTCGTATCACGTTCTAACATCCTCATTCGGGCTGTGTTCTTCGTTCTGATGGCTTCACAACATTCTCTATCAAACCATTCCACGTTTCTTGTATTGCTTTTAAATCCTACACATTCTCTTGCAGCATTTTCTATCGCACTTTTTATGGCCAGCCATTCATCATCTATTGTTGGGTTTCCAAAAGATTCAGCTGATCTGACTTCCAATTCTTGTGTAATTTTTGCCTGATATTCTTCTACTACTGTCTGAGATGTTAGCCTTTCGGTTTCCCATTTATTTTTCTTTCTACCTCTATTTTTCGCTACGTTGGATATTCTTTGCCGAAGTTTTAATTTAACTAAAAAGTGATCAGAGTCACAATTTGCTCCTCGACACGTTCGAACATCCATCACCGACGAAAGTCTTCTTCTGGAAACTAGCACATGATCAATTTGGTTAATTCCTCTATTGGATGATATTTTTCACGTGCCTTTGTGAATGTTTTTGTGTGGAAAATGAGTACTAGATATGTATAGATCTGCTCCATTTGCAAAATGACATAATCTTAATCCATTTTCAGATGTTTCTTCATGTAAAGAGTTTATACCGCCAACATTCTGTATAAACGTCTCTTTGCCAATTTTCGCATTGAAATCTCCTAGTACTATTAGGGTATCATATCTACCTACTGCATCACATGTTCTTTCCAGTTCGTAATAGAATTGGTCTTTATTTTCTTCTGCTGCTTCTTCAGTTGGTACATATACTGATATTAATGTTATATTGTTGAATTTACCTTTGATTTTTAGAACACATATTCGATCGTTCACTGGGATAAAACCCAGTATAGATTTTTTAAATTTTTTGCAAACAATAAATCCAGTACCATACTGACCAGTTCTTTGTTGATTGCCACTGTAAAAGAGGATGAAGTTGCGCTTATCAATTCTGCCACTACCTTTCCAACGTACTTCTTGTACCGCCGTTATATCGAAATTAAACTTTTCCAACTCTTGCGCTATTTCTTGCATTTTACCAGTTTGCATCATCGTTCGTATATTCCACGTTCCAATTGTCAAATCCTTGTCCATTTTCCGTTGCGAGGTTCTTATATCGTTTGAATCCATGTTTATCCGAGGCTCGTGTAAAACTTCCGTAACACTGTAGTTTTTATGAGGTGGGTTGTTAACCCAACGCTCAACCCCCAATCTGGAGGGCCGTCTTGATGTTATACCGGATATTTAGTCCAGGAAGATGTTCTGTATGGTTATACTGTTATTATTGTACAAAATTGTACCACAATTGTGATGAAGAAGATGTTTTGAAACTTGAAAGGTTGATAAAAACTTTTGAAGACCACTGTTATATATGTGAAGAAGCTTTCGTTTCTGAAGTTCATGACCAGGATATTATAGCAACTCAAAAAAGCAAGGAAATAAATCCACAGATTATGTTTCAAGCTGATATCGAAAATTTTATTAACAGTATAAAAGAAGAAGATACACTTACTCACAAAAGTCTACGTACGGTATGTAAAATTTAAAAACAAAGGGTTAAAATAATATTTCAGGTGTATTAAACTCTATTATTTTGTTATATAATAAGATGTTATAATTTGACAATTTTGTAACAAAATGCGCAAAAAAAATCTAGAACTAAATATAAAAATCTGTTTTTCAAATATGCAACAAAAGTCTACGTACGAAAATCATGGAGTGGTTAAAAATTCATTAGTTTAGTTATTGCAATATTAATATTTTTTTATTTTAAAATATAAGTTAGCGTATTTTTAATCGCTAGAGAAATATTGCATTTTAAAAAATGTGTTTACATTTATTTAAGTAAAAAATGAGTGGTATAAGAAAATAAATTCAGTACAAGTTAGAAAATTAATAATAAAGCTAAAAAAATGAAAAAAAACCACTACAAAAATTTTTAAATATTTTTATATTAAGCAAATGAAGTGTTGAAAGTTGTAAAAAACTTTAATACCACCGGTAAATATGAAAATAAACCAAGATCCTTCAATAGTAACAAATAGAAACTCTCAAGTAATTTAAGAGAAATTAATGAAAATCCTAGAGTAAGCGATGTTAAAATTGCT
Source organism: Empis stercorea (assembly GCA_949752835.1). Taxonomy (NCBI): domain Eukaryota; kingdom Metazoa; phylum Arthropoda; class Insecta; order Diptera; family Empididae; genus Empis; species Empis stercorea. The sequence continues at coordinate 37,248,546 of OX457085.1, read as the reverse complement.
GATAATCTCACAAGTGCATTGGGAATAAGTGTTCATCCAGATACTGTCCGGCGCCGAAATTTTATCGATATTTTAAATTGTAAAATACTGTAGAATTTATTAAAATAATAAAAGTAGATACTTAGGATTTTAAGTTAATGCATCCTTTTATTTATAAAATTGAAAATTATATTTTAAAAAATTTAAAATAATACAAATTAAAATAATCTGACTGATAATAAGAAATTTATATTATTATAGGTTAAATTCACTTTACGCAAAAAAATTAGCATATTGTAATTTAAATATTTTTAAACTTGCATTCTTTGGCTGATATGTTTATCAATTTTATTTATATCATTAATAGTCATTTCGAAAAATTGAGAAGGATTTCTTTTTAAAAGTCTGCATTTTGGGTATAAAAGCTATGCAAAAATTATAATTTCAGTATGTCAGTTTCAAATTGCCATTTCAACCAACTAAAAAAACCACAAAAATATTAATCATTTGTCCACCTGTAATACATTTGACTATATTATAGATCTTACATCAGAAGAGAAGTCGTCACCAGTTTCAGGAAGATTCAGAACATGAAGAAGCTGAGGATAGTGAAGAAGCTGAAGATAGCTGAGGATAGTGAAGAAGCTGAAGATAGTGAAGAATAGTGAAGTGAAGAAGATGGTGAATATTATGTAGAAGATGATGCTGAAGTGAAGTAATATTGTTCACTAGAAGATAAAACAAATTTTTATTTAAAAAAAATGCAAATAAATGTAAATTTTATTGATAATGATTCAGGAAGATTCAGAACATGGAGAAGCTGAGGATAGTGAAGAAGCTGAAGATAGTGAAGAATAGTGAAGTGCAGAAGATGGTGAATATTATGTAGAAGATGATGATGAAGTGAAGTGATATTGTTCACTAGAAGATAAAACAAATTTTTATTTAAAAAAAAAATGCAAATAAATGTAAATTTTAATGATAATGATTCAGGAAGATTCAGAACATGGAGAAGCTGAGGATAGTGAAGAAGCTGAAGATAGTTGAGGATAGTGAAGAAGCTGAAGATAGTGAAGAATAGTGAAGTGAAGAAATGGTGAAGAAGATGGTGAATATTATGTAGAAGATGATGATGGTGAAGAAGATGCAGTAGATGAAGAAGATGTGGATGGTGAAGAAGATAGAGTAGATGAAGAAGATGAGGTTGATGAAGATGATGCAGAAGAACACATTTTGTTCACCAGACGATAGAAATAAATTTAAATTTTTTCTTAATAATTGTACATAAATATAAAATATTAAATATTTCAAACAAATGCTTGTGATTTTATTAAAATATATAATACAAATATTAACTTTCAGGTAAAGTTCGATAGTTTAAAAAAATTAAATTCATACTTGTAAAATATATTTTTTATTACATATGTACTACAAATAAAAAAATTAAAATTGCAAATGAATTTTTTTTATTACTTTTTTACATGTAAATATAATTTTAATCAGTATTTATAAGAAAATATTGATTTTAATTTCACAATTTTTAAGTTCAAGTTCAATATCGATATAAATGAAATCATAATTTACTTTTTGCAATTTTTGATAATGCAAATTAAAACAAGTTTTTCGGTTTATAAATTGAAATAAAATAATTTTTAATAAACCAAAGTTTTATATGGAGGACCGCAAAAGAGAATACAAGTAGATTTTATTTTATTAAAATTGAAAGTGAAACTTGTATTCGGATTATATGCCGTCGCAGAGAATTCGAAAAAGTTAATGTGTGTGAATTGTGCAAAAAATATATGTGGATATTGGGACAAGGCAAAATGAAAAAAGTTGTGTTGTGAAGATTTTATATTGAAAAGTATATGGATTTTCTGGGCCAACTGAGAATTTTAAATTTTCAAAAAAAATTTTATTTTGTATGGAAAATAGTGTCCCAGAACATACATATCTATATGGTAGACCACAAAAGCTTTAAGTTACTATGCGTGAATTTATTGTGGTGTAGTAAATTTTATTTTTTTTTAAATTGAAAGTCAAACTTATATTCGGATTATATACCGTTGAAGAGAATTCGAAAAAGTATGTGCGTGAATTGTGCAAAAAATATATGTGGATAATTGGGACAAAGCTAAATGAAAAAAAGTTGTTTTGTGAAGATTTTATATAGAAAAGTATATGGATTAGGACAACTGAGAATTTTCAATTTTCAAAAAACTTGATTATTTTGTAGTTTTGTATGGAAAATAGTGTCCCACAAGGCACATATCTATATGGTAGACCACAAAAGAGAAAAAAAAGTTACTATGCGTGAATTTATTGTGGTGTAGTAAATTTTATTTTTTTCAAATTGAAAGTGAAACTTATATTCGGATTATATTATAAAGTATATTTGCGTGAATTGTGTAAAAAATATGTGTGGATATGGAGACAAAGCAAAATGAGAAAAAGTTGTGTTGTGTTGTGTAGATTTTATATAGAAAAGTATATGGATTTTCTGGCTCAACTGAGACAATTTTAAATTTTCAAAAAACTTGATTATTTTGTAGTTTTGTATGGAAAAAACTGTCCCAGAACATACATATCTATACTACTAAGACAAATTTTTTGTGAAATAACCAAAATGACAAACAACCAAAGTGAAGCAACCAAAGTGAAAAAATTATCAAAAGTGAGACAACAACGAAAGTGAAAAAATCCTCAAAAGTGAAACAATTAAAATAAATAAAATATAAAACAGACAAATTTTTTTATCAAACTATTAAATTCTTTTATTTAAAAAAGTATATATTACAAAATAGTATATATATAGTATAATATTTGAATTAGTTCCGTGCCCTGTCCTATGGTTGGAGTATCGCTGGTTTACCATTTCGGCCTGCTCGCCGTCATCCCCAGATGCAATTACAACAAGATTTTCTGTAAAAAGAAAATAAATAAAATTCTAATATAAACTTACTCGCTTATTAATGACGTTTTAATGTTGTACCTCGATTCTTCCCACTCCAACGACTCCGATGCTGATTCCTGTGTTGTTGTTGTCGTCGGTGGTGCCTGACTTGTTGTTGGTTTCCTATTCTTTCTTCTTGGTCGTCTTGTAGTTACAGGTATCAGCTCATCCTCCTCCATTGACATATCTGGTCCAGGTACAGGACCAATATGTTTTACCTGGACAGCACCCCAGATATTATTATTAAAAATAAATTAAAAATAACTTTATGAATGAAATAATATTTTTAAAGTGATTAGAAATAAATTTCAACTTCTAATTTATACCCTATAAATGCTTACCTTTGCAATATTTTTTCACACGTTTTAAAAATATTGAATTAAATTTAATTTATTATATTTATACTGAATGTGCAAAAAAATATGAATTCAATATTATATATATATATATATATATATATTATATATATATTATTAGAATAATATAATTATATATATATATATATTTTATATAAATATATATATATATAATTATATTATTCTAATAATAATATGTATATATGTTATTGATATAAATTCTTTAAGTAAATTTATATAAAATATCATATTATTATAAGATTTAATTCTTTTAGCATACCTTAGCTTACAAAAAATATTCCCATCAGACATATAATATTCAATATTATATTGTAATACTCAGGAAACACGCGTACAAAAATTTCACGCGCAAAAAATATATACACGCGCAAAAAAAAATGATATAAAATACAAACCGTAATTATAAACTTTTTTTTTGCTTGATATTAAAAATAGTTTATGGCAAATTAAAAATAAAATTACTTAATTAGCAAAGACTTAAGATATTTGCAAATTTGTGTAAAAGAATATACTACTTTTTTGTATATCTACAAAATTGCATAAAATATAAACTTCATTATCGTATTTTATTTTTCTCTCAAGTTAAAGATTTTTTAATATTTCATAATTATGGTTTGTTACCCTATAAAGTAAATTCATATATAAAAATATTTTATTGCATAATTTTTTACATGTACAAAATAATGTTAATAAACTTTAATAATATGCCCTTGAATTAAAAATCAAGTTAAATTTAATAACATATCAATATTATCATTGCATAATTTTAACATGTAAAAAATAATGTTAATAAACTTTGATAAGGAAACCTTAAAATATAAAAATCAAGTTCAATTTATTTACAACTTGTTTTCTATAAACACGTGTTTATTATTTTTGATAACAAGTTTTGTTTACAAAGGCGGAGCTTTAAAAAAGCTGTCAAGCAGCCATGCAATTTTTGTTTTCTTGTTGTTTTATCAATAACATATATAACTAGCAATTCTTTCCGATACACAATTTTTGTGTACACAAAAGAGTTCATAAGAAAATATACCGTATTTGTTGTTGCAATTTTACGAAAACAAATACATGTTATTCGACCATGATGATACAATATATACAGATATCAAGTTTCTTGTATGCATAAAGAAATCAGCAAATAAAAACTACTATGTGCTTTTGTGTTTATATTTATATATATATATATACAACAAGTTTTTTTCTCCATTAAGTCCATTCTAATTTTACTTTTCTTGTATACAAATGCATAATACTAAAAATTATATTATTCATTCACAGAAATCTCATATATACAACAATACTATGCAAATAATTGTATCTTTTAATTTTAATAATTGTAAATAATTGTACACAATCATCTTTTCGATTACATACACAAATTACCACATATTTCCTTTCACTGTTGAGGCAAAAATTTTTACAATATATGTAATATGTATATACTATATTTTGTGGATGCAAGAAATAATGGTACATAAACCCTATGCATATCCACAAGCTAAATAAAAATATAATCTCGTATATTAAACCTCTGCAAAAAAAACTAAATAAAAATACCTTAATACATAGTATCGTTTACAAAACAAAACACAAAAAAACCAAGGTCATATTATTCATTCACCAAAATCTCATATATAAAACAATACTATTTGCATAGTTGTATCTTTTAATTTTAATAATTGTAAATAATTGTACACAATGATCTTTTCGATCGCATACACAAAATTACAAAATATCGCCTTTCACTTTTGTAGCTCCATTGCATACTATATGCATATACACAACACCATTAATCACTAATTAATCAATGGCGCCTCATTAATGGCACCTATTAACCACACCATTAACCACACCCTTAACCGCACCAATTAACCGCTCCATTTAACACCATTAACCACACCCATTAACCGCACCATTTAACCTAATGAAACCTGACACCCATTGACCACACCCAAACTCTTTGGTGATATATGGCCGATTTAGTTCCCTGCACATCGTGGCCCCATAACTACTTCTAGGCAATATGGTCTGCTTTTCCATGGTCTGTTTAAAGGCGGAACAATCTGTTATTATCTTGAATTTTATTCCTAGGACGTAAATACGAAATTTTTTTAGAGCTGACACGATAGCTAGTACTTCCAATTCATAGCTACTATACCGTTCTTCAGTTGAGGAAGTCTTTTTGCTATGGTAACATACTGGGTGAAATTGGTTGTTTCGTTTTTGTAGAAGGACTGCACCAAATCCCCATTTGGATGCATCCGTGTGAATTTCTGTTTCGGAGTCTTGCTGATATAATGTAAGCACTGGCTTGTTTGATAAGGCTTGTTTTAATTGATTGAATGCTTGATTTTCTTTTATGCCAAAATTGAATTTGTTATCTTTTTTTAATAAGTCTGTTAGCGGTCTTGCTATTAATGAATAAGATTGTATAAATTTTCGGAAAAATCCTGTCAGACCTAAGAAGCTTTGAATGTCTTTGATATTCTTCGGTTGTGGAAAATTTTGTACCGCAATTGTTTTTATTTGTGATGGTGCAACTTTTTCCTCTGTAATGTAAAATCCTAGATATTCGATTTCCGTGTTTAAAAATTGGCATTTAATATTTAAGCCATATTTTTCAGCTATATTCAGCACTTCTTTTAATCTTGATAAAGCTTGTTCGTAGTTTTCCGCAAGAATTACAATATCGTCAATGTATACTAATACGATTTTTCTATCGATAAGTGGTTGAAATATTTTATTGATGAATTTTTGAAATATAGTTGGCGAAGTACATAGTCCAAACGGTGCTCTATTGAATTCATATTGTCCTGATGGTGTCACGAATGATGTATACTTCTTGCTGTTCTCTTCCACTTCCACATAAAAAAAAAACGTTTTTTAAGTCTATGGTTGAAAATATTTTTGTTTTACTAAGTGCGTCAATGTGATCCTCAATTAATGGTAGTGGATACCTATCTCTAATAAGTTTTTTATTTAATTTTCTATAGTCAACGCAAAGTCTTTTACTGCCATCTTTTTTATTTGCCAATTGTATTGGGCTGGAGAAATCTGAAATGCTTGGTCTAATTATTTTAACTTGTAACCACTCTTTTATTTGTTCATCGACTATTTTTTTTCCTAACGGTGCTAATCTTCTCGGACGTTGCGCTATTGGGACTTCATCAGATAATTATTTTAAGTTTTACTGTTGTATCTTTAAATTATTTTAAGTTTTACTGTTGTATCTTTAAATTTATTTTCAGGTTTATAATTTTGTACCAATTCATCTATTTCTTTTTTGTAGTTTTTATTTCCCACTTTTATTTCGTCTTTCTCCTGTATAATATTAAAACAGGCTTTTAATTCTTCATTAATTTTGCTGATGGTAATGCTATTTTCTGCCAATTTTATGCTCGTTCCGCTGAGTACATCTCTGCCTATGATTACTGGTAATTGCAGGTTTGTTCCAGATACGACATATAATAAAGTTTTATAATGATTGGTGTCTATTTTAATGTTTGCTTCAAAACATCCGATTGTTTGGATTTATTCTCCTGAAAGTCCTTGAATTTTAAAATCTGATACTTGCAATTGTGGTGAACCAATCGTAATTAAATCTTCTTATCGTAGTATACTTATATCACTCCCTGTGTCTAGTAGAGCTGAAATTTCGTTATCATTTATAACAATTATTTTTTCGGTATTAGTTTTTGATGTAATGTAATTAATTGATTTTGTTATGCAGTTTTTGGCGATATGACCAAATTCGTTACATTTAAAACACTTAGGTGTTTTTTCTGTACATTCATCTTTTCTATGACCGACTTTACCGCAATTGTGACATCTTATTGTTATTCTTTGTTTTTGATGGCGTTATTTTTTGTATCACTTTTTCTGTTAATATAATTTTTATTAGTGTATATTATTTGATTTTTTAGAGTTTCTTTGTATTTGATATAAATTGGTATTTTTCGTTTAAATTCTTGGTACGTCGTAGCTCCAAATAAAATACTTTTATTTGTAGGGCTGTCGTAAATCCCATTGATTACATATTTTATTATAGCGGCTTCATCTGTAATGGCACCTTTTGAAGCTATTTCCCTCATTTTTAGGAAATATTCTTGAATTGTTTCGTTTTTTGTTGTTTTCTGTTGTTAAGTTTGCTGTGGATATCTGCCGCATTTGACTTTACTGTGAATTCTTCTATCAAAAAGTTTTTTAAGTATTTCCAGTTATTCAGGTTCGGGTTTGACCGTAACGCTAATTTTGCTGTACCAACTAACAATCTTTTGGCGAACATCGTTTGTTGAAGGTTTGACCAATTCAGCTCTCTTGCTGTATTTTCAAGATCTGCTATCCATAATTCTACATCATAATCGTCTTTACCATTAAATTCTGGTATAATATTTAATATGTCCTTAAATGACATTCTTTCTCTTTGGTACGTTTCATTAGATGTTGCGTTAAGAATTTCTTCACGAATTTGTTGTAATTGTGTTTGATCTAGTTGGTATGTTGGTTCAAGCTTTGTGTTATTAATATCTTCTCTTGTATTTTGCTGATGAGTTAAAGTGTTACTTCGTTTTTGTTTTTCTACTTCAAGTTTTGTTATTTCCAATTTTTGATTTAATTCTTGTACTTCTTTCTGTGACTGTTGCATTTGATACGTTCTGTCGTGTTCCTCTTGCTCTCTAGATCTTTTTTCGTTTTCTTTTTCCAATTCTTGTTGTTTAATCTTATCCTTCAATCTTTTAATTTCTTCCTTTAGTAGTGTAAATTATTTTTCCGAACTTGACGTTGTGGCTGTTTTGTTGACATTTGTTGTACTTGTTTTATTATCCGACATCTTGTTAATATTTGTTTATTTGATTAAAATTTTGTGATAATTGTTTTATTGCTAAATTATTTGTGATAATTTATTTAATTGAAGATTTTTTATTGATAATTTTTCTTGATAATTTATTAATTTCTTTATAAAGTTGAATATACTTTTCAAATGACGCAATGTTTTTTTGTTGATTAATATTTGTTCGTTTTAATTTATTAAATCGTTTAAATTAAATATTCGTTATTAAATCGTTTAAATTTATTAAATTATTAAATTGTTAAATTTATTAAATCGTTTAAATCAAATATTAAATCGTTTACGTTTATACTTTACAGATCGTTTTACGTTTACGCTTACGTTTCGTTTTTGTTACGATTGTAATTTTTTTGTATGTTAGGGTTATCGGTAATTTTATTGAGTGAAATTTCGAGTTTTCTGCATTGGAGCAAAACCAAAACTACTAAAAAGCCCTGAACAAAGTCTGTGCACTAACACATATACCAAAAGGTAGTCAGAGAATTCAATATGACATAAATTTTTTGCTTTGATAAAAATTATGTTTTTAGTGATAATAAAACGAAATTTATAATTTTTTATAATTAATTATTTTATTAAAAAAATTAATTACGTATAATTATATATTTTGTGATTTCTATTATTTAAGATACATGTAATAATACGCTTTTCTAATAATTTTGTACCATCAGATAGTGTTTTTACATCAATAATGTCTATTGATAAGATACAAATTCACCAATTGGCACAAAAATGCGTATTGTTACCTGTATCTGAAATTAAATATTAATAAATTCAAAATAATATAATTAGTGGTCTTCACGACCGAAATATTTTTTTTTTATATTTTGATATTTTACGAATAACGAGTTTTGATTGGTTGAAAAAAATATTAAAATATCACGATAGTGTCAAAAAAAATATCAAAAAATACATGCCGCTGGGCATGTATTTTTTGATATTTTGATATTTTAATATATATGTCAAAATACTACTGTCAGAAATTTTCTGTTTTGAAATTTTAAATTTTATTTTGTGTTGTATTGACGGGGATTATTGTGTATTAAAATTAGTATTGCAGTTTAAAATTAGTATTATTACATATTTACTTATTTTTCCTTAAATTTTGTCAATTCTAATTTTTAACAATATTTGTTTAAATTATTTCAGTGCTACCAGATTATATAAATATGTAAAATAAACGTAAAAACATGAAATATTCAGTACTGCCAGACATAAAATGTAAAAAAAAATATCAAAATATCGCAGGCACCAAAAACAGGTGTTCACGTAATTTAAAAAAAAAATATCAAAATATCAAGAAAAAATATTTAGGTCGTGAAGACCACTATTATAAAAAATACTCCTGCACAACATATACGTCCCCTGGAACACACTGCAACTGCATAACATATACGTCCAGCAGTTTCACATGAAAAAATAAACAAAGTCATTAAAAAATTCATTTTTGGTTTGTAATAATTTGGGTAAATATATTTAATAATTCTACTTGATTTTTTAAAATATCTAAATATCTAGTGAGAAAAATCGTTTTGACAGTTTTGTTCTTTTTTAAATATAAAATTTCGCGGTTTTCAAATTTCGTTTGCTCAATATTTCTATATGACGCTAGTAAATTTTCAATTTGTGACCATAAAGTTAATTTTTTACTACTATTTGGTAAATTCCATTGCAATTCATTATATGGAACTTCGGATCCATGTAAAATAATATTTACTACTAAATATTTATTAATACTAATTCGGACAGAAATATTGCATTCTAAATCGTCGCTATTTTCGAGTAAAACAAATACACATTTTTCCTCATTTTCGAAAAGAAGATAATTTTGACAATCGATTTTTTCTTTAAAATTATTTTTAAAAATACTATAATCTGTAATAATGTCTGATGCAAAAAAATCATTCGACCTTTTTTCTAATAAAATATTTAATTTATCGAATTTTTTTGACGGGTCCCGCCGTCTTTGAATGTTTTCTATACGTACTAAATACTGCAGATAATTTGCTTTTCTAAAAGCAAAAATTGAAGGTATAGCACCGACATTTAATTTATAAAATTTATTATTTTCGCGTTTTATAAAATCTTCTTCTCGAAAATGAATCGCACAAACAGCAGAACATTTTGTTGGCTGCCAGTCACGTCTTTGAATAGCACCGGTCCACTTTTCTTTTAAATCCTGATCTTTAGGCGCGGCATTATTTAACTTCAGAAATCAAAAAATTGCACGAAATTTGCACACTTAGTTTATATTTACTTGCCTTTAGCACACTAATTATTATATAAATATTAAGATATTCCAATAAGAAATTTTATTTTTTGTTTATGAAATTTGCACTCAATATTTATCACAAAAATAAACTATGTAAATCAAATAATCGCACAATTTTTTTTAATAAAAACAAATCTACAATTATTAAACTATAATTTACACTACTTTGTAATAAAAATCTTTTATTAATTACCATAAAATATCACTTGAATTATTTATTTTCCTCGCGTCTATTTATGCCGCCATTAAATTTGACATTAGCAAATTTTTGACTTCTGACTACTCTCGCGGTTTCGATGTATGCGTACATCAGGGCTTTTTAGTAGTGTTGGTTTTGATTGGACACTTTTAATATTATTCGTATGTATGTGTTTGTATGCAATTTATATTTTTTAATTTATTTTTGTGTTTGTATGCAATTTATTTTTTAAAATTTATTTTTGTGTTTGTATGCAATTTATTTTTAGACGCGAGAAAAGAAAAAAAAATGTTTGGTTATTGAAAATGAGCTTTTTTGTATACGTGTATATCACAAAAGAAATGTAGAAAGCTTTTTTTTTTGTGTATATGTAACACGTTTTTTCCTCTTGTTAAAATTTTTATGCCGGTAATATATTTTATAGGTTAGAAAAATGAAATTTCTTACCTTATTGAGAAAATAAACTTTTTCTTTTTTCTACAATGCCACCACGATTCTTCTTTTTTCAGATTTTGTTCTTCGTTTTAAAATTTCGCCTTCTCTATTTCTGGTTACTCTATCTTCTGGTTACTATCGAGTTCGCAGTGTTGAGCCCCCAGTTGTAGGATTTCCAGTATACAAATGAATACACTTTGTCGTGAAATGTTTTATGTGATTTAAAATTCATAGACCACTATATTTATTACACAAGTTTATAATTCAAATATACTAAAAGCTACGTTAAGATTATTTTACTGATTTAAATTAAGTTTTAATACTAGTTAATAAAGTAAAAGTTTTAAGTTAAATTACGTTAATTTCTATTCTTATTCTTGATCAAAAGCAATATGGCTTCTATCCAACCGAATCTTCTTATTCTTAATCTTTTTGCTTCTTTTCTCCTCTCGTTTTTTCTCACGTCATTCAAAATTGGGAAAATCGGGGTTGTGTGTTGCGGTTGACGCGTTATGTGTTACCACATATATAATTAATGCATATATACATATTATATTAGCGAATAAGGAAAGAAGCTGCCATAGTTGTAATATCACTATTCATAGATAGGCTGGACTAATTTTGCTTCATATTTTTCATATATTTATATGTATATGGTTCAATTCCCATCAGGGACGATATTTTTTTTAATTAATTTTTTTTACTTATTTTTTTTAAAGCATTTTTAAACAAATTAATTTAATTTTTTTCAATTTTATTTATATGTATATGTACAAATGTTTAAATGTTTATAAGGTTATCAAATCATATATATAAGACAAAACTATTTTTTTTCATATATTTGTACGAAAAAAATTATAAAAATAACATTCGGGTCCAATCCCCATCAGAGACAATACATATTTTTTTAAATTGATTTTTTAAAGGTTTTTCAAAAAATAATTTTTTTTAAATATAATAAAGTAAAATCAAAAATCCTGTACAAAAATAATAAACATTCATTATAAAATTTCTTGACAAATATTAATTTACACTAACATAAAATAAAAATAAAAATTCTTACGCCATAAGAACTTAAAAAATCAACAAAAAAAGAAAAAACGCAAAAAAGGAATATAAATTTTTTTCTTATTTTCTCACTGAAAGAGAGAATCAGAGTGCTGCTCACTTATTTTCAATTTATTTTTCAAATTTCTGAAAATGGTGTATGTGGCGGCACCTGTTGACGAAAGTATGCAGCGTCGGTGATTTATCTAGTTATTTAAAATCAATGGTACTAGATAGTAGATGCTTGCTAATGCTAAAAAATTTAAGCATCACCGAGTATTTGCTAGAAGATACTCCTTAATACTTAAGTACTAGCATGAATAAGAGTAAATATCTACTCACATTTTTATTCATACGACCCATTATCTATGGTTTTTCAAAAATATACTTAGCTAAGTATTGCAAAATGAAAAATATCTCTTGCAAAAAAATTATTCCTGGTAAAATATCCTTTGCAAACAACGAACTATATATTATAGAAGGCTTAAGAGGTTAGAATTCGTGTTCCAACATCTGACAGGGACGCTGGGGTAAAATGACAGTTGGCGGACATAAATTTAATAGTTAAGGCATGTACTGATTGGTGTAAAAATAGAAGTCGTGACGTCACTCGTTATTTTGAAAATTTTTATTGCATAATTTATCATTTTTATTGCATAATTTATTTATTTATTGATATTTTATAATTAATTATAATTTAAATAATCTTTAATTTTGTCTTAGAAAGCAATAAAAAAATTTTCAAACCGAAATGACGTCACGACTTCTATTTTTACACCAATTAGTACATGCCTTAATTATTAAATTTATATCCGCCAACTGTCATTTTACCCCAGCGTCCCTGTCAGATGTTGGGACCAATCATTTATATGAAAACATAACCTCTTTAGGCTTCTATAATATATAGTTCGTTGCTTGCAAATGAAAATATCCCTTGCAAATGAAAAATATCCCTTGCAAATGAGAATTTGCTGTTCTTTTCGCACATATTAAATTGTCCATAAGAAATAAAACCTTTCGCTCTATTTTTCCTGCACAAGCGGCAGATATTTATTGTTGCCAATACTGTTTAATGTTTGTTCGGAAGAAATTTTTAAAGAGGCACTGGAAGAAACTGAAATTGGAATAAAAGTAAACGGAGAAATAATTAACAACATAAATGTCGCGGATGATTCAGTTCTAATGGCGAGTAGCAGTGCAGACTTACAAAAGCTAGTCTTCTTCTTTTTGTTCGTATCAGTTACGGATGTTGGATATCATCAGTTTGATTTTATTCTACAGCTAGCCTGAACAATTCGGTCGTTGATGAGATATTGAACCACTCTACTAGGTTGCTTAACCATGATGTACTTCTCCTGGCTCTGCTACGCTGGCCCATGATTTTTCCTTGAAGCACTAATTTCAGTAGACTGTATTTTTCATTACGTAGAATGTGGCCCAAATAGCTTAATTTCCGACTTTTAATTGTCTTAACCATGTATTTATTGGTATTTCAATGTTAGTAACATGTTCACTCCAATTTACTTTTAGGATTTGTCTATATACCCACATTTCGAACGCTTCGACTTTTTTTTGCACGTTTTTATTAATTATCCATGTTTCGACTCCGTATAGTAATTAATAGTTTTTTTTTTTTAGTTCCAAGTTTATATTACCTTTAAACATTTTGTACATACTCCTGAAAGCCGACCTTGCTTGTTCAATTATTGATCTTATTTCAGTGACATTTGATGCTGAAATCTCTATCCACGTGCCTTATTTGAATTTTTCGACTCTCTCAATTTCTATGTTGTCCACTTTTATAGTTATTGGATTTATGATCGTCGTATCTTTACTAAATACCAAATACTTTGTTTTATCAATATTTATGTGAAGGCCGTATTTTTTTCCTCAATTAGCAAGTGCTGTCAGAATTGTCTGCGGATTTTCCGCACTATCCGCTAAGAGTGCAGCATCATCGGCGAATCTAGTGTTGTTTAGTACTCCTCCGTTTATTTTTATTTCTAGATCGTTGTCACCTAAAGCTTCAATGAATATCTGTTCAGAGTACGTATTAAATAGAAGAGGTGAGAGGATGCAGCCTTGTTTTACTCTACGTTTGATCGTGATTTCGTTTGTACTGCCATCTGATGTTTTTACTGTTGCAACCTGGTTCCAATATAAGTTTTCGATAAATCTATTGTCTTTGCTTTCTATGCTTTTGCTTATTAATATCTCAATAATTTTTACATGGTTGATTTTATCGGAGGCTTTTTCATAATCTATGAAGCACGCATGAACATCAGCATTCATCTCTCTGCATCTCTGAATAACGGTGTTAAACGTAAACAGTGCATCGCGCGTTCCAATAGTTTCTAAAACCAAATTGTGTGTTGCTTATGTCGATTTCGATTTTTTTGTATAGACGATTGTGGAGTACTTTTAGGAATATTTTTAGAGTGTGGCTCATTAGACTAATTGTACGGTAATCACTACATTTATTAGCGTTAGCCTTTTTTGGTAATGCAATAAACGTAGATCTCAGCCATTCCTCTAGTATCTCACCTGTATTATACATTTTGTTGTAGATTTCAGTTAATAATTCTATGCCGTTTTTATCTAGTAGTTTCAGAATCTCGTTTGGTATTACATCTGGACCAGTAGCCAGACGATCTTTTGAATTTTTTATTGCCGATTCGACTTCTGCTTTCAGTATTGCTGGACCAGCTACACGTTTGTTGTGTAGGTAGCTACATGATTTCTTTTTATGCATTTTGTAGTTGTTATGTGCTTTTTCCAGATCTTGTATTTCGTCACATTGTTTGTTCCAGTACTTTGACTTCGCTTCTTTTATTTTCTTTTTAATTTCTTATTTCGATTATTATATATTTGTGTATTCGATGTTTTAGCTTTACTGCGATGGTACATCTTCACTAGAATCTCATTAGTCATCCAAACTTGTTTTTTGTTATTAACGTTCTCTATATCTTTGGTGACGTCATTAATTAGTTTAAGAGCCTTCCATTTCTAATTGCTGCCATCTAGATTTCGTATTACCAACTTATTATTATTTATTTTAGTGTTTAGCTTTGTTTTAAACTCTTCTTTTATATTAGTTTCATCTAGAAATGAAAAATTATTCATATGGTTGGTATTGTTTTGCTTACCCATTTTTTTCATTGTGATCTTGAATTTTGATGCCAACAGAATATGATCAGAATTTAAATTGGCACTTGGGTAAGTTTTCGTTACTTTAATGGCATTCTAGAGCGTGCATTAATTAGTATATAATCTACTTGATTTTTTATAATTAGGTTTTCATTATTTCTAGGAGATGTCCACGTGTAATGTCTACGTTTTGGCATTTTAAACAAGTGTTGATGACGGCTAAATTGTTGTCGATGCAAAATTCAATTAACCTTTGTCCTCTTAGGTTTTTGTTTCTTAGTCCAAAACTGCCTGTTTTAAGTTTCTGTTTCCTAGTCCAAAACTACCTGGTTTTAACTCTTTTGATATCATGAAACCTACTCCTTTTCTATGTTTTTCATTTCAGCCCGAGTAAAGTAATTGGATTCAGTATCGATTTCGCCACTACCTTTCCAATGGGTTTCACTAATGCCAACTACATCAATTTTTAGATTATATTTTTCAATTTCTAATTCTGTTAATTTCCCCTCTTACAGCAAACTCCATACGATCCATGTGTCAACTTTGAGAACTTTTTCATTTGCTTTACCATTGATGCATTAACTACTATTTTCACAGCTGCGGAAACTATTATTTACTATTGTGCTGTTTTAGCTTATTGTTTTATTTTTGTTTTGACTTGTTACAACTTTCGTTGAAACTGATGAATAATTACTAAGGAGTTTATACATGAGGCGGTTTCCCGTTGCCGTCCTCATTTTTATTTACTTTTAAATAATGACGTTTAGTCAAATATTAGTCCCTTATAATAGCTAGGTTCGTGCCTTGAGTATCAACCGGTTACTTTTTATTGTGTTATAATGATTCAACGTTACGATTTTTTCAGCAGTTTTTGTCACAACAGCTTTATTTTTAGATCCAATTGAATTTTTTCTAGCTCTGTTAATACTGTTGGATCTATATTTGGTCGAATTATTCTTTGAAAGTTTATAATTTTCCTCTTCAGTAACTTCAGTTGCAGATCTTACTCTTTTTCCATTTTCCTTATTTTCAGTATTACTTTCTAATGCTGAGATATCAATTATTTCATCATCAACCAACAATTTATTGTTTTTTATTACAGCTTTCTTGCCTTGGCTTTCTGAAACTTAACCGTTTGGATTTGTTTGGAACGGAAATCTCGCTATTTTAATGAATAATTTTAATGAAGAATATTTTGGAATTAATTAAACGGTAAGTGAATATTAATTAAACGGTAAGTGAATATTGTCAATTTAATAAGTAAATAATTAAACGGTAAGTGAATATTGTAAATTTTTATAATTGTTATTGTCAGTGTTGGACGTTGGACCTTAATGGATACGGAAAAAGAATGAAATGCATTAAATTTGTTATTAACAGATTTATTGTGATTTCTAAATGTTCTAATACATACATATATAAAGAAAATATAATCACCATATAAGTTTTTGCACATTTTCAAAATTTTGCCACCAAATCTCTTTATAGAAAAATATATAAAACGTTATTGCATTTATTAATAAGTAATATAAAAATTCCATTATTAATATTTTCTTCTTATTTGATTTTAAGTTTAATCTCAAAATAATATATGGAATTAAAAAATAACGAATTTCTACTAGGCTTTGTAAAAATAAGACTAAAATTGTACTAACATAATACATAAATTGAAAACTTATGCTCTGATGTTTTAAGTTACTTAAAATAAGATAAATACATGCTAAATATACTGGAGCCATTACATATTTAAAATATTTGTACTTCGCGTAAAATCGATTCCATACATAAAATGTATAATGACGATTATCGGCTAATAAATATGGATGTTCAAGTGTATTGTAATGAATAATTACAATTATGAAGAATAATACAAAGGTTGTAAACAATTTACGTTGGCAGAAATAATTATAACATGTTAAGACCTGTCTCAGAAGTAAACAAAATCCAAAAAATACGGCAAAGATACTAAAATAAAAAACCTATAAAAAATAGTTTATTATATATTTATTTTAATGGATTAAAATAACAATACTTGTGGTATATGTATGGTGGCTGTATGAGCTGACTTATCGCCCACAACAATTGAACCATTTATAATTACAAAGATTAAGAATCCAGAAACAACGATAATGTAACTCCAAAAAAGCCGAATTATTTTTTTCATAAAATTTAGAAAAAATAATGAAGTTTTTAATAAGACGGCTGACTGCAAAAATTCCTGAATTTTATGAATTAAAATTTGGGATAAAAGTAAAAAGAAATTACAAAAAAAATGTATACCTTTATTTTCGTAGGATGGATTACGATATTATATTTATTTCGATTTTCCATTTGAAGCAGAAGTTCATTGATACAACTGACACCTAGAAACATAGTTATCCATACAACATTCGTTTGACGTATCATAACGCTAGCAAATCCTTTAAAAATAAAATGTTGTTACTGTTTATATAAAATATAATAATTTTATATTTAGTTTTATTCATATATAAGAGACTGTTATTGTTTATATGATTTTATTATACGCAAAAATCGGAAAATATATGAGTTTATTTTTTAAAGTTAAATTTTATAAAACAGAAAACAAAATATTGAAACTCAACAGAAATAATTTTTTTAAAACTGAAAAAACACATAAACGAAATATTTATTTAATTAAAAAATGGTTAAGACTAATAATATAAATTAATTTATTTAAAAAAAAACGCGAATTAATAAATATCATAACGACAAAAAACCTTTTCTGAGTTCTGAAATGAATATGTAGGTTTGGAAGTATAATGGCGAAGCATTACACACTTAGAGTATATAAACAGGAGATGCTATAGTATACTTTTGCCCCTACAAGCTGTTTCCCTTTTTATAAAAGCTATTTAGTTCTCAAAATCTCCTTGTAACAGCTGTTTTGCAATACAAAGTGTCATTAAAAAAGCTTTCTATCAAAGCTTTCAAGCTTTACAATATTCTAGGCAGTGCCGCAGGCAGGATAATTATTAAAAAGACAGCATATATTTGGAAGAAAAATATCAAAAAAAATTAATTGATTTATTTATATTACTTTTTAGGTATGTTATAATTATATTTTGTTGTTTTTAACCTAAATTATGGGTAGAAACAACCTCATATAACAACAAGTTAGTGAAATAAAAAATACATATTTAATTTTTTTATTATAAATGTAATTATTAGATGTAAAAATAAAAACATTTAATTAATTTTATTAAAAAATATCAAATATTTAACTTTTGTTTTAAATATAAATAACATTTATAAAAAATGCTTTTTAGTTAAAAAAGAGCTTTTGTCACTGGCAATAGCAATTTAAAGCCGTCACTGCAAATATATATAATAAAGTAAATAAAGTAAAATCAAAAATCCTGTACAAAAACATTCATTATAAAATTTCTTGACAAATATTAATTTACACTAACATAAAATAAAAATAAAAATTCTTAGGCCATAAGAACTTAAAAAATCAACAAAAAAAGAAAAAAACGCAAAAAAGGAATATAAATTTTTTTCTTATTTTCTCACTGAAAGAGAGAATCAGAGTGCTGCTCACTTATTTTCAATTTATTTTTCAAATTTCTGAAAATGGTGTATGTGGCGGCACCTGTTGACGAAAGTATGCAGCGTCGGTGATTTATCTAGTTATTTAAAATCAATGGTACTAGATAGTAGATTCTTGCTAATGCTAAAAAATTTAAGCATCACCGAGTATTTGCTAGAAGATACTCCTTAATACTTAAGTACTAGCATGAATAAGAGTAAATATCTACTCACATTTTTATTCATACGACCCATTATCTATGGTTTTTCAAAAATATACTTAGCTAAGTATTGCAAAATGAAAAATATCTCTAGCAAAAAAATTATTCCTGGTAAAATATCCCTTGCAAACAACGAACTATATATTATAGAAGGTTTAAGAGGTTAGAATTCGTGTTCCAACATCTGACAGGGACGCTGGGGTAAAATGACAGTTGGCGGACATAAATTTAATAGTTAAGGCATGTACTGATTGGTGTAAAAATAGAAGTCGTGACGTCACTCGTTATTTTGAAAATTTTTATTGCATAATTTATCATTTTTATTGCATAATTTATTTATTTATTGATATTTTATAATTAATTATAATTTAAATAATCTTTAATTTTGTCTTAGAAAGCAATAAATTTTCAAACCGAAATGACGTCACGACTTCTATTTTTACACCAATTAGTACATGCCTTAATTATTAAATTTATATCCGCCAACTGTCATTTTACCCCAGCGTCCCTGTCAGATGTTGGGACCAATCATTTATATGAAAACATAACCTCTTTAGGCTTCTATAATATATAGTTCGTTGCTTGCAAATGAAAATATTCCTTGCAAATGAAAAATATCCCTTGCAAATGAGAATTTGCTGTTCTTTTCGCAGATATTAAATTGTCCATAAGAAATAAAACCTTTCGCTCTATTTTTCCTGCACAAGCGGCAGATATTTATTGTTGCCAATACTGTTTAATGTTTGTTCGGAAGAAATTTTTAAAGAGGCACTGGAAGAAACTGAAATTGGAATAAAAGTAAACGGAGAAATAATTAACAACATAAATGTCGCGGATGATTCAGTTCTAATGGAGAGTAGCAGTGCAGACTTACAAAAGCTAGTCTTCTTCTTTTTGTTCGTATCCGTTACGGATGTTGGATATCATCAGTTTGATTTTATTCTACAGCTAGCCTGAACAATTCGGTCGTTGATGAGATATTGAACCACTCTACTAGGTTGCTTAACCATGATGTACTTCTCCTGGCTCTGCTACGCTGGCCCATGATTTTTCCTTGAAGCACTAATTTCAGTAGACTGTATTTTTCATTACGTAGAATGTGGCCCAAATAGCTTAATTTCCGAATTTTAATTGTCTTTACCATGTATTTATTGGTATTTCAATGTTAGTAACATGTTCACTCCAATTTACTTTTAGGATTTGTCTATATACCCACATTTCAAACGCTTCGACTTTTTTTTGCACGTTTTTATTAATTATCCATGTTTCGACTCCGTATAGTAATTAAGAGTTTTTTTTTTACTTCCAAGTTTATATTACCTTTAAACATTTTGTACATACTCCTGAAAGCCGACCTTGCTTGTTCAATTATTGATCTTATTTCAGTGACATTTGATGCTGAAATCTCTATCCACGTGCCTTATTTGAATTTTTCGACTCTCTCAATTTCTATGTTGTCCACTTTTATAGTTATTGGATTTATGATCGTCGTATCTTTACTAAATATCAAATACTTTGTTTTATCAATATTTATGTGAAGGCCGTATTTTTTCCCTCAATTAGCATGTGCTGTCAGAATTGTCTGTGGATTTTCCGCACTATCCGCTAAGAGTGCAGCATCATCGGCGAATCTAGTGTTGTTTAGTACTTCTCCGTTTATTTTTATTTCTAGATCGTTGTCACCTAAAGCTTCAATGAATATCTGTTCAGAGTACGTGTTGCAACCTAGTTCCAATATAAGTTTTCGATAAATCTATTGTCTTTGCTTTCTATGCTTTTGCTTTTTAATACCTCAATCATTTTTACATGGTTGATTTTATCGGAGGCTTTTTCATAATCTATGAAGCACGCATGAACATCAGCATTCATCTCTCTGCATCTCTGAATAACGGTGTTAAACGTAAACAGTGCATCGCGCGTTCCAATAGTTTCTAAAACCAAATTGTGTGTTGCTTATGTCGATTTCGAGTTTTTTGTATAGACGATTGTGGAGTACTTTTAGGAATATTTTCAGAGTGTGGCTCATTAGACTAATTGTACGGTAATCACTACATTTATTAGCGTTAGCCTTTTTTGGTAATGCAATAAACGTAGATCTCAGCCATTCCTCTAGTATCTTACCTGTATTATACATTTTGTAGTAGATTTCAGTTAATAATTCTATGCCGTTTTTATCTAGTAGTTTCAGAATCTCGTTTGGTATTACATCTGGACCAGTAGCCAGACGATCTTTTGAATTTTTTATTGCCGATTCGACTTCTGCTTTCAGTATTGCTGGACCAGCTACACGTTTGTTGTGTAGGTAGCTACATGATTTCTTTTTATGCATTTTGTAGTTGTTATGTGCTTTTTCCAGATCTTGTATTTCGTCACATTGTTTGTTCCAGTACTTTGACTTCGCTTCTTTTATTTTCTTTTTAATTTCTTATTTCGATTATTATATATTTGTGTATTCGATGTTTTAGCTTTACGGCGATGGTACATCTTCACTAGAATCTCATTAGTCATCCAAACTTGTTTTTTGTTATTAACGTTCTCTATATCTTTGGTGACGTCATTAATTAGTTTAAGAGCCTTCCATTTCTAATTGCTGCCATCTAGATTTCGTATTACCAACTTATTATTATTTATTTTAGTGTTTAGCTTTGTTTTAAACTCTTCTTTTATATTAGTTTCATCTAGAAATGACAAATTATTCATATGGTTGGTATTGTTTTGCTTACCCATTTTTTTCATTGTGATCTTGAATTTTGATGCCAACAGAATATGATCAGAATTTAAATTGGCACTTGGGTAAGTTTTCGTTACTTTAATGGCATTCTAGAGCGTGCATTAATTAGTATATAATCTACTTGATTTTTTATAATTAGGTTTTCATTATTTCTAGGAGATGTCCACGTGTAATGTCTACGTTTTGGCATTTTAAACAAGTGTTGATGACGGCTAAATTGTTGTCGATGCAAAATTCAATTAACCTTTGTCCTCTTAGGTTTTTGTTTCTTAGTCCAAAACTGCCTGTTTTAAGTTTCTGTTTCCTAGTCCAAAACTACCTGGTTTTAACTCTTTTGATATCATGAAACCTACTCCTTTTCTATGTTCTTCATTTCAGCCCGAGTAAAGTAATTGGATTCAGTATCGATTTCGCCACTACCTTTCCAATGGGTTTCACTAATGCCAACTACATCAATTTTTAGATTATATTTTTCAATTTCTAATTCTGTTAATTTTCCCTCTTACAGCAAACTCCTTACGATCCATGTGTCAACTTTGAGAACTTTTTCATTTGCTTTACCATTGATGCATTAACTACTATTTTCACAGCTGCGGAAACTATTATTTACTATTGTGCTGTTTTAGCTTATTGTTTTATTTTTGTTTTGACTTGTTACAACTTTCGTTGAAACTGATGAATAATTACTAAGGAGTTTATACATGAGGCGGTTTCCCGTTGCCGTCCTCATTTTTATTTACTTTTAAATAATGACGTTTAGTCAAATATTAGTCCTTTATAATACCTAGGTTCGTGCCTTGAGTATCAACCGGTTACTTTTTATTGTGTTATAATGATTCAACGTTACGATTTTTTCAGCAGTTTTTGTCACAACAGCTTTATTTTTAGATCCAATTGAATTTTTTCTAGCTCTGTTAATACTGTTGGATCTATATTTGGTCGAATTATTCTTTGGAAGTTTATAATTTTCTTCTTCAGTAACTTCAGTTGCAGATCTTACTCTTTTTCCATTTTCCTTATTTTCAGTATTACTTTCTAATGCTGAGATATCAATTATTTCATCATCAACCAACAATTTATTGTTTTTTATTACAGCTTTCTTGCCTTGGCTTTCTGAAACTTAACCGTTTGGATTTGTTTGGAACGGAAATCTCGCTATTTTAATGAATAATTTTAATGAAGAATATTTTGGAATTAATTAAACGGTAAGTGAATATTGTCAATTTAATAAGTAAATAATTAAACGGTAAGTGAATATTGTAAATTTTTATAATTGTTATTGGCAGTGTTGGACGTTGGACCTTAATGGATACGGAAAAAGAATGAAATGCATTAAATTTGTTATTAACAGATTTATTGTGATTTCTAAATGTTCTAATACATACATATATAAAGAAAATATAATCACCATATAAGTTTTTGCACATTTTCAAAATTTTGCCACCAAATCTCTTTATAGAAAAATATATAAAACGTTATTGCATTTATTAATAAGTAATATAAAAATTCCATTATTAATATTTTCTTCTTATTTGATTTTAAGTTTAATCTCAAAATAATATATGGAATTAAAAAATAACGAATTTCTACTAGGCTTTGTAAAAATAAGACTAAAATTGTACTAACATAATACATAAATTGAAAACTTATGCTCTGATGTTTTAAGTTACTTAAAATAAGATAAATACATGCTAAATATACTGGAGCCATTACATATTTAAAATATTTGTACTTCGCGTAAAATCGATTCCATACATAAAATGTATAATGACGATTATCGGCTAATAAATATGGATGTTCAAGTGTATTGTAATGAATAATTACAATTATGAAGAATAATACAAAGGTTGTAAACAATTTACGTTGGCAGAAATAATTATAACATGTTAAGACCTGTCTCAGAAGTAAACAAAATCCAAAAAATACGGCAAAGATACTAAAATAAAAAACCTATAAAAAATAGTTTATTATATATTTATTTTAATGGATTAAAATAACAATACTTGTGGTATATGTATGGTGGCTGTATGAGCTGACTTATCGCCCACAACAATTGAACCATTTATAATTACAAAGATTAAGAATCCAGAAACAACGATAATGTAACTCCAAAAAAGCCGAATTATTTTTTTCATAAAATTTAGAAAAAATAATGAAGTTTTTAATAAGACGGCTGACTGCAAAAATTCCTGAATTTTATGAATTAAAATTTGGGATAAAAGTAAAAAGAAATTACAAAAAAATGTATACCTTTATTTTCGTAGGATGGATTACGATATTATATTTATTTCGATTTTCCATTTGAAGCAGAAGGTCATTGATACAATTGACACCTAGAAACATAGTTATCCATACAACATTCGTTTGACGTATCATAACGCTAGCAAATCCTTTAAAAATAAAATGTTGTTACTGTTTATATAAAATATAATAATTTTATATTTAGTTTTATTCACATATAAGAGACTGTTATTGTTTATATGATTTTATTATACGCAAAAATCGGAAAATATATGAGTTTATTTTTTAAAGTTATTTTATAAAACAGAAAACAAAATATTGAAACTCAACACAAATAATTTTTTTAAAACCGAAAAAACACATAAACGAAATATTTATTTAATTAAAAAATGGTTAAGACTAATAATATAAATTAATTTCTTTTAAAAAAAACGCGAATTAATAAATATCATAACGACAAAAAACCTTTTCTGAGTTCTGAAATGAATATGTAGGTTTGGAAGTATAATGGCGAAGCATTACACACTTAGAGTATATAAACAGGAGATGCTATGGTATACTTTTGCCCCTACAAGCTGTTTCCCTTTTTATAAAAGCTATTTAGTTCTCAAAATCTCCTTGTAACAGCTGATTTGCAATACAAAGTGTCATTAAAAAAGCTTTCTATCAAAGCTTTCAAGCTTTACAATATTCTAGGCAGTGCCGCAGGCAGGATAATTATTAAAAAGACAGCATATATTTGGAAGAAAAATATCAAAAAAAATTAATTGATTTATTTATATTACTTTTTAGGTATGTTATAATTATATTTTGTTGTTTTTAACCTAAATTATGGGTAGAAACAACCTCATATAACAACAAGTTAGTGAAATAAAAAATACATATTTAATTTTTTTATTATAAATGTAATTATTAGATGTAAAAATAAAAACATTTAATTAATTTTATTAAAAAATATCAAATATTTAACTTTTGTTTTAAATATAAATAACATTTATAAAAAATGCTTTTTAGTTAAAAAAGAGCTTTTGTCACTGGCAATAGCAATTTAAAGCCGTCACTGCAAATATATATAATAAAGTAAATAAAGTAAAATCAAAAATCCTGTACAAAAACATTCATTATAAAATTTCTTGACAAATATTAATTTACACTAACATAAAATAAAAATAAAAATTCTTAGGCCATAAGAACTTAAAAAATCAACAAAAAAAGAAAAAACGCAAAAAAGGAATATAAATTTTTTTCTTATTTTCTCACTGAAAGAGAGAATCAGAGTGCTGCTCACTTATTTTCAATTTATTTTTCAAATTTCTGAAAATGGTGTATGTGGCGGCACCTGTTGACGAAAGTATGCAGCGTCGGTGATTTATCTAGTTATTTAAAATCAATGGTACTAGATAGTAGATGCTTGCTAATGCTAAAAAATTTAAGCATCACCGAGTATTTGCTAGAAGATACTCCTTAATACTTAAGTACTAGCATGAATAAGAGTAAATATCTACTCACATTTTTATTCATACGACCCATTATCTATGGTTTTTCAAAAATATACTTAGCTAAGTATTGCAAAATGAAACATATCTCTAGCAAAAAAAATATTCCTGGTAAAATATCCCTTGCAAACAACGAACTATATATTATAGAAGGCTTAAGAGGTTAGAATTCGTGTTCCAACATCTGACAGGGACGCTGGGGTAAAATGACAGTTGGCGGACATAAATTTAATAGTTAAGGCATGTACTGATTGGTGTAAAAATAGAAGTCGTGACGTCACTCGTTATTTTGAAAATTTTTATTGCATAATTTATCATTTTTATTGCATAATTTATTTATTTATTGATATTTTATAATTAATTATAATTTAAATAATCTTTAATTTTGTCTTAGAAAGCAATAAATTTTCAAACCGAAATGACGTCACGACTTCTATTTTTACACCAATTAGTACATGCCTTAATTATTAAATTTATATCCGCCAACTGTCATTTTACCCCAGCGTCCCTGTCAGATGTTGGGACCAATCATTTATATGAAAACATAACCTCTTTAGGCTTCTATAATATATAGTTCGTTGCTTGCAAATGAAAATATTCCTTGCAAATGAAAAATATCCCTTGCAAATGAGAATTTGCTGTTCTTTTCGCAGATATTAAATTGTCCATAAGAAATAAAACCTTTCGCTCTATTTTTCCTGCACAAGCGGCAGATATTTATTGTTGCCAATACTGTTTAATGTTTGTTCGGAAGAAATTTTTAAAGAGGCACTGGAAGAAACTGAAATTGGAATAAAAGTAAACGGAGAAATAATTAACAACATAAATGTCGCGGATGATTCAGTTCTAATGGAGAGTAGCAGTGCAGACTTACAAAAGCTAGTCTTCTTCTTTTTGTTCGTATCCGTTACGGATGTTGGATATCATCAGTTTGATTTTATTCTACAGCTAGCCTGAACAATTCGGTCGTTGATGAGATATTGAACCACTCTACTAGGTTGCTTAACCATGATGTACTTCTCCTGGCTCTGCTACGCTGGCCCATGATTTTTCCTTGAAGCACTAATTTCAGTAGACTGTATTTTTCATTACGTAGAATGTGGCCCAAATAGCTTAATTTCCGAATTTTAATTGTCTTTACCATGTATTTATCGGTATTTCAATGTTAGTAACATGTTCACTCCAATTTACTTTTAGGATTTGTCTATATACCCACATTTCAAACGCTTCGACTTTTTTTTGCACGTTTTTATTAATTATCCATGTTTCGACTCCGTATAGTAATTAAGAGTTTTTTTTTACTTCCAAGTTTATATTACCTTTAAACATTTTGTACATACTCCTGAAAGCCGACCTTGCTTGTTCAATTATTGATCTTATTTCAGTGACATTTGATGCTGAAATCTCTATCCACGTGCCTTATTTGAATTTTTCGACTCTCTCAATTTCTATGTTGTCCACTTTTATAGTTATTGGATTTATGATCGTCGTATCTTTACTAAATATCAAATACTTTGTTTTATCAATATTTATGTGAAGGCCGTATTTTTTCCCTCAATTAGCAAGTGCTGTCAGAATTGTCTGTGGATTTTCCGCACTATCCGCTAAGAGTGCAGCATCATCGGCGAATCTAGTGTTGTTTAGTACTTCTCCGTTTATTTTTATTTCTAGATCGTTGTCACCTAAAGCTTCAATGAATATCTGTTCAGAGTACGTATTAAATAGAAGAGGTGAGAGGATGCAGCCTTGTTTTACTCTACGTTTGATCGTGATTTCGTTTGTACTGCCATCTGATGTTTTTACTGTTGCAACCTGGTTCCAATATAAGTTTTCGATAAATCTATTGTCTTTGCTTTCTATGCTTTTGCTTTTTAATACCTCAATCATTTTTACATGGTTGATTTTATCGGAGGCTTTTTCATAATCTATGAAGCACGCATGAACATCAGCATTCATCTCTCTGCATCTCTGAATAACGGTGTTAAACGTAAACAGTGCATCGCGCGTTCCAATAGTTTCTAAAACCAAATTGTGTGTTGCTTATGTCGATTTCGAGTTTTTTGTATAGACGATTGTGGAGTACTTTTAGGAATATTTTCAGAGTGTGGCTCATTAGACTAATTGTACGGTAATCACTACATTTATTAGCGTTAGCCTTTTTTGGTAATGCAATAAACGTAGATCTCAGCCATTCCTCTAGTATCTTACCTGTATTATACATTTTGTAGTAGATTTCAGTTAATAATTCTATGCCGTTTTTATCTAGTAGTTTCAGAATCTCGTTTGGTATTACATCTGGACCAGTAGCCAGACGATCTTTTGAATTTTTTATTGCCGATTCGACTTCTGCTTTCAGTATTGCTGGACCAGCTACACGTTTGTTGTGTAGGTAGCTACATGATTTCTTTTTATGCATTTTGTAGTTGTTATGTGCTTTTTCCAGATCTTGTATTTCGTCACATTGTTTGTTCCAGTACTTTGACTTCGCTTCTTTTATTTTCTTTTTAATTTCTTATTTCGATTATTATATATTTGTGTATTCGATGTTTTAGCTTTACGGCGATGGTACATCTTCACTAGACTCTCATTAGTCATCCAAACTTGTTTTTTGTTATTAACGTTCTCTATATCTTTGGTGACGTCATTAATTAGTTTAAGAGCCTTCCATTTCTAATTGCTGCCATCTAGATTTCGTATTACCAACTTATTATTATTTATTTTAGTGTTTAGCTTTGTTTTAAACTCTTCTTTTATATTAGTTTCATCTAGAAATGACAAATTATTCATATGGTTGGTATTGTTTTGCTTACCCATTTTTTTCATTGTGATCTTGAATTTTGATGCCAACAGAATATGATCAGAATTTAAATTGGCACTTGGGTAAGTTTTCGTTACTTTAATGGCATTCTAGAGCGTGCATTAATTAGTATATAATCTACTTGATTTTTTATAATTAGGTTTTCATTATTTCTAGGAGATGTCCACGTGTAATGTCTACGTTTTGGCATTTTAAACAAGTGTTGATGACGGCTAAATTGTTGTCGATGCAAAATTCAATTAACCTTTGTCCTCTTAGGTTTTTGTTTCTTAGTCCAAAACTGCCTGTTTTAAGTTTCTGTTTCCTAGTCCAAAACTACCTGGTTTTAACTCTTTTGATATCATGAAACCTACTCCTTTTCTATGTTCTTCATTTCAGCCCGAGTAAAGTAATTGGATTCAGTATCGATTTCGCCACTACCTTTCCAATGGGTTTCACTAATGCCAACTACATCAATTTTTAGATTATATTTTTCAATTTCTAATTCTGTTAATTTTCCCTCTTACAGCAAACTCCTTACGATCCATGTGTCAACTTTGAGAACTTTTTCATTTGCTTTACCATTGATGCATTAACTACTATTTTCACAGCTGCGGAAACTATTATTTACTATTGTGCTGTTTTAGCTTATTGTTTTATTTTTGTTTTGACTTGTTACAACTTTCGTTGAAACTGATGAATAATTACTAAGGAGTTTATACATGAGGCGGTTTCCCGTTGCCGTCCTCATTTTTATTTACTTTTAAATAATGACGTTTAGTCAAATATTAGTCCTTTATAATACCTAGGTTCGTGCCTTGAGTATCAACCGGTTACTTTTTATTGTGTTATAATGATTCAACGTTACGATTTTTTCAGCAGTTTTTGTCACAACAGCTTTATTTTTAGATCCAATTGAATTTTTTCTAGCTCTGTTAATACTGTTGGATCTATATTTGGTCGAATTATTCTTTGGAAGTTTATAATTTTCTTCTTCAGTAACTTCAGTTGCAGATCTTACTCTTTTTCCATTTTCCTTATTTTCAGTATTACTTTCTAATGCTGAGATATCAATTATTTCATCATCAACCAACAATTTATTGTTTTTTATTACAGCTTTCTTGCCTTGGCTTTCTGAAACTTAACCGTTTGGATTTGTTTGGAACGGAAATCTCGCTATTTTAATGAAGAATATTTTGGAATTAATTAAACGGTAAGTGAATATTGTCAATTTAATAAGTAAATAATTAAACGGTAAGTGAATATTGTAAATTTTTATAATTGTTATTGGCAGTGTTGGACGTTGGACCTTAATGGATACGGAAAAAGAATGAAATGCATTAAATTTGTTATTAACAGATTTATTGTGATTTCTAAATGTTCTAATACATACATATATAAAGAAAATATAATCACCATATAAGTTTTTGCACATTTTCAAAATTTTGCCACCAAATCTCTTTATAGAAAAATATATAAAACGTTATTGCATTTATTAATAAGTAATATAAAAATTCCATTATTAATATTTTCTTCTTATTTGATTTTAAGTTTAATCTCAAAATAATATATGGAATTAAAAAATAACGAATTTCTACTAGGCTTTGTAAAAATAAGACTAAAATTGTACTAACATAATACATAAATTGAAAACTTATGCTCTGATGTTTTAAGTTACTTAAAATAAGATAAATACATGCTAAATATACTGGAGCCATTACATATTTAAAATATTTGTACTTCGCGTAAAATCGATTCCATACATAAAATGTATAATGACGATTATCGGCTAATAAATATGGATGTTCAAGTGTATTGTAATGAATAATTACAATTATGAAGAATAATACAAAGGTTGTAAACAATTTACGTTGGCAGAAATAATTATAACATGTTAAGACCTGTCTCAGAAGTAAACAAAATCCAAAAAATACGGCAAAGATACTAAAATAAAAAACCTATAAAAAATAGTTTATTATATATTTATTTTAATGGATTAAAATAACAATACTTGTGGTATATGTATGGTGGCTGTATGAGCTGACTTATCGCCCACAACAATTGAACCATTTATAATTACAAAGATTAAGAATCCAGAAACAACGATAATGTAACTCCAAAAAAGCCGAATTATTTTTTTCATAAAATTTAGAAAAAATAATGAAGTTTTTAATAAGACGGCTGACTGCAAAAATTCCTGAATTTTATGAATTAAAATTTGGGATAAAAGTAAAAAGAAATTACAAAAAAATGTATACCTTTATTTTCGTAGGATGGATTACGATATTATATTTATTTCGATTTTCCATTTGAAGCAGAAGTTCATTGATACAACTGACACCTAGAAACATAGTTATCCATACAACATTCGTTTGACGTATCATAACGCTAGCAAATCCTTTAAAAATAAAATGTTGTTACTGTTTATATAAAATATAATAATTTTATATATAGTTTTATTCACATATAAGAGACTGTTATTGTTTATATGATTTTATTATACGCAAAAATCGGAAAATATATGAGTTTATTTTTTAAAGTTATTTTATAAAACAGAAAACAAAATATTGAAACTCAACACAAATAATTTTTTTAAAACCGAAAAAACACATAAACGAAATATTTATTTAATTAAAAAATGGTTAAGACTAATAATATAAATTAATTTCTTTTAAAAAAAACGCGAATTAATAAATATCATAACGACAAAAAACCTTTTCTGAGTTCTGAAATGAATATGTAGGTTTGGAAGTATAATGGCGAAGCATTACACACTTAGAGTATATAAACAGGAGATGCTATGGTATACTTTTGCCCCTACAAGCTGTTTCCCTTTTTATAAAAGCTATTTAGTTCTCAAAATCTCCTTGTAACAGCTGTTTTGCAATACAAAGTGTCATTAAAAAAGCTTTCTATCAAAGCTTTCAAGCTTTACAATATTCTAGGCAGTGCCGCAGGCAGGATAATTATTAAAAAGACAGCATATATTTGGAAGAAAAATATCAAAAAAAATTAATTGATTTATTTATATTACTTTTTAGGTATGTTATAATTATATTTTGTTGTTTTTAACCTAAATTATGGGTAGAAACAACCTCATATAACAACAAGTTAGTGAAATAAAAAATACATATTTAATTTTTTTATTATAAATGTAATTATTAGATGTAAAAATAAAAACATTTAATTAATTTTATTAAAAAATATCAAATATTTAACTTTTGTTTTAAATATAAATAACATTTATAAAAAATGCTTTTTAGTTAAAAAAGAGCTTTTGTCACTGGCAATAGCAATTTAAAGCCGTCACTGCAAAAAAAATCTCTTTTCCCCCCACAAAAAAAGGGACACTTTTTTATAACTATTGCATCTCCTGTTTCTATACTCTAAGATTACACAACATTAGCTTCAAAATGTTAAGTTTGACATTCGTAAATTGAAAAAATAATCCTTTTGATTTTGAATGCTGTCGTTGTAACTTGTAACTCTTAATGAGCCACGAAGCTCATAATCGTAGAGTTACAAGTATTAATAAATTTATTACATTCTACCAAAAGTTTTACTACATATTCATAAATAAAAATATTTAACTAATCATGAATTTGGATTAATTTCATTGTAGAGTCAAGTATAATATTTTCCATTTTAATTGAGTTTAGATAATTTATACTATGTATAATATACATAGAAACAAATATATTATATTTATATTCAATATTCAATTAAAATGTAAAATATTATACTTGTGATCGACGTATCCTGTTTTCAATATAAAAAAATATTAAATATAATTTAATTTAATATTATTTTAATATTTGTTTTATAAAAACATATCACAAAATTAATAGAGGTTTCTAAATTCCTCCTCTTTAATATATTTAATTAATATTCAGTATTAATATTAATATTCATCTGTCTCTATATTTTTTCCGTGAAAGATAGAAAATTTATTATATAAATATTTATATAATATTTTATATACATATTTATTACACATATTTATTATCTATATTATTATATGTATAATAATATAGAGACAGATTTAAAAAAATTAAGGACAGAGAGATATTTATATATTTAACCTAATTTTTTTTTATATTCCGAAAATACAAAACCTGAAAATTATTAGTTTTGATTTATCATTACGATTATAAAATCTATGAAATCTCTATTAGATATGAACTCTATTATTTGTTTTTATTAAGCAATTATTATATTTTTATTATATTATTCTCATTTTATTTTATAATACATAGTTATAAATTTGTTTTCTATATATGACTCAATTAAAGTTTTGAAATTACGATATAGAAAGATAAGATTATACTTCATAGTTCAACATTTAAAAGAAGAAAGAAGGATTAATTCATTTTAAACAAAGTTAGAAAGGTCAATTTTTTTACTATTTTCCATCTTTCTATAATATTTTCTTTTTCTTGTATAACAAAAATGAAAAAGGAAATTAAGGCCAAACAAATAAATTCCAATAAATAAAGTATTACAATAATAATTTTGAAATCCTTTTTTTATCTTTATATAAATATAAAAATATAGTTTTTTTTAGAAAAAGATATAATAACTGTCAGCAATAGTAAGGGTAAGTAGACCTCCTTATAAATGGCATTAATTCTGATAAGGTCTACTTTCCCTTACTATTGCTGACAGTGGCTCAAACTCAACGGGAAAGTACATTGATGTGGTATTATTTGCTTGTTTATTACTTTTTAGTTGAATATTTCTTTAAGGGAAAGTAATTTTAAAAAACTTTTTTTTATTTATATTTTTTATTTTACACTTTTTAGTCCGTAATTAATTTGACCGACTAAAAATATTTAAATACTTTGACAACTTGGGAATGATTTGTTTGAGCTCCTCATGGCCCACGATTTGGAATTCCACATGTGGCCGATGTTTTGGGCCTTCCATGGCCCCCGGTGCCCCACATGTTTTTTTGTATAATTGGCTCCACATTACTTAGGGTAATGCTCGGACTACTCTTCAAGACCTTTCATTTGATACTTCACGTGATTTTTTTTGTGATTTAATCCATGGACTACCCCACGATATGTACTCTTCAAGAACGTTAATTTGATACCCTTTTGAATAATGGGCCCAACATGACCCAAATTGGGGGCCCGTATAACCAAATGTGCCCCACGGACTACCCTCATGGAAATGCACTCTTCAAGACCTTTCTTTTGATTCCCCACATGATTTTTTGTATGATGGGGCCCCACATTACCCCGTTTTGGGCCCGAGATTACTCACTACCGCCCAATTAGATGTGCTGTTGAAGACCTTTCATTTGATACCTCACATGATTTTTGTTGATGGAGCCCAACATTTCCCCGGTTTTAGCCCCTACATGACACACGGCGTCCCATTGAGATATACACTTCAAAACCTTTCATTTGATACCCCACATAATTTTTTGAATTATGGAGCCCAATATTGCCCCCGTTTTGAGCCCGACATGACCCGCGGCACCCCCGGACTACCGTCCAATGAGATGTACTCGTCAAGGCCTTTCATTTGATACCCCACATGATTTTTTGTATTTAGGGCCCAACAGTGCCCCCGTTTTGAGCCCGAAATGACCCACGGCGCCCTCCGGACTACCGTCCAATGAGATGTACTCGTCAAGACCTTTCATATGATACCCCACATGGTTTTTTGGTACATTCAAAAATTAAAAAAATAACATCGAAAAACCACTAAAAATTGTTCCTTATGGCTTACATAAAAATATTACTCCTTCTGATATTAAAATAATGAATAGAAATAATGAATTCAGAATAAGCCACTTACCTTCTTTACTTTGAAAGAGGAGGAATTAAATTGAATGATTTGGAACAGAATTGCCGTTCTTTATTTCATACGATCGTACCTCGGGATTTCTACAGATCATCTCGTGAAGGGCCTACCCGCTGCTACAATTGCCAAAATTTTGGGCATGGTTCAAATTGGTGTCATCTTGATAGTAAATGTAGTATTTGTGCTGGTCCAGATTTCAATAAATTTCAAACTGGCAACGGAAAATCGACTCATTGTGTTGTGCTAACTGCAAGGACCCTAAGAACCCTCATCCTGCAAGCTCTATACACTGTCGTATGAGGATCAAATATCTAGAACTCTACGACAAAGGTTTAATATTGCTCGTAGCAGAGGACAAAGGACTGCACAGGTATTCACAGATTCACCATCCAAAAACTTTAGCAATAAAATGTCCACAAATTATAGTTATGAAAATAGTATTATTAATAGTAATAACGAATTTAATTCTTTTAGTAATATTAATAATGGCAATAACAATAATATTAATTTTAGCAAACCAACTTATGGCTAACATTTTAAAGCATAATCAGAATGTAAAATTATTTTCTGTAAATGAATTATTAAATATTTTTAACGAAATCTTAATCAAATTAAAAAATTCCAAATCTCGTGAAGAACATTTTACTGCCTTAGCAGAATTAACCATTAAGCATTTATATAATGGCAGTACCTCTTAAATTTAACATAACTTTTTGGAATGCTTAAAGCATTTGTGTTAAAAGTAAATCTGTTGAATATTTTAATTACTTAAATTACAATAATTTTCATGTAGGAATAATTACTGAAACTTGGCTTAACCACAATAACAACATTAATGATTATTGAGAGAGCTGGTGGGGTTACACTACTCATAAATAAAAAAATTAATCATTCTATTCTTCCACCACTTAAAACGAGATGTATTTAAGCAATTTCTGGTAAACTATTTACTGACAACGGGGATGTAGTATTAATTGGTGCTTACTTTCCTGGTGGTAACCTTACTCTGGATAAAAAACAAAATTTTGTTTATGATTTAAATCTAATTATCAGATTATCTTACAACTTCGTGATTGCTTCGTGACCTTAATTGTCGGCATACTTTCTGGAATTGTATTCGTAACAACTCATGGATCATTCTTTACGATAAATTATCAGTACACGAGTACCAACTACTAGTTCCCCAACTACTAGTTCCACCTGATCCAACGTTTTATCCAAACAGCTTAAGAGGGTGCCCATCTGTACTAGACATAATATTAACTAATTGTTCTCATATTTTATCAAATCCAGTAGTTGATGTTAGACTTAGTTCACAACATCTAGCAGTTAAGTTTGAAATTAATTCCAAACCAACTGCCACAACTAACTCTTACGTACATATATAATTATAAGCGAGCAAATTGGTCACTATACTGTGAAAAAATTTGTGAAAACATAAATCTTAATGAGATAAGTAATGGAAATCTTTCAAGTGTTGAACAAGTTGATTCGGGCATTTCCAATTTTATACAGCTAATTAATACTGCTAAAGAATATTCTATTCTTACCTAGGAATCTAGGGTTGAAGTAAACCAATTTCGCAAACCATATATATAACTATTCCTCCCGTACTAAAAGATCTAATCTCTTATAGGGACACTCTAAGACGAGATTTGCAACACCGTCGCTTATCTGCAATTAAACAACAACTAAATTATTTAAACAAATTCATTACTACACAAATAAATTTAATAATTAACAATTGGTCTGCCAAACTACAAATATTAGAAAAATGTAGCAAGCAATTTTGGAATTTAACTAAGTTGTTGAAAAAAAGAAATAAAAATCTTCCACCAAACAAAATAAATGATACACAAATTTTGTTCACTAATAAAGAGAAAACTGATGAGTTTGCGCAATATTTTCTTATACAACATCAAATTACGTCATCCTATGGTTATGGTGATTCTTGCACGAATACCTTAGTTGTCGCTAGTATAGATTCCTTAAATTGCACCAATATAGACAGTTTTAAGCAAATAACACCTTTAGAAATTAAAAATATTTTTAAATTGAGTAAAAACAAAATAGCATCTGGCCCCGACTGTGTTAAAAATATTTTAATGGCTGTTTAACACTAAACATACCATGGACCGGTCAAAAGACCGGTCATGAACTTTTATATAGAAAATTCGCATATAATCTTATCGCTTTTTCATATTTGACTTCATGACTTTTTATATTTAATGTATACAATTAATAATTTATTATTATTTTTATTATTTTTTTTATTTTTATTTTGATAAATACTTGTCATATAGCGTTATTGACTACGACCGGTCATTTGACCGGTTACGGTAGAAATAGGTATTATTAAGTGTTGGTATGTTTAGTGTTAAAATTAAGCTATTTTCCTTCAGAATGGAAAAAAGCTAGTCAATATCATTCCAAAAAATAATAATAATGCCTCTAAATTGGAAGGCTATAGGCATATAAACCTTCTAAATATACTAGGCAAAACTATAGAAAAATGCATTAAATTCAGACTAAATACGTTTATTGAAAACAGTAACGTAATACCGAAAGAACAAATGGGATTTCAAAAAAGCTATAGTACTTATCACCAACTATACAGAAATAAAAACATAATAAATTCAAACTTAGATTTAAGAAAATTTGTAAGTATGTTAGTCTTAGACGTTGAGAAAGCTTTCGATTCAGTGTAGCATGATGGGTAAATCCACAAATTGTATGCCCTTAACGCTCCCATATATTTGGTCAAAATTATACAAAGTTTTTTGTCTTACCGATACTTTTCTGTTTAAGAATTGTTTCTATCAATGGTATGAGCTCCAACTCATACAACATTCCTGCAGGAGTACCACAAGGTTCAGCTCTAAGTCCCTCTTTATATAACATTTTCAGCTACGATGTACCTGTACCAGATCAAACTCATTTTGGATTATACGCGGATGACACTGCTATTTTATCTGTGTCTGACTCTGTCTCAGATATATCTATTAATCTAACAAGAGCGTATATTGTAATTAAAAACTACTTTCATCGTTGGAAGATCAAAATTAATGATAACAAAACAAACGTAATATTTTTCTCGTGCGAAACAAAACTTAGTAATCTACCGTCCCCAATTCTATCACTTATTGGTCAGGAAATTGAATGGGAACAGTCTATAAAATACCTCGGAATTACTCTCGACAAGAAACTTAAATTTAAACTACACATTGACTTGACTACATAATAAAATAATGTGATATGATAATTAAAATGCTTTATCTTTTAATCAACCGCAATTCGAAGTTATCAATCGCAAATAAAATAACCATATATAAAATGATTTTTCAAAATGTAATGCTATATGGCTCACCCATCTCGGGTAGTTGCGCCAAGACTCATATTAATACTCTTCAAAGAAAACAAAATAAAATTTTAAAAATGTTACTGATGAAATTTGCCTTTTTCTTCTCTACTAAAAGACTACATAAACTGTCTAATAGACATGTGTTAATTACTAAAATTATTCGTTAAAATTTGAATTTAGTTGTAGAAACTTAGAAAACTATACTTATAATACTTAAGTTTAATTGATCGGTGTTCCTGTATGTATATATGTTGTTATTTATTTATGTTGTCAATTAGGTTAAGTTTTTAATTAGATAAGTTGTTCTTCATAATTAAGGTTTTTTCTTTTTAAATATTTTCCTTAAACTCAATTATTATTAATGTAAATAAATAAAATTAATAAATTATTTCTGTTGATAATAATTCAAATTTATGTGTTTTAAAAAAGAATTGAATTGAAATAAAAAATAATAATAATAATTTGAAATTAATATTTAATTGCTGATTTTAAATATAATAATTGCGCCATCTGTGTTCTGTACAGAGATAATCAGCAATTTTAATTCAATTGTTCTGTACAGAGATAATCAGCAATCTGAATTCCGGATTTGGAATTCAAATTGGCCTGAGGATTTCTCCTATATTGCCAGTAACTTGTTTTTTTTATTATTATTTTTTGGAGCACCATCAACCAGCCAGATAATATGAATAATAAGTCAAAAATCTATCACATATTATGTATGCCTCGTGACGGATGCTGGCTGAGTGGTACTGAGCTTGGAAAGAGACTGCTTTCTTTTCAGCACCGAACTGTCAAAATTAATAAATCGCAAAGGAGACCCGGACTATTTTTTTTTTCGGGCAGCAATTTTTAAGGAGATAAAACAACGATAATAATATAAATGGAAAAGTAAAGAGTAATTTTGTTTAGCTAGTTAATATTTTCTCCGAAATATTTTGTAATAATTAGTGTCTATGTTCGCTTTAAAATAGTTAATCTCAAACCACTTATTTTTCATCTAAAAATTATGATGAAATCTTTTGCACAACATATTTTTGTTAATAAAATAATTTATATTGATTATTAAAATTGAAACAAAAAAAGCCAGCCATGTAAATTTAAAATCAGCTGTTATAATATTTTTCATATTATTATGGGCTTATTCTCAGAGTCGTGTCGTATTTGACGCCCAATAAATATTTCGTTTCGTACCAACTCTAAAATGGTATTCCCAGAGACGTACGAAACGACAAATTTGTTGCCAACGTGAAAACAGAAAAATAAAATTTCCAATAGATGGCTTTGCGGAAAAAAGTCGTTTTTATGTTGGTACCACCAGTTATTTTGACAATCAAAATGCAATGTTTACAATTTATCGGCTAAATATTGAGTTATAAAAAAATTCAATTGCACGGGATTTTTTTTGCAATATTAGTTAGTTTTATTATATACATTTATTAAACAGTGAATTATTTATAAATGCATAAATACGTTTA
This sequence comes from Empis stercorea, assembly GCA_949752835.1. Lineage (NCBI taxonomy): Eukaryota > Metazoa > Arthropoda > Insecta > Diptera > Empididae > Empis > Empis stercorea. The sequence continues at coordinate 37,209,597 of OX457085.1, read as the reverse complement.
CTTAAAATATATTTAATAGATTAGGGTAGATTAGCTAGTGAATTGGTTGCCAAAATAAAATTAGCTTCTGCCCAAGACGAAGTTGTACCAGATTTCATGCAGAACTTTATTTTAACAAATATCCAAAAAAGATGAGAAATAAAAAAAAGATGCGGTTGAAGCAATTGTTGAAAAAATGGAACAAGTTGTTGTCTCATAAGAGTTCTATTTTTTCATCATTCCAGATGTTATTTCAGATAAAAAATGACTACATTTCCATTCATGTTTTTAACTCTCATATTGGAATAAAAAAAATATATACATTTATAAACTATAAATAATTAGGGTTTTATTTATCATTTTGGATCATTTCAATCTTGATTTCCACATTAATAATATACTAATATATTTCCGCAATTATTCTTATAATAATTGTGGAAATATTTATTGTATTATGGTACAAAAAACACATTTTACTTTACGATTTTCTAGAGTCGTAAGCAAAATTGCCTACGACAAATTTTTTACTTTTTTGACGGCGTTTGGTAACGACTCAGAGAATACTACTTTTTCTGTAGTATTTATATATATGTGTGTATATATATATATGTAGTATGTATATAATATATATATATTATATATATATATATATATGTGTAGTATATATATGTGTCGTATTTAACGCCATCTTTCGTTAAATACGACTCTCGTAATACCATTTTCTCTAAGGCGTGTCGTTCGAGAGAAAATACGACTGTCAGAATAAGCCCATTAATTTCACGATTCGGTGGTTAAAAGAAACAGAACTATCGAATTTTAGACCTAAACTGGTTTTTTGTGAATGTATTGGTGAAAAGGCGGTTCAGAAGCGTTACGTTTTGGGTTCGGCAAAAGCGAATTCGTTTATTTTCTTAAAGGGAATCAAATGTCGTTTAACGCTGGAAATACCAACACATTGTGAATTGAAAAATTATTATACCGTCGCGTTGCTTTGCGCTGGCTTCGATTTGCGTTGAAAAAAATAAATTGTGAATCAGCTATAAGAAATGAATCTTGTTTCCATGTACCGAGTTGAGTTGGGGGTGAAATGGAACCATCAATTATTCGTTCTATTCCAACTCAACCCGTTTCCATGCACACTAACTCGAGTTCAACTCCACATGGAAACATAGTATACCTCGTTCTAGTTTTCCTCCACATACGGCATATTGTTATCATTAAACAAAAAATAAGAGTGAATTCAAAAATGCATTGTTGCGGTTGTACTTCGGTATGAGTATAGTAAAAATTTCAAAATCAAATTAAATTGGCATAACTGCTCAAATCACAAGTTTTTTTTTTGTAGTCGGTTAGCAACAAAACGTGAAAACCCAGCAATCGTGCAACAGTTATTATACAGATGCAATGCAATTTTCGTTTATAATATTTCGTTTTATAATATAATATTTCGTTTATACTATTTACATTTAGTTTATAATATTTATAATATTTGGTTTATATATATTTTGTGTAGTTGTGTCAAGGTTTTTCAATTCAAAATTGCTGCTGTTCAAAAACGTAAATATATTACAGCAGTGGCAATGCAAACGCGACTATAACATTGCAACAGCAAAAAAAATTTACAGTACTGCCGCATTACTGCTCATTTTTTGATGTTTTTGAATTCACCCTAACACTACAAGAAAACATATATGCAGTTTCCAAGGTGGATTCAACTCGAGTTCATTATCGATTAGTATTTTTATATTGATATTCAAAACTCGCTGGTCGAGTAGATTTAATTTATTAATTTTTTTTTATAACGATTAACTATAATATATTTGTAGGTTATAAAAATTACCAAATAAAACAACGAACTATATAATATAGAAGCCTAAAGAGGTTATGTTTTCATATAAATGATTGGTCCCAACATCTGACAGTGACGCTGGGGTAAAATGACAGTTGGCGGATATAACTTTAATAATTAAGCCATGTACTATTTGGTGTAATAATGGAAGTCGTGACGTTATTCACGCTTGTCAAATTTTTTATTGCTTTCTAAGAACAAATTAAATATTATTTAAATTATAATTAATTATAAATTATAAATAAATAAATAAATTATGCAATAAAAAGATAAATTATACAATAAAAAATTTGAGAATAAAGAGTGACGTCACGACGATTAGTGCGCATGGAAACGGATTGAGTTGAAATGGGACGAATATTGGATCGTTCCATTATTAATCCATTTCAACTCAACTCGGTAAATGGAAACAAGGCATGATACAAATATATAAGATATGGCAATGCGCATATGTGCCAACTTCATTCTTATATACATATAGATATTGTGACGTGTGTTCTTAAATAGATATAGATCACGATATAGTAAATTATAAGATATGCTCAATAATTTATGAAAATTGTTTGGTTCTACGCATGACGTCATCGTGTGACCGAAAATTTTTACATAGTGAATTCCTATATGGGGTTTTTATATAGACTGAATATTTATATTTTAAATTTATATTTTAACGATTATATTTTTATATGATTTGATGTTTTAAACTAAAAATTAACTAAAAGTCTTATTATATTGTATTGTAGTAATCAAAGTTTAGTTTATTATAATTTTAAAATGTATTTTTGGTTCAGTGATAAATGCGCACACGAAATTTGCGCACATGAAAAATGCGCACACGAAAAATGCGCACACAGAAATTTGCGCACACGGAAATTTGCGCACATGGAAATTTGCGCACACAGAAAAATGCGCACACAGAAAAATGCGCACAAGGAAATATCCGCACATGGGAATAATAAAGGATTTATTGTTTTATTAAAATATTAAACATAATTGGAGGCAATTTACAATAGAAGGATCAACATGAATACTATTATTATATAAAGAAAATGCAATAAATAAAAAATAAATAAATAAATAAAGTTGATTTAAAAAAAAATTGTAATATGGACCTACATATTAAATTTATTTATTAATAAAATAAAAATTAATTTCTTTCAAAATATTAAAACGTCTTAAAAGGCTAATTAAAATTTAAAAATGCTATAAAATTCAAATCTAAGACATTGACAATGAAAATATTAAATTTCGGGGTTTTACGTTTTTCAGATAAGTAAAATTTAAAAAAATGAATTAAAATATTAAGAATTTTTATAAAAAACAGGTCAAATGTATATATTAAATTATATTCTAATATATTATTATATTTTACCTTAGTTTGTTATAAAAATTGCCTGTGTTAATTTAATATTTTATATTTTAATTCATATTTTTATAAATTTTACTTATTTCATCTGAAAAACATAAAAACCCGAGATTTAATATTTTCATTGTCAATTTCTTAGATTTGACCTGTTTTTTTTATAAAAATTCTTAATATTTTAATTCATTTTTTTAAATTTTATTTAATTAATTTTTATTTTATTAATAAATAAATTTAATATGTAGGTCCATATAACAATTTTTTTTAAATCAACTTTATTTATTTATTTATTTTTTATTTATTGCATTTTCTTTATATAATAATAGTATTCATGTTGATCCTTCTATTGTAAATTGCCTCCAATTATGTTTAATATTTTAATAAAACAATAAATCCTTTATTATTCCCATGTGCGGATATTTCCTTGTGCGCATTTTTCTGTGTGCGCATTTTTCTGTGTGCGCAAATTTCCGTGTGCGCAAATTTCCGTGTGCGCAAATTTCTGTGTGCGCATTTTTCGTATGCGCATATATGTCTGTGCGCAAATTTCTGTGCGCATTTTTCGTGTGCGCAAATTTCGTGTGCGCATTTATCCGGTCACGGTATTTTTTGCTTCAGTTTATAATTTTATTTATTTTTCTTGTTTTTGTGTTCACACATTCAATAAGTTTTCTATTTAATATTCTTATTCTAAAATACATTTTACAACGGAAGTACAAATTTTTAATATCATCACTAAAATTAATTAATTTAGATTTATCTATTAAATTTTTAATATAATTTGGCCCACATTTTAGTCCATCTTCATTGCAGTTAATGAAAATTTCTTCTAATTTTAAATTTTTTTAAAAATTCCTGGATGCGGTTTATACAGAATGCAGCCCCCCTTCCGACATATGATTACACCACTTAAAATGAGAACCAAGTTCTTAACTAGTTGAAACTCTAAAGTCTTCTTTATTAGGTAACTTATATGAAATATATCCTGCAATATTTTAATACTATCATGTTCGAGTTTTGACAGAGTATTTTCAAAATCAGAATCCCTCAAATCTGAATATACAGGATCGCTCGATTCTGAAATGTTTGACAACATGGTACTTGTAATGGTTACAGGCTCAGTTTCAATTTGGTTCATGCAATCAAAATCGATAGGGATACTCTACGTTGGTATTGTTTTCTTCTGGGATGACATTCATTGATTGCGACATGATTGTTTCTTTCCGTCCAAGTAAATAATTCCTTAGGCGATATTTGAACTACAGTCCAGTAGGGTGATCGTGTAGTCTACCGATAGCTCTAACTCCAAAAAATACTGGTCCTAATTAAGTCTATATGTCAATAAATATTTTGACTTGTATTTTTTTGATAGATCCTAAAATAGCATATTGGAGCTGATCAAAATTCCTTTTTGAAAAGCAAGTCTACATTTTGATTTGCTAACTCTCAGATTTGAGATTACGTTTTTCATATAGTTTGTTTAGCAAGACCGTATGCTTTTATTCTCTCGTGAATCTTTTTCAGGAAATTTGATATTAAAGACATCAAACAAGTCGTTAACTAGTTAACGACAGGTTTAATTTTAATTTTATAGTTAAATATTTCTATAAATTAATAAAGTTTTACAAATTAATTTTTCCACGAATTAATATTTCCACAAATTAATTAGGTTTCTTAATAATCTAATTTTTAATTTTAATAATTTTAATTAATTGAACTTTTAATTTCAATTTTTATCACTTTTTTTTAACATAAAACACTTTTAATTTCAATTTTCGTTATACAAATCAGATTTATAGTCACATGATGACGTGGCATAGATAGAAAGAAACGACAACAATTATGCGCGTGAGCATATCTTATAATTTACTATATCGTGGATATAGATATTGTAACTTCATTCTTATATTGAAATATAGATATTGTGATGTGACATGCGCAGAACAGTGTCAAAATGAAACGCAGGAATGCGATATATTATATATTTGTATCATGGAAACAAGCCAATAGTTAGTAAAAGGAATCGAGTTCAAAGACGAATTTCATGGCTAAAAATTTTCGTTTTACGCAACACACAAAATATTAACTTATTTCCGGAGCGGAATCCTAACCCCTCAGTTACTCACGCATCATGCCGCTCATGACGCTAACGCGTGTTTTGAAATGTAAAAAAGTTTAAATGTATGGAATAGTATACAAGCTAATAAACTCGCCGTTTTCGGGACAATTTTTGACGCGTTCAAATGTTAATATCAAACACATATGTTGTATTTTTATATTGATATTCAAAATTCGCTGGTCGAGTCGATTTAATTTATTAATTTTTTTTTATAACGATTAACTATAATATATTTTTAGGTTATAAAAATTACCAAATAAAACAACGAACTATATAATATAGAAGCCTAAAGAGGTTATGTTTTCATATAAATGATTGGTCCCAACATCTTACAGTGACGCTGGGGTAAAATGACAGTTGGCGGATATAACTTTAATAATTAAGCCATGTACTATTTGGTGTAATAATGGAAGTCGTGACGTTATTCAGGCTTGTCAAATTTTTTATTGCTTTCTAAGAACAAATTAAATATTATTTAAATTATAATTAATTATAAATTATAAATAAATAAATAAATTATGCAATAAAAATGATAAATTATGCAATAAAAATGATAAATTATACAATAAAAAATTTGAGAATAAAGAGTGACGTCACGACTTTCATTATTACACCAAATAGTACATGGCTTAATTATTAAATTTATATCCGCTGTCATTTTGATTTTACCCCAGCGTCACTGTCAGATGTGGGAACACGAATTCTAACCTCTTAAGCCTTCTATATTATATAGTTCGTTGAAATGAAATTAATTTAAACAAAATTCATTTCGCGTTGACGCCTTGAGAATATCTACGCAAAGCTTAACCAGCGTCATTTGACAATCCAACACGACGTGCGGCACACGAGCCAACAGCGAGAGCAACGATATAGAAGATATATGGATAGGGCATAAATATAAAAATTTGAAGCCACGCCGGGTATAGTTGTCTCTTTTTTTGCTAGCCAAATTGTCAAAATATAAAAATGAGAAATTAGGGGCGGATTAGGTTTTTTTTAATTCGGGCATCAATTTTTAAGGATATTTTTTTTTTTTTTTTTAAATACAAGTAAAGATCATCCTAAGGGATATTTTAGGTCGCGCAACGATAATTATACAAATGGAAAGTAAAATAGAGTAATTTGTTTAGCTAGTTAATATTGTTAATTTATATTGAGACTCTTAAACTTAAAAAAATAAGCCAGCCCTGTAAATCTAAAATCAGCTGTTATAATATTTTTCATATTATTAATTTGACACTTCGGCGAGCAAAAGGAAAGAGAACTACCAAAATCGTGGCTTCATAAACAATTTTTCAATATATTAAAATTTTAATGTGTTAAAAAGAGAGGGAACATTTATGCCACTTCCACTCTTCCATATATTTCTTATTCGTAGAGCGAGAGTAACTCCAGCAATCGTCGTGACCTAGTATATAATATCAGGAGATGCTATAGTATAATTTTGCCCCAAGCTGTGTCGAATTTTTTTTTAATTTTTTAGTGCTTTTACTTGTCAAAAATAATTTTGTTCTGTATTTATTTCTGTATAAATATTCCCCTTTCCCTCCACAAAAACGTTCGACACATAATAATTACTATAGGATCTCCTGATATTATATACTCCAAGGTCGTAACAAACAGTACCAAATCTATAAATATAGGCAAAATTTAACTTGCTAGTCCTTACCACATATAGCTGCAGTTTTATGGCAAGATTTAAGCCAATAATAATATAATCCTAGTGTAGCAGAAAGAGATATGACATCAGTATAATATAAATGAGCGAAAAAATATAGAGGAGGTAGCATAGATATATTGATAGTATTTAATGCCGTTTCAAAACTTCCTGATGGCTTTAATCTCTCAATTTTATAAAATAATATTACATTTATCACCGAAGCACTAAAGGAAATACTTCTCAAATAAAAAGTTGTACAAAATTTGATTGGTAAAATCATTGCGGATATCAAGTACAAGCCAGGAAATGTAGTAATTTTAGGATCCCACTACAATTATACTGTAAATTATAAAATTGTATTCAAAAACTATACTAGCCACCTTTCTGAAATGTCCATGGCAATAATTTATGGCTTGTTTGAGATGAAAATCCTCGTCTATCACATTTTGAGATGTTTCGTAGACTTTCAAGAAAATAGGAATAGACACAGCAACATATATAAATACAATAAATATCAAATTAATCATTTTACACTATTTGGTTACAAACATTAAACAAATATTTACAGCGGGAACAAGGACGAACTACGAACCCTTTATGCAAATTCGCGGCTCAGTTTTTCTGATTCCAAATTGAGACAGAATAGAGTCAACATTTTTCGTGACATTTAAAAAGTACTTCGTTTTTGTCTCAATTTCGTTTCGCTAACCAATTTCGTTTCGCTAAATAAAAATATGTTTCAGAAGTATCTCATTTCTACTCCTTTTATTTAAAATTGTGACACCGTGTATTTTTTTTATTTATTATTGCTAAAAAGATTATTAAAATAAAAATTAAAATAAAATAATTAGAAAAAATTACGGACATTTTGGGTTCTTGGTTTTTTTTTTTTATTTTGAAATCAATAATTTTTGAAAGTTTGGTATTTGGAGATTTTTGTTTGTATTTTTTTGAAAGTTTTTTTAAAAAAAATTAAATAACCGCGGCGAGAATAAGTGGGAATAATGTAGAAACCATAATTAAATAAGTTCAAAAATAAAAAAGAAAAAACTTACTATTTTAAAAGTGTTGAAATTAAGAAGGAAAGAAGATATTTAGGAATTGTGGAAATTAAGTGGAAAAGAGAAAAAAAAGAACCAAAATTAAGAACCCAATTTTCCGACACCGCGGGGTTTTTTTTTTTAAATAAAGAAGTTGTCATAGCAAGGAAAAAGAAAATAAAAACCAGAAATTAAAAAAAAAAAAAAAACTAAAGAATTCGAGAAATTATAAGAATGAAAATATTTTTTTTTATAATAAAATCAGTGTCGTGAATTCCACTGCACCGTTCCGATCCAGCCAGAAAACCACCAACTTTATAAAAGAGGCAAAAATAAAATTATTGGTTTTGTCAACTTTACGTCGAAGCAGAGCAGCGATGGTGGTGTCCATCAGCTTCTTAGAATTTTTTTTTTGTTCTGGTTGTTTTTTTTTTTTTTGTTTTTTTGTGTAAATTTTTGAAAAATTGTAGGTACAGGTTGCTGTTTCCCGTACAAACATGTCCGGAGCAGGAGGCAGTTTTTACCAGGTACTGTTAATTTTTTTGTTATTTATTATTATTTAATGGTCGTGTACCATTTATTTAATTTTTTTGTAGCTTTTGCTGAGTTTTTTTTTTGTTAACTTATTTTTCGTGTAAAGTAGAGTAGAATTTTTTTTTGTGTTATTTATAGTATTTAGAGTCGTAAATAGTATTAGAAAGAAAAGATTTTTTTTTTGCATTGATTAAAATCAAATTTAGTGCGTACACCACATATGTAATTTTTTTTTATTATATATAAATATATTTCTTTAAATTTTTTATTATTTTAATAAAATAAAAACAAAAAAACAACCGCCTGTTAAAAAAAAAAATTAATCGTTTTTTTATTTATTATAATTTATTTGGATTTTAATTATTTTTTTTTGAAAATTCCAAAACTTTTTGTTATTTTTGTAGAGAGTGGCTGCTGCGTTGGGTTGCTGCTGTGTTGTTGTTTTTTTATTTTTTTTTTGGTTAAAAATTTCTTTTTGAAAATGACTGGCTGATTTTAACATAATTCCCAGGATGGATCGCGATGGATTTCCCTTCCCTTCTTTGTCCTCTTCCTTATGGTGATACATCATAAAATTGGTTGAAAATTTTCTTGTAGGAAATTTTTTGTGGAAGTATCATCATGTTGTTTTATTGATTGGCGTTTGGATCACTGGTCGACTCACGCCCCACAGGATGAGCATAGCTGGCACACTTAGAGGAAATCCCAGTGATCCAAGGAGTTCTAGTAACATAAATTTTGGTCTAGCGTTTTTCGTGTGATGCGCTGCTGGTCACCCTAGATCTGGCGCCCACTTCACTAGAACTCCGAAGTTACCTCCTCCGACTTATCTCCAGATAACAGGTGGTAATATTTTTTTGAACAAAATTTACCATCGTGTTACAAAATGTTAACTAGTCTTTTCTTTATTTTGAATAAAACTCTTTTTTTTATAATGTATTACTAATTTTAACTATTAATTGAATTTAATTATTACACTTTCGTTAAATTTAATTAATACAATTTCTCTTAATATTAAAATTTGTTTTCTCTATTTAACAATTTTAATTTCAAATTTTTATCTTTAACATTGCTTGTTAAAGAATTAGATTAAATAAATGATTCTAAAAATTTAACTTAACTGTTTATTTTACTTTTTATTAATTAATTGTCAATTTGTCAATTTAAAACGAATTAATTTTAACTTTTGACTTTTTTCTATTATTAGTTTTCCGACTAATAATCTTTATCACAAGCAATTATTAGTTTTCAATTTAAATTTACTTATTTTTTTGTAATTATTAGTTTTCCGATTAATAATCTTTTTCATAAACAATTATTAATTTTAAATTTAAATTTACTTAATTTTTTTTTTAAATTATTAGTTTTCCGACTAATAATTTTTTTTTAATTGTTAATTTGATAAAATAACTCCTCTAAAACCAATTGATCTCCAAAACAAAACTTTCCTTTGATTTTATTTTGTTGGAGAGCTTTTTTGGTTTTCAGGAATTTTTCCAATAAGTTTTGGAAAACCAATCTGCTTCTTCAACAAAATAATTTTAATTAATTTTAATTTAATTTGTTACTTTTTTTACGCGTTTTCAGCACAGAGAATGAATGAAGCATTGAATGAAGCATTTATTTTTTATAAAAATATTATGATATATACAAAAACAATTTTTTTTTCTTTATATATGAAATATTAAGCTACAATGTTTGGCTCAATGATTCTTTGAAAATAATAATCGTTCCTACGAGCTAATTTACAGTTAATTTATATTTCATTTATATGTATTATTTCTTTTTTCTAACGTACTATTTATTCTTAATAGTTCGAAAAATTCAATTTGCTTGAAGCTGCTTAAAACTAGGACTAATAAAATATAAATAAATAGATAAAACAAAAAGGAACACAAAAAACAAAAGATATATCTTCATTTTGAAGCAATTTAGTAATAATTATTTTATTTTATTACTAGTTAATTATTTTTTATTTTTTATACTTTTGCTATTGTCTTGGGATTAAGTTTACTTCAAATTAACTTCTATGATTTCTATTTGTTATTGGATTGTAAGTGTAAAGTTCAGATAGATTAGTTACTTCGTTTAACACAAAAAACTTTTCGTTATATTCGTCTTTTAACATTATCAATGGTGATAAATAGTACGTTTGATCAAAATTGTCGTTCTGACGATTATTAAAAATATTTACAATTAGTTCATTTGAGTGATATTCTAATTTTTTTATATATTTTGTTGTTAATTGTGACATGTATAATATAATCGGAGTTATTTTCGATTCTTCATAGATAATTTTATTTGAATACTTTTTATTTTCAGTTTTGTAATATTTATTTAAACAATTCCTTAATATTTTTCTTTCAAAAATTTTTATTTTCTCTGCCATTGTGGGTGATATAGAAAACCATATTGGGAAACCATATGATAAGATAGGCCTAATCAGTTGTTTATATATCAGAAGTTTGGTTTTTGTTACAAGATCTTTGTGTACTAATAGCGGTTTTAGAGTAGATGCCGCCTGTGCAGCTTTTATCAATGCTTTTCTACCATGATTATTAAATTTAAATTTGTTATTTAAGTTAATACCTAAATACTTTATATCATTTTTTAATGGAACTAAGTTGTTGTTTATTTTTAGTTTAAGGTTTTTACTTTTTTTAACCGCATTTTTAGGTCCTTTTCCACTTGCATTTCTGAAGCACATTAATTCGGATTTTTCAGCATTTACAGATATTTTCCATTTGTTGTAATACGACAAGATTTGCTCCGAATGGCATTTAACATATTTTAGTGCTAGCTCCGGATTTCTAGAATGCGAATATATAGTTGTATCATCTGCAAACAAGGTTGCTTTAGAAAGTAACTGATTTCTTCTATTATGTGTTTCATGGGGTATATCATACAAAAAGATATTAAACAACTTTGGACCTAGTACTGAGCCTTGCGGTACTCCAGATTTAACTTCTACCTTTTCAGATTCGTCTCTTTCTAGATATATCTATAAAAGTATCTGTCAATCAAAAAGCTATAAATTAGTCTTATAATTTTGTTTGGAAAACCAATATTTATCATTTTATATATTAATGCTTGAGTCCAAACAGAATCAAAAGCTTTTTGTATATCTAATGATAGTGCCACAGTAGAAAATTTATCTTGAAGGTTTTCAGTTACATCCGAATGAATTTTCATCAGGGCATCAGTTGTGGAATGACCGGTTTTAAATCCAAATTGGTATTTTGAAATTATATTATTGTCTATACAATATTCGTCTAGCTCAACCGCGATAATTCTTTCAAAAATTTTACCGACATTGGATAATAGTGAGATTGGTCTAAAGTTGCTAGGTTCAAATGATTTTTTGTTTTTTTAAAATTGGTATAAGTTTTGATACTTTAAAGATTTTTGGAAAATATCCATTGTTTATACAATTATTGAAGATTATTGTTAGATAAGTTATGGCATTATCAGGAATTTTTTTTAATAAAAAATTTGAAATGCCATCTGGACCACATGTTTTTTTTCGATTTAAATTAATTATTATGTTTTTTATTGTTTTAGATTTAATAAAGTTCGGATTTGTAGGTTTTTTCGAAGAATTATATGTGTCGAAATTTGTGAGGGGTGTGAAATTACCGACATTATTTAAGTGTCCATTAATAAAATCGTTAACACCTTGGTTAACTGATTCATTTAAGACAGTATTGCCGCTAATATTTTTATCTTCATATAGTTTTTATAATAATTTTTAAAAATATCTAGTTTTTCTTCAATATTTGTTACTAAAACCCCATTATTTGTTATTTTAACATTTTCATTTGATTTTTTACCAATTATTCTATTTATTTCTTTAAATGCATTAGAAGAAAGTTTTATTGCTTTCTGTTTATTTTGGAATTGTAGGTTAAAATGTAATTTTACTTTTTCATCTATTATTTTACGAAGACATTTGATTTGCGAGTCTAGGGCTTTATATTCGTTAGATTTCCTATTCAAATATCTATGAAATATATATTTTAGTTTTTTTTTGCCAATTTCTTTTAATACTTATTAGCTTTTTAATATTGGTAGGCAGATTTTTAAATTTTCTATGTTCTCTATACACTATTTCCGTATTATTGTTCGTCACATCATTTAGCGTTTTAATAAATTTATTAATGTAATTGTCAATTTCGGAGTTAGTGAGATTTATTTCAGTAGGGATATGCATATAAGGTTCTAAGAATTTTTCATTAATTTCATTTTTAAATAGATTCCAATTCGTGTTTTTAAATGAACGGTGTACTTGTGGGGTACATAGAACCATTTTGAAAGCACTGATATCTATAGAAAGATTAACCATAAAGTGGTCAGAAAAGGATGCCGAAGTATCACAAGTATAATTTGGATCAATTTGATTTACAATATTGTCAGTAACAATAAATAGGTCTAAAATGGATCCACTTTCCGGAAATGTAGGTGTAAACGGAGATATAACTGTAAAGGATGTTTCACAAATATTATTCTTCAGCCAATTTACCAACATGTCACCATTTCTATTGCTTAAGGAATCGCCATATTTCAAATGCATCGAGTTTAAATCTCCGCCAAGAATTGAAAAATCGTAATTATTGGCTATGTTATTAATTTTATTCAGTGTTTCCATAAATGTATGGTGGTCACATTGTGATTTAATATATAGCGATCCTAATAGTATAGTTTTTTTATTGTTATTTTCATCTAAAATTGTAGTTTCGGCTAGGGTAATTGGTAGCTTAAAACTGGTTGTATCGATCTGAATTAATTTTAAATTTTCTTTATATATTATAGCAGATCCCTGGCCTATATCATTTCCAAATATTTTATAATTATCTATTGTAACGATATTTTTATCGTTTAATTTAGTTTCCGTAATAGACGTTTCCGCTCCTAATAGAGCAAACATTAATTGTTATTAGTGAAAGGGTATTATTTATCTCCATTATTAGTGATATGGATTACAAATTGAATATATGCTATTTGCTGCTCTTCACGCGAATTCAAGCTATTCAAATATGGGACAAATGTATTAACTTCTCTAATTAATTGAGCTAGGTCTATACCAAATAAGTTATTTGACATTGAATAGAAATCATTCAATAAATTATTTGGAGATAATTTTCCATTAACTAAATTTGTATTTTGAATATTATTTTGAAATAGACTAGCAAAAGTTTTGTTTTTATCTATTTAGCTAAATATCATATTATTGTCTTTTTTATGATCTTGGGCTTTTCTTATCAGATTTTTTCGTCGAAGAATAAAATCTTTATAGTATTGGCAACCTCTATACACAATTTGTACATTTTGGAGCATCTGTTTCTTTAATTAATGGGCACTCCTTGGGACCGCGACCCAGTAAACATTTAACACATCTATACGGTTTACAACAATTATTAGCAACATGACCAAACTCTTGACAGCGCATACATTGAATAGGAGTATCTGACAACAGCTTTTCCCAGTATATCTTTTGATATAATAAAGTATTAGTTTTTAGTAATTCACTTAAATCTTGATTTGGTTCTATTTGGATTAGATAGATACCTAAATCTTTGTTAGTTTTTCTAGAATTTGTCGTAGAGAATTTACAAATTTTTTGGAATTTAATACTAGGAAAAACAGTTTTTAATTCGTTTTCTATATCAGTTAGATCGAATGTTTTATTGACACCTTTCAGTAATAAGTTTGTGGCCTTATGTTCTTTTGGTGTAAAAGAATGGGCTATCATATTTGCATCTCTAAGATATTCAATTAATGATCTATGAAGATTCGTATCTGTTAAAAAATTGTTGACTTGTTTTTATAAATAGTGTTAACAATTTTAAAGTTATTTATATTAATAACTATTTTAGATTTAACATAGTCTATAATTTTTTTTATATTTGCCTCCGTAACTATTATCGGTGGACAAAATTTTTTATTAGTATTTTCTAATTTTTTTTTTACATTAAGATTAGAGTTAGTACTTATCTTATTATAATTATTTTGTTGTTCAATTTGGTCAATCTCAGTTAACTTTTGCAATGGTTTAAAGCGATTGCAGCTGTTATTTGATTGTTCTAAACTCGTTCTTTTAATTTCTTCAGTCTCAGTATTATTAGAGCTGCTTTTTGAGTATGATTTTCTTGGCTGGATGATTTGCGAAGAATATTTCTTTGCTGAATTAACATTTTCTCGATTTAGTTGTAATACCAACGGATTTACATTTCTTCTTTCAGAGTTAGCTTGTTCTGAATCGGATTGATCATTCGATTCACTCTCCATATTGTGCGATGACGTAGATATTGTCTCCATTGTATTTAATTCCTCTCGGGAACAAGCAGCTTTGCGTTTTTTCTTTTTTGGTTTTGTCATTTAGACACAAAAAAGTTTTTTTTTTTTCTTAGATTTATTTATATACATTTTTTTTTTGTTATTAACACAATATCAAATTAGTTATTCGAAATTAAATTTAGAATAATATTTTTTTTTTTTTTTATTATATATTTTTCAACTACTAAGTATTTATTTATTCATACGTCCGTACACTTTCAAGATTCAAAGACGACCCTCAGCACAGAGAAATTATTATTTATTGAATTATTTTTTTCTCTGTGCACGAGCAACGCGTAATTCGATCTTTTTGTTGTCATGTGACACCGTGTTTTTTTTGTTAATTTATAACTAAAAATAATTAAAATAGTTATTAAAATATGAAAAGAAATTATAAAGAAAATTACCTATTATTTGTTTACGTCCTGTCCAACATGACGTCTATTTATTTATATACCGGCTTGTCATATTCCAGATGTCAGCATACGGCTGAATTGGAAATAGTGTTAGGTTGGTAGCCCTGCGATAGAAACTCCGTTGGCGCTGCGGTCTCTTGATTTTCGGAACAGAAAACCATAAACCACCTTTGTTTCCCTTGCGGGTCATGTTTTGATTCCGAAAGTCAGGAGATCACGTGATCGAGGAAACAATAGAGTTTCGAATTTGAAAATTTGGAAAATTGAGATTTTGAGTGCCAAACGGTGGGGTTTTTGTTTTTTTTTTTGAAAAAAATATTTTTTTTGGGAATTTTATTTGAAAGAAAAATTTTTGTGGTATGAAAATTTGTGAAAATAAGTATTTAGTTGAAAAGGAAAAAAAAAATTAATTAATTTTGGAAATTAAATAACAAAATTAAATTTAAAAGAGGAATTAAATTTATTAATTAGTTAAAAACAATAATTTATACCGCGTCCGGCACGGTTGTAAAGTTAAAAAGACACTAGTAGTAATGTAAATATATCCCTAAAAGAAAGAAAAAGGAGGAAATTTCCAAGATTTGTGAAAAAAAAATTATAAAAAATTTCAAAAACAAGTTTTCCATAATAAAAATACGGGCAGTAAATTACTCTGAACTGGCCAGATTCCGCCGAGAGCAGCAACAACACAAAAGAATTATATCAGCAACATTAAAGCCTAGGCAGAGCAGCGTCCATCATCAGCTTATGATTTTGTTTTGTTCTGGTTGTTTTTTTTGTTTGAAAAATTATTTTAAGTGTAGGTACAGGTTGCTGGTTCCCGTCCTGACATGTCGGAGCAGGAAGCAGTTTACTAAGGTACTGTAAAATTGTTTATTTAAATTATTTATTTATTTTGTGGTGTACTATTAATTTCATTATTATTGCTTTTGCTCAATTTTTTTTGTGTTAATTTATTAGTAAGTTATTGTAGTAAAGTAGATTTTTTTTTGTAAAGTAAATTCGTAAAATATTTTTTTTTGTGTTATTAAATAATAAATTATTTAATAGAATTAGATATAGAGTTTTTTTTATTAAATATTAAATATATTAAGTACACCACATATATATATATATTTATTTCAATTATATATAAATATATTTTTTTTAAATTTTTCTTGTTAATAAAAAAACCAAAAACAACCGCTGTTTAATAGAAAATATATATCTTTGCGTTTTTTTATTTATAAAATGTTATTATTGAATCAGAGTGGTGTTGGCGACGCTGGATGGTTGTTGCTACTGTGTTGGTTTTTTTTTTAAATTATCTTTTTCGTTGATTTTTCTTTGAAAATGAGTGGCTGATTTATACTATAATTCCCCAGGATGGATCGCAATGGATTTCTCTTCCTTTCTTTGTCCTCTTCCTTGTGGTGATACTTCGTAGAATTGGTTGAAAAATTTTCTATGTTGGAAATTTTTTGTAGAAGTATCGCCATGTTGTTGTATTGATTGCCGTTTGGATCACTGGTCGAATCACGCCCCACAGACTGAGCACAGCTGGCACACTTAGGAGGAAATCCCAGTGGTCCAAGGAGTTCTAGTAACATAAATTTGGTCTAGCGTTTTTTTTTGTGATGCGCTGTTGGTCACCCTAGACCTGGCGCCCACTTCACTAGAACTCCGAAGTTACCTCCTCCGACTTACCTTAAGATAACAGGTGGTAATTTTTTTTCCAAAATTACTATCCTGTTACAGTCAATTAATTAAAAAATTTAATAAACTAATAAATTTGGATTTATTTATTTCCGTTGTGAATTGAAGCACAGGGTGCCTCAGTTCACAACGGTAGGAACCAGGAAATTACGGATCCTGAACTCATAGGCCAACTCATCTTCTTCTAATAACACCGGATCTATCATATGCCTAAAGATGTCCATCTTTTCCTCTAATCTAACTAATTTAAATAATTTTGACTAATATATTCTTGCTTATTTCAGTTGCGGTAATAAAAAACAAGCTAGCCTACTATCTAATATGTACTACAAAAAAATTATTATTCAAAATTAATAAATAACACTAAGAATAAATAATAAATAAATAAATGAATTATCTAAAAGTAATAATTAACCAAACAAACAAAAAATTAAATAAATAAATAATAATTATGGTGAACTAATTCTGGAATAAATAAAAAAAAATATAAGTAATGTAAACCCGATTTAACCTTAACAAACATTTTTTTATTTAAATAACAATCAGTGTATAAATAAATAACAATAATTGCAAAAATAAATAAGACTAATTGAAAATATTATAACTAATTTTACAAACAAAAACAATACTAATTTTAGCTAGACTAGTAATAAGAATAACTAACCAAATTCAAAATCTACACTATTTTATAAATGGGTACAGACTATACAAATACTTAAGAATCAGCTGATTTTCGTTGACTTGAATAATTTTTTTTTCGTTTAACAAAAAAAATTGTTATGGTAGTAGAATTTTATTTTCATATAAATTTTGTTTTATTTTCGACGGAATTTTTATTTATTTTGTAGTTAATATTAAAAATATTTACTTCAACCGTTTAAATATAATATTTTATTTTAATATTATATGTAATTATAATATTTCATATTTAACATCTAATACATTATAATGAGTGTTTTCTTTTATTAATTCCGTAGAAGGAATAGAAAGAATATAATATTGATGACGTCACGCCAGAATATTCCAAACGAACTCGATTAGAAGAACGAAAAGGAATAAATGGAATATTTTTTGACATTTATGTAAACTAAATTTTTTTTTGTTTACATATTTGTATATGCGAATGCGTTGATAAATTTCAATTATTAAGTTTTAAATAATATTAGTAGTGTTCAAATTATAATAAATAAATAAATTAAAGTGTAATTTGATTAATAAATAAAATGGACAATTCGAGAAAACTGTGTCTTGGCATGAGTCTCAAAGTAATGTGGGAAAATTTGGACAGTTCTTCTGATGAAAATGAAGAAGATATAATGGAAAATACAGTTGTGCCTAAAAATGAGCATTATTACGAAATAACTGTTTGCAGTTTTAATGCAATTTAAAGCTCATTTTAGGCTAACACCAACAACGTTTGAGCTGTTTTATCAGGGAATATTATATGTTGACTCCAAATATACAAATGTATTACGTGGTCATCCAAGAATTCCATTAGAAAAGCAAGTTCTAATGACCTTATGGTATCTTGCCAACACTCAATGCTTCAGGTTGTTTTTAAATTATTTTTGTATTTTTTTTTCATTTATAATAACTAAAAATTTTATTTTCATAACAGATCTGTAGCTGACAGATTCGGTGTTTCTATTTATTAATGCTTGTTGCTTGTTGGAATGCGATTTTTGATATCTGCAGTAATTTATTAAAAGTAAATACTGAAAAAAAAGTAATTGCATGGCCTTCCACAGATAGAGCTCGAGAAACTGCAGATTATTTTGAGAGAAAACTAAATTTCCAGGTATTTAGTTTAGTGTCTTGAATAAAAATGTATAAATTAATTTAAAATTTTATTTCTAGGCGTGATTGGATGTATTGATGGCTCTCATGTCTCTTCTTCTTCTTTCATAGCGCTACAGCCCTATGTGAGCCTTGTGTTCCGACACTATTTTCCTCCATTCCTCACGATCCTTTGAAACGGTTTTCCAGTTTCTTATGTTCATTTTTCTCAGATCTTCTTCTCTGCGATCTATCCAACTTTTCCTTGGTCTACCTTGTAATCTTCTTCCCTCCATCTTTCCGTTCATTAATATTTTAGGTACTCTTTTTTCCTCCATTCTCTGCACATGTCCAGCCCATCTTAATCTCTACGCCTTAATGAATCTGACAATGTCTTCGTTCTTAATAATTTCATTAATTTCAGCATTAGATCGTCTTCTCCATTCATTTTCACCTGTTCTTATTGCACCAACAATTTTACGTATGATTTTCCTTTCGAAAATTCTTAATGTGTTTTCTTCTCCTGTTGGTAATGTCCAACTTTCAGCTCCATACATTACTACCGGTCTTATCAGAGTTTTGTACAATTGGAGTGTTGCTATACGTGCTATTATTTTGGACTTGAATATCTTAATATTTGCATAATAGCTTCTGTTTCCTTTCTGTATATTACTTTGTATGCACTAGGACATTGAGTTTTGACTATTTATTTGCGATCCTAAATATATAAAGTTACTAACTCCTTCTAAGTTATATTCATCAATTGTGACGTTTTGAGTAAGTCTTCGTAATTCAGCTCTGGACATTCTCATGTATTTTGTTTTTTGTTCATTTATTTTCAGGCCACTTCCTTTTGCTTCTTTTTCTATTTTTATGAAATTTTCTTTTACTGCGATCATATTTCCTGCAACAAGGCAGATGTCATCAGCGTAGGCTACTGATTGTTTTGATTTATTTAATATACAACCGTTTTCTATAATTTTTTCCATCGCCGTTTGTAACGTGATATTGAGAAGCTGTGCCGACAATGCATCACCCTGCCTTACTCCTGCTTTTACTTCAAATAAGTCTGTTTTTTACAAGCTTTTGTGGTATTCCTATTTTCTCCATTGAACTGAATATTGCATTTCTATTTAATTTATCAAATGCTTGGAGGAAATCAATAAATATGAGGTGTAATTCAATGTTGTGTTCATAACATTTCTCCATCATTTGTTTCAACGTAAATATTTGGTCAGTTGTATATCTATTAGGTCGAAATCTTGCTTGGTATTCGCCTATACTTTCATCCGAATACACGCTTATTCTGGTGTTCAATATACTCGATAATATTTTATATGCTACATTCAATAGTGTAATCCCTCTATAGTTTGTGCATTTCATTTTATCTCCTTTTTTTAAAAATAGGCAATATTAGTCCTACATTCCAATCTTCTGGTAGTGCTTCTTGTTCCCAGATCCTTGTTATCAAACTATGTACTCTTCTCCATAGACCAATACCTCCTTCTCTAAATAACTCGATTTTTTTTGAATGTGTCTAATTTTTTTTGTGTATAATATGTGATTTATTTTTCTTGTGTGCATAGCATATTCATAATGATTTTTTTTATTGGAATGAAAATGAAAAACTTATTAAGATGCCAATGTGATTAACTAACTAATGATTAGCTTAGATGCCAATGTGATTAACTCACTAAAACGAAAAATTCAAAAGGTTGTAAGTAGTATAAAGCCCCCCTTAGATCGAATTATATACTACGTACAATAGTGACGACATGCTTAACAGAAGCCAAAATCACACAACCGTTCTAGAAATAATACTTGCTGTTTGTAATAAAGAGACAGGTGATGAGAGACGGCTAGTCTTTCTGTATTTTTGGTTGGTCAGAATATGAATTCGTGGGTTGGGCTTGCTGTGCAGTCTGTAAATAATGTACAGATCTGGAAGTACCGCTGCAGTAAAAATGCTCTGGATGTACCGCTAGTGTAAAAATGATTTTAGTATAGATTTGTATGGTGACTAACCAAAAACTGTAAACAAGTCTGTTAGAGTGGGCGTCGTGGTTGATGATCTTTTTGATGAATTTCCCGAATATTTGTGTATTTGTGATTTTTTCTGATAGTATTGCGCCCGCGCATATAAATAATTTTTGTATTTTTGTTTTGTGCTTATTCGAAATAACTATAGTCCCGCCTTTGCAAACAAAACAAAGGTAACAGGCGCTAGAATGGTTCAGAAGTTATTTGTAATATTCATACACAATCTCAAAAAAAAAAAACAAGAAAAAAAACGTCATAATATTGAAAACATGTATTGCAAATGTAAAATATATTATTCAGTTGAATAACCTACTGTTTGTCAACAGAAAAATTGAAAATTTCTATATTCAGATTATTTAATGTATGAACTTGATATTATATTTTTTTTTAAGATTGATACTAATATTTAAATACAAGGTCAAGTGAAAGCTTAAGCTTTATTTTGATTATAAAATATTAATGAAAATAACAGAAAAAATACACTAATATTCATACACAATAACAAAACAAAAAAAAACAAGAAAAAAAGACGTCATAATATTGAAAACCTGTATTGCAAATGTAAAATATATTAATGTATTGCAAATGTAAAATATATAGTTGAATAACCTATTTTTTGTCAACAAAAAAAATGAAGATTTCTGTTCAGATTACTTAATAATATAAACTTGATATTATATTTTTTTCAGATTAATACTATTATTTAAATACAAGGTCAAATAAAAGCTTTATGTTTAATTTGATTATACAAATTCAAATGTTTTTAGATTTTATCACACTATAATTAATTAATTTATACATAATAAATAATTGATAGAATATATAGAATAGGTTCTTGTTTTATAAATATTTTTCGTCGCTTAGCAGTGATATGCATATATGTAAATTATTTTTAAATTTTTCTTCCGAGCTTCATATTATATATGTATATATTTTTTATATTGAGGGTAAGTAAACGTTGATTGTAATCAGAAAAAAACAATAGATAAACAAAAATATTTTTTTCCAGTGATCAAAGTGAAACATTTGGGATGACAAATAATATAATAAAAGGTAAGGAATAAACTTTATTTTTGTAGAAAAATTTATAGAAAATGTTTCATTATTTTTTTCGAGTTTAGAATTAGAATCCCAATAGTGAAATTAAAAGAAAAAATACTACAGCAGAACACAACAAAAAAAATATTTTTCATAATTTTTCGTATAATTTTTTTTTGAATAAAAAAAAAATTATACGAAAAATGAAAACATTTTGAAAACAAAACAATTTTTTATTTTTTCTTATTTTAAAACAGAATTTTTTTTATTCATAATTTTTATTTCAGAAATAAATAATTTTGGGGTTTCCTGTAAATAAAATAACAAAAGCTGCATGCAGAGAATAAATACAACAACAAAACAATTAGGAAAAAAAACAACTTTAATTAAAAAAAAACACAGATTAGAATAGCATATATGTATGAACATTTTATTTTGTAAAAAAAAGAATATAATCAGTTTTATTTTTTTTGTTAATATGTATGTACTAAAGAAAAATATTCAATAGATTTCAATTTGTATATTTTTTTTGTATTTGTAATAAAAAGAAAAAATTTATTTAATTTTCTGGTTTATTTATTTTTATTCAACTTTCTGCCTGGTTTATTATTTGTCGTTTTCCTTCACAATAAATCGATAACTTAAATTATCAGATCTTTCATTTTTTTCTGCCACCATATAAAAGTTGTGACACCGTGTTTTTTTTTAATATAATTTCCTAAAAAGAAAATAAAAAAATTATTAAATTAAAAAAAATAAAAAAAAAATACCTTGTTTAGTTGTTTACGTCTGCGTCCATCTTGATGTTATTTGTATGCCGGCTTGTCACATCTCAGATGTCAGTTAGAGGACAGGCGCGGAGGTAAATTTGGTTAGGTGGGTAGCCATAGTGATAGGTTTCGAAATTCCCGTCAGCGCTGCGGTCTCTTGATTTTCGGATCAAAACAATAGACAACCTTTGTTGCCCTTGCGGGTCATGTTTTGATTCCGAAAGTCAAGAGATCACGCGATCGAGGAAACAATAGAGTTTTCGAATTGGAATAAAATTGAAAAATTCGATTGTTTCGGGGCAGTGGAAAAATTTTTTGGTTGCCGGACGGTCGGACATTTTTTTTGGGGTTGATTTTGATTTTTTGAATTTTTTTTTTGTTTGGTATGGGGAGATTTTGATTTTGTATATTTTTGTTTTTTTAAATTAAATAACCGCGGAAAAAGAAAAAAAAAGGAGAAATTTGGAACCAATTAAAAGAAAAAAAAAAATAATAAGCGTAAATTAAGATAGAGAAAAAAATATTAGAACGAGTGTAGAAAAAAAAAACAATTAAATTGCCTGTCGTTATAAACCAAAAGTTAAAGTGAAGATATTATTTAAAAATATTAAAATAGTGGAAAGGAACAAAGAAAAAAAAAAGAAATCCTCAAAATCACAAATTGAATTGGTGTAATGGTGTTAAAAGAAACCTAAAAATTAAAAAAAATAATAAATATGTTATTATAATTTAAATGTATTTTTTTATTAAAAAAATATTGATACCAAGAAAACCTATAAAATAAAGAAGAAAAAAATAGCCAAAAGTTGGTATAAAATCCAACTTTATAAAATAAAATCAGTGCCGTGAATTTCACTGCACTGGCCAGATCTAGCCGAGAACAACAGAGAAAGAAAAAAAAAAAATTATTCCAGCAATTTTAAAGTTAGGGCAGAGCAGCGGTAGTGGCGTCCAACGAATTTTTTTGGTCCTGATTGTTTTATTTTTTTTTGTGGTTTTTTTGTGTAAATTTTTTTTAAAAATAAAATTGTAGGTACAGGTAGCTGGTTCCAGTCCTGGCATGCCGGTGCAGGAAGCAGTTTTTACCAGGTATTGTAATTTTTTGTTATTTAATTATTTAATGTGGTGTACGATTAAATTTATTTATTTGGTTGCTTTTGCTTAGTTTTTTTTTGTTAATTTATTAGTAATGTTTTTGGTAAAATAAAGTAGTTCTTTTTTGTAAAGTAAAGTAACGTAATATATATTTTTTTTGTGTTATTTATTGATTTTCAATTATATTAGTAGTATAAATTAAAAAGGAACTTAAAAAGTAGTATACCAATATTAGTACACCACATATATTTTTTTTATATATAAATATATTTAATTAATTTTTTTTCTATTTAAAATAAATAAAAAAACAACAGAAAAACCACCGGTTTATTAAAAAAAAAAAAATTACAAATAATATCGTTTTATTTATTATGATTTGTTGGAATTTTTGATTATTTTTTTTAAAAAAATTCCAAAATTTTTTATTATTTTATTTGAGTTGAGTTGGCATCGCTGGGTTGCTGCTGCTGGGTTGTTTTTCTTTTTTGATTTTTTTTTGTTGTTGAATTTTTTTTAATGGCTGGCTGATTTTTGAAATTCCCCAGGATGGATCGCATTGGATTCTTCTCCTATCTCTCCTAATTCCTTAAGCGATGGTGCTTCACTCTAAAGATTTTTTTTGTGAAAATTTTTATTAGTGAAAGCATCATCGTATTGTAGTATTGATTGCCGTTTGGATCACTGGTCGACTCACGCCCCACAGGCTGAGCATAGCTGGCACACTTAGGAGGAAATCACAGTGGTCCAAGGAGTTCTAGTAATAGAAATTTTGGTCTAGCGTTTTTTTTTGTGATGGGCTGTTGGTCACCCTAGGCCTGGCGCCCACTTCACTAGAACTCCGAAGTTACCTCCTCCGACTTACCTTATAGCTAACAGGTGGTAATTTTTTTTTTGGAACAAAATTACTCATCCTGTTACAATTGGCGCCCAACGTGGGGCCTACGGATGCACCAATTGTTGTTACAATTGGTGTCCAAAAATTTGTGGCTTATTAAAATTTTTTTTGTGGAAATCTCCATCTGAGGTTGCTTAAGTCGGATGGAGGGGCGATCAATACTGCAACGTCTTCCCCTTCCGTGGGTGGTATTCTTCCTTCCCTATGGGAAACATCGGAGGTTGTTCCAATTTAGTTTTTGTGCTGGTAGTTAGATAAGGGTTTTGGTTGTCCATTACCTGTCCTACCAGTGTCCTTTGTATTATTTATTTTGGGGGGTTAGAAATTGCGTTAAGGTGGTCCTTGACGTATCCTCCCCAAAGTGTCCGTCCGCTAGTTAGACACCCGCTTTTAGTAGTCTAAAAGGGGGTCCTAGCATGTTTGTGTTTTTGTGTTCAACGTAGGTTGAACTTTGTGTGAATTGGGACAGCCAAAGATATTTTTTGTAGTGTTGGGGGAATATTTCTCATTGAAGTGTCCCTACTCCTTAACCCTATTCCTACCCTAACCCTTTCCCTTCCCAGTCCATTATAAAAAGAAGTCCAGAGTGCATCCATTCTCGGGTGCTGAAAAATTTGGTCAGTAAAATTGGATTTTTGTTATTGGATTTTGGTTTTGTTTTTTTTTATTTTTTTTTTATTTTTTTTTGTGGGTTGCGATATTTTGTTTTGATTTTTTTTTTGTTTTATAATTTTTTTTTGCTATTGGTTCCTCGGTCGAGCGAGCGCTGACGGAGAGAAAATTTTGAGGAAAAATAAAAGTAAAACGAGTAGTGTTTTGTTTATTTAAAAATTTTTTTTTGTCTTTTTTTTATTATTATACAATAATTGTTAGTTTTTGCTTATTTTTACAATATTCGTTAGTATTAGTTTAGTTTTTTGGGTAATATTATTTATATTAGGTGTAGTTTTTTTTCTCGTTCATTTACAATTATTGTTATTTATTAAATTATTTTTTTTTGGTAGTCGTATTTAGTATTAGTCCTTTTATACAATTAGTGTTATTTATAATTTACACTACTTATAATAATAAGAGTTTTTTTTGATTATTTATATTAGGTGTAGGGTTATTATTATTTATTTTCCAAGTATTAGTATTTATTTATATTATTATTTTTGTTTGTTGAAAATAGTTTGTAAATTTACAATTAATGGTAGTTATTTTTCAGTAATTATAATAAATAGTTTAAAATTATTTTATTAATTACATTGATTGTTATATATTAATTTATTTATTTTGTAGTTAACTAGTTACAATAATTGTTAAATTAATTTTATAAAGAAACAAATTTGAAAAAAAATTAGGGCGTGTAGGTACACGCCCTAATTTGTGTGCTGGTGGTATTCTACAAATAGAAAAATTTTATTATAAGTAGTCTTGGCGAAAAATTAATTTTTATACCTAAACCAAATATGGATCCAGCCAGGTTAGATCCCGACGAAATTCAATATGAATTAGAGCTGCGTGGTTTGTTAGGGTCGTCGGGCAACGCCCAGAGTAAATACGCTCAATTGTGCACCGCCTTAGAGCGCGAGCAACGTATGGGTCGTCGTCCACCAGAATCTAACATTCCAGATCCTGCCGCTGAACTTGCTCTTTGCGAAAGCAAAGCCGCTGCATGTCACTCGCTGGTCAGTGATGGTATTCGAGAAACGGATGAAGATTTGTTGCTCCGCGCAGCAACAAAAATTCAGCACCTTAAAAATAGATTATTTCGATTAAAGTCGGCTCGTAAGGATTACTCGGCATCTGTGCGGCGAATTAAAAATGAACTCAATTCGGAGCTCACTCGAATTGCAGAGCAACAGTTCATTACCGCACAGATGCTTGGCTCGGACCATTCGTATTCTGAGGATGGGAGGTTGACGGTAATCGACGAACGGGAGGGAGCTATAGGTCCACCCCTTGACCAATTTCCGCTGCCGCCTGTGGGCACCGTTGCCAATCAGCCTGGTAAAAAGGGGGTGTTGCCGAAACCGCCGCTTATTCCAGCTCCAACAATATTGGTCGGCCACCCCTCTTCTGAACTTGGTGCGACGTTGATGACCTCTCGAAAGGGAGTTAGTCAGCTGAGATCCTCGAACAATTCGCCGCATTCTGAACCCACTTCGATACAGGGGTTATCAACTCGGTTGTCCACAGGCGCCGTTCACAAAACTGGTTCGTCTGGAAGAAGAGGAAAACGGTTTAAAAATCAATCGAAAAGTCAAAGCGTCCACTTACCTCATGATAAATCTGTAATAGCCTCTGCAACCCAGTTCGATCACACGCAAATTGCCGCTATGTCCAGTCTGCTCGAAGAACAGCGGCAACAAATCGCCGAACTCCAAGCGCTGGTAGCTCGACAACATCTTTCGGAACCAGCTGCAGCGCCCCGGTTTGTTGATCCTGTTCGTAGCTACCCACCGTCTGTAATGCCACCACTGAGCGGGGGGAGGCCAGTGAGGGAACCATCAAATGTCGCTCCTTTTCAACTCAGCGATACCGACGATGAGCCTGACGACCGCCTCCCTGAACATTTTAGGCGTCGTAATCCAGTTTCTAACTACTGGCGGGTTCGATTTGATGGTTTGGGCAAAGCTCTGTTGCTAGCGGAGTTCATCTTCCGAATTGAAACTTTGGCCAAGGGAGATGGATATCCGCTGGAAGGTTTGGTGTTGTCGATCAATCAACTCCTTCAGGGCCGTGCCGAGACCTGGTACTGGCAATATATTCGGAGGCATTCGAACACGTCATGGTCCAACCTGAAAACGGCCATGGAAATTGAGTTCGATGATGGGGAAGATGATGGTGATGTCAAACGGTTGATGGAAGCCAGGAAGCAACGTTCTCGGGAAACATTTTCTGACTTCCGAATGGACATGGAGGGACTTCGTCTTCGTCTGACGCACGAAATTTCTGACGATGACTTTCTGAACAGGCTCTTATATAACCTATACCCGGGTTACAAGAAAGCTCTGATTTTGGAGAATATTGTAACCCTTAATCAGCTGGATAGAGTTTGTAAGAGACTGGAAAGGAAGTGGAGGGAAATTGGTGAGTCAGCCGAGGACCAAGTTCGTCCCCGTAGAATGTATGTCCATGAGTTGGAAGAGAACGTTGACTCAAATTACATATTAACAAATCCGGCGCTCCAAAAGTCCAATCTGCCAGAACCGCCATGTCCGTCTGCTCAAATTAAAGAAGTCCTGTCCGTCCAAGATAATAAATTTCATCCGGGAGTTCCGTCCGCCACTGTCGTACCTGCCGATAAAAATAATTACGTTATTTGTTTTAATTGCGATGATTTGGGACATCTATTTCGAGATTGTCCCCATCCATTAAAAGTATTTTGTTATCGTTGTGGTTACAAAATAACTTATGTTAATAAGTGCAACCTTCAGGGAAACGCCAAAGCGGGTTTGGGAAACTGGAGGCAACCAAGCTACCGCCCTCGTCCGAATCCTCCAGAGTAGAGTCCGGTGATAGGTATAAGTTAGGTGTAGCTTCTAAGAATCCTCCATTAAGTAGCATTAGCGAATTAGGTTTAGTTAATAATAGCAATAATCGTAGATCCAAAAAACATTTTAGTAAGAGGGAGCAAATCCGAAAAACGTTGAAAGCTACGTACCTCAGGCCGGATGGAGACAATCGACCTTTCATGAAGATTCAAATTGCAAATAAAAACCATTTTGCGTTGTTGGACAGTGGGGCCAATATTAGTTGTTTGGGGAAGGATGGGGAAAATTTGTTGCGGGAGTTGAACATTTTGTACACTCCGATCACGACCAGTGTGAATACGGCCGATGGTAACCCTCAAGGTGTCATCGGTTACGTATTCCTGAACATTATTTATAATGGCGTGGCAAAAACCATCAAATTTTTTCTGATCCCCTCCATTCAACGGTCCATGATTTTGGGAATGGATTTTTGGGACGCTTTTAATGCGATTCCGTTTAAAAATCTAGAATTATCTGAATTAACTAATGATGATAAAAAAATGCATAAGTTAAATATTGACCAACAACAAAGGCTTCACGAAGTGATCGATTCGTTTCCGTCGTTTAGCACATCTGGTCTGGGGAAAACCACAATTCTAAAACACGAAATCGACGTTGGAGATGCGAAACCTCAGGTAGTCCGTCCGTATCCATTATCTCTGCCTATGCAAAAATTATTAGGTTTAGAATTAGATAAAATGCTAGAGCAGGACATAATCGAAGAGAGTCGAAGTGCATGGGCATCGCGCTTGGCGTTGGTGAAAAAAACAAACGGCAGCCTAAGGTTGTGCCTTGACGCCCGCAAGGTGAATGCCGTCACCAAGAGTGATGCCTATTCGCTTCCTCATATCAATTCGATTTTTAGTAGATTTAAAAATGGCGTTTTGGCAGGTTGAGCTGGAGGAGAAATCCAGAGACAAAACCGCATTCATCGTCCCCGGTCGTGGGTTGTACCATTTCAAACGAATGCCTTTCGGTTTGTCCAACTCCCCGAAAACACTTTGCAAGCTTATGGATAAAGTTATCCCTTACGAGCTTCATGAGGATGTCTTTGTTTACCTTGATGATCTTTTGATCCTCTCGGAAGACTTTGACACCCACATGGAGCTCTTGAGTAAAGTAGCAAGGTGTTTGAGGGAAGCTGGACTAACCATTAACATCGAGAAAAGCCGATTTTGCCAGACCGAAACTAAATATTTAGGTCATATTATTGACCACGAAGGCATTAAAACGGACCCTGAAAAGATCGACGCCATCCAAAACTTTCCGAGGCCAAAAACTGTGGGACAGATCAGACGGTTTTTGGGCATGACTGGATGGTATAATCGGTTCATTAAGAATTACGCGGAAGTTGCAGCGCCTATTACGGATTTATTGAAGGGGAAAAATCCGTGACGGAATTAGAATGCCTCGCAGCGGTACTAAGCATACAGCGGTACTAAGCGACCTTACATTGAGGGGACGGAATTTACTGTGATTACCGACCATGCCAGCCTAAAGTGGTTGATGAACCAAAAGGATTTGGCGGGTCGGTTGGCGCGTTGGAGTTTGAAACTTCAGGGTTTTGATTTCAAGATTGTACACCGGAAGGGCAGCGACAATATTGTGGCGGACGCGTTATCTCGTGGAGAAATCGATGAGATGACCGTCCAGTTGAAAGAGATCAATATTGTCGACGCCAAGGATCCGGCATTTCAAGACCCTGAATATCAACGCCACGTGAACATTTTCGCCAATAATCATGGTAAATTCCCAGACATTAAAATCGTGGATGGGGTCATTTTCAAGCGGCAACATTTTCGAGAACATCAACTTACCGATGTTCCCGTTTGGAAATTGTGGGTGCCTCCTGCGTTAAGAGCCGGCGTGATCCAACACTTCCATGATGATCCTATGTCAGCACACTCGGGGGTGGACAAAACTATAGAAAAAATTCAGCGCATGTATTTTTGGCCAAGAATGAGAAATGACATTACAACTTACATTTCTTGGTGCGAGGCTTGTAAAGAAGCAAAAGCGCCTAATACATGCTTAAGACCGCCTCTGGTTGTCCAAAGTCCTCCGGTCCGTCCGTGGCAATATGTTAATATTGATCTGCTTGGTCCATATCCTAGATCAAAAAAAGGTAATACATGTATATTAATTGTTCTTGACCAGTTCTCAAAATTTGTGTTACTCAAACCTTTGCGTCAGGCAACAACAGGTCCGATCATTAAATTCCTGGAATCCGAAGTCTTCCACCTTTTCGGCATTCCAGAAGTGTTGTTGTCTGACAACGGGGTACAATTCACTGCAAAGGAATTTGAAAAATTAATAAAAACTTACAATATTAACCACAAATTCACCGCTCCGTACCATCCTCAGGCTAATGCGTCGGAAAGAGTCAATCGGAACATCGTCACTGCTATCCGAATGTATATAGATCAAACCAACCATAAAGAATGGGATGACAAGCTGAGTCACATTGCGTGCGCTCTGCGGAATGTCGTCCATGACGCCACTGGGTTTTCTCCATTCTACCTTACATTCGGATATCATATGATGACCGACGGTACTTCTTACAAGTTGCTTCGTAAATTAAATTCGCTGAATGAGAATCTCGTTATTGACCAGGAGCATCGACGAAATGATGTGCACGATGCGGTGGTCAGAAATCTGGAAAAAGCACAAAAAAGACATGAAAAAACTTACAACCAAAACTTACAAAAATTTGTACAGTATTGATTTGAAAAAAAAAAAAATATAAATTATGGCCCGGCTAGCATAGTAATAGAGCATGAGTAGTCAGGGTGTGGGACAGCCCCACGTTGACTCAGAGAAAAAATTTACCACCTGTGATATTTTGGATAATTGTTATTTATTTAGTGTTTGTTAGATTTTTTTTTATTTACAATTATTTGTTATTTATTAGTGTTATTAGTTAATTTTTTTTTGTTATTATATTATTATTAGTTAGTATAGTTAATTTTTTTTTGTTATTATTATTATTTATTAGTGATTAGTTAATTTACAATTATATGTAGGTAGGTTAGTTTTTGTTATTTATTATAGTTATTTTAACCTATAATACCTGGCTACCCACCTTTACCCCGTGAGTTACTAAATTTTTTTTGGTTATTTATTTACCTGTATATTAATTATATATTAAGTATTTGTTTATTTATTTATGTGGGTAGGAATATTCATTAGTAGTTCAATTTATTAGTCTAAGTTAAAATATTATTAGTTTAAAAATTTTTTTTTGTGTTAGATTTATAGGTATTTCTTTATTTATGGGAATTTTTTTTTTGTTAGTATTATTTATTAGTTTTTTTTAATATTATAGCTTATTATTTAATTATATTATTTATAGTTAATATTTATTGTAGTTGGTAGTTAAAATTAATTATTAAGTGTTATTATTTTTAGTGGTATTAGTTGTATAGTTTTTTTTACATCTGGGGTGTGACGAGTCGGTGTTTTCCAGGCCTGTCTGGAACGCTAAGCTCCAGACGGGTCTGTTTTGTGACACCGTGTTTTTTTTTAATATAATTTCCTAAAAAGAAAATAAAAAAATTATTAAATTAAAATAAATAAAAAAAAAATACCTTGTTTAGTTGTTTACGTCTGCGTCCATCTTGATGTTATTTGTATGCCGGCTTGTCACATCTCAGATGTCAGTTAGAGGACAGGCGCGGAGGTAAATTTGGTTAGGTGGGTAGCCATAGTGATAGGTTTCGAAATTCCCGTCAGCGCTGCGGTCTCTTGATTTTCGGATCAAAACAATAGACAACCTTTGTTGCCTTTGCGGGTCATGTTTTGATTCCGAAAGTCAAGAGATCACGCGATCGAGGAAACAATAGAGTTTTCGAATTGGAATAAAATTGAAAAATTCGATTGTTTCGGGGCAGTGGAAAAAATTTTTGGTTGCCGGACGGTCGGACATTTTTTTTGGGGTTGATTTTGATTTTTTGAATTTTTTTTTTGTTTGGTATGGGGAGATTTTGATTTTGTATATTTTTGTTTTTTTAAATTAAATAACCGCGGAAAAAGAAAAAAAAAGGAAAAATTTGGAACCAATTAAAAGAAAAAAAAATAATAAGCGTAAATTAAGATAGAGAAAAAAATATTAGAACGAGTGTAGAAAAAAAAACAATTAAATTGCCTGTCGTTATAAACCAAAAGTTAAAGTGAAGATATTATTTAAAAATATTAAAATAGTGGAAAGGAACAAAGAAAAAAAAAAGAAATCCTCAAAATCACAAACTGAATTGGTGTAATGGTGTTAAAAGAAACCTAAAAATTAAAAAAAAATAATAAATATGTTATTATAATTTAAATGTATTTTTTTATTAAAAAAATATTGATACCAAGAAAACCTATAAAATAAAGAAGAAAAAAATAGCCAAAAGTTGGTATAAAATCCAACTTTATAAAATAAAATCAGTGCCGTGAATTTCACTGCACTGGCCAGATCTAGCCGAGAACAACAGAGAAAGAAAAAAAAAAAAATTATTCCAGCAATTTTAAAGTTAGGGCAGAGCAGCGGTAGCGGCGTCCAAAATTGTAGGTGCAGGTAGCTGGTTCCAGTCCTGGCATGCCGGTGCAGGAAGCAGTTTTACCAGGTATTGTATTTTTTTGTTATTTAATTATTTAATGTGGTGTACGATTAAATTTATTTATTTGGTTGCTTTTGCTTAGTTTTTTTTTGTTAATTTATTAGTAATGTTTTTGGTAAAATAAAGTAGTTCTTTTTTGTAAAGTAAAGTAACGTAATATATATTTTTTTTGTGTTATTTATTGATTTTCAATTATATTAGTAGTATAAATTAAAAAGGAACTTAAATAGTAGTATACCAATATTAGTACACCACATATATTTTTTTTATATATAAATATATTTAATTAATTTTTTTTCTATTTAAAATAAATAAAAAAACAACAGAAAAACCACCGGTTTATTAAAAAAAAAAATTACAAATAATATCGTTTTATTTATTATGATTTGTTGGAATTTTTGATTATTTTTTTTAAAAAAATTCCAAAATTTTTTATTATTTTATTTGAGTTGAGTTGGCATCGCTGGGTTGCTGCTGCTGGGTTGTTTTTCTTTTTTGATTTTTTTTTGTTGTTGAATTTTTTTTAATGGCTGGCTGATTTTTGAAATTCCCCAGGATGGATCGCATTGGATTCTTCTCCTATCTCTCCTAATTTCTTAAGCGATGGTGCTTCACTCTAAAGATTGTTTTTGTGAAAATTTTTATTAGTGAAAGCATAGCCAGGAGTTCTAGTAATAGAAATTTTGGTCTAGCGTTTTTTTTTGTGATGCGCTGTTGGTCACCCTAGGCCTGGCGCCCACTTCACTAGAACTCCGAAGTTACCTCCTCCGACTTACCTTATAGCTAACAGGTGGTAATTTTTTTTTTGGAACAAAATTACTCATCCTGTTACAAAGTTGTCCGGTACTTTTGAATTTAGGGGTAGTATATGATCCGAAAATCTATTCGATAGAAAGAAAACATGTGTCCCCAAGTCCGCAAGGTATTTTTCGCCATATTTTGTCTTTACCCTAGAAATGTTAAATATCTTATATTCCTTTCCTGTTATTAAGTCGACCGTCCTGAGAATCGGTTTCAGGTCAGATGAACTTTGTCCCAACTTGTTGAGTGTTTCCAGAAAATTTGCCTGTAGAGTTAATAGAAGATGATTTAAATATATACTATATATATGTATTTAATATAATATTTAATATAATATTAACTTACCATTGCTTTTTTATATTTTCAAAAGGTTTTGCTTTATAGGTTGTTTTATTGATATTTTCAATAAGTAACTGATGGTAAGTACAAAAAAACAGTTTAATTTATATCCAACTTTTTGGTCGGTTATTTGAAAGTTTTTTTTTCTGAAAAAAAGGAGTAGTGCCACACAATATAAATATCAAGGTATTAAAAATTAAAATATTTTTTTATATTAAATTTATAAATTACGATTATTATTTTACATTATATTTTTTCTTCATAAAATTTATAAAATAAAATTTTTTTATGTAATATTTAAATTGTTTTTTTTTTAATTCAAGAATTTCTTAAATAAAAGAAATATCATAGATGGGATCTATTTCAAGTTCCATGTTGTCAAAGTTTTCTCCGCACCATATCAAAATGTCCCTTATGGTGAATTCTTTGCATAAGTCCTGTTGACTGTCCAAATAAAAACAGCAACTTTTAAAATTTAAATAGTACTTTTGGGTGTCCATCAAATATAGATTTTGTAACACTCCATCTGTATGGCACTCCCACAAATCTTCATAGGTGTATATCCGCGAATTAAATGCTGCCCTTAGTGCCAGGTTAGCTAATGTTGGTGGTTGTGGAATTACAATCAAATTATTTTCCTCATCACTGTAACTTATATTGTTGTAATTTGGATGATCAAAATATCTCAATGGTCGTGGGTTATCCATAGCCCGTTTTTTCTTCATAAATTAATTTCAAAATTGTGTGTATATAAATATATGAAAAAAACTTGTAAATATAATATAAAAAATACATTTCACAATAAATTTACATAAAATTATATGTACTTAAATTTAATGTTTTTTTTTTTACAATAAAATAAAATTTTATCATTATTTCTTATTGATAGTAAAATATCATATGAAATTTATCAACATTATTACTATTTTTACGACATATTAAATATATAGTGAATTGAAGACATTGCAAAACAAAGAACATTTTCAAATATTTACAAAGTAAATCCTTTTTTCTTATATTTTTTTCATATATAAGAGTAGAAAATATTCTAGATGTAAACTAGAAACAAAAGTTACATTTAAGTGGTATATACAATGGATTTGGAAAGTTCTTTTAAATAAATATTTAAATATGGAGAAAATTAAAAACAATATATTTTTTTTAAGAATATCAACAATTTATCGAATCAACTTGCTGAAGTTATAGAAAAAGCTTCAGCACTGATGAACCAACGTCAGGGCATTATTAGAAACAGTTCGGAAATCGCAAGTTTGGTGCAACTACAACAACAAGAACAACCAGCAATCCCAAGTACTAGTGGAGGTTTAGTGCAACAAGAACAACAACCACCAGCAATCCCAAGTACCAGTGGAGGTTTAGTGGAACAAGAACAACAACCACCAGCAATCCCAAGTACTAGTCGAGGTTTAGTGCAACAAGAACAACAACCACCAGCAATCCCAAGTACTAGTGGAGGTTTAGTACAACAAAAACAACATACAAATTCCACAATTTCATCTTCAAATGAGCAGATGGGCCGCGGTGGTAAGCAATATGTTAATATTATTAAGCAAAAAGTAGGATTTAGTCCTAAGTTTAAAGTTAGTAATAAGGACATTGTGTTTAAATTAAACGACTATAGTGAAGACTTTGACACGATTACTGAGTGGCTAGACACTTGCTTTAGGCACATTTTATCCATTGTTAAATCGGACTTTTCAAAAGACGATTTAATGGGTCTTCAAATTTCAATTCCATCTATTGAAAATACTAAACCTATTTATTTTTGTCGTTCAAGAAAATTTCAAGTATAAATTCGGAAATGATCACGGATTTGTTAGGTGCTGTTATTCAATTAAATGAAGCCTTTCATTCAACTGATTTGATTGAGATTTCAGTAAAAGTAATACAAGTACATAGCGGACGTTTAAATTTGACCAACATGACAGAAGCACAAATTTTAAAACGTAAAACAAGTATAATCGATGTCGGTCGTGAATCTAATAATAATTGCTTACCTAAATCAATTATTATAGGTAAATTTTTTGCAAGTAATAATAACGTAGCATTGAAAAAATGTTTGCGTAAAAATTCAAAATTATTACGCCAGGAAGTTGAAAAACTGATCAAAAAAGCTAAAGTTAGCAGAGGATCATATGATGGCTTTAATATCGAGGATATTTTTAAATTCCAAAAAGTTTTTCCTGATTTTAATATTATAGTTTATATTGATAAAAACGATTTTACTAAAGTCGTAAAAATTCAAGAAAAGGGTGTAAAGGTTATAAATTTGTTCTATTTTGAAAAATCGAAGCACTACGTCATTTTGAAAAATGTTAAATCATTTTTTGGAAAAAAATACCAATGTAGCTTTTGCAATATTTTGTATTCAAATATACACAATTGTCAGGAACTATGTAAGTATTGTCGGACAAACCCTCCATGTGACTTCGTCACTACTGCATGTAAATGCAACACTTGTCTAAGGACTTTTAGGGGTACTCAATGTTTCGAGAACCATAAAAAAACAAAATATGGTAGGGGTTCTATTTGCGATATGATCAAAGTATGTGAAAAATGTTTCAAATTTTATGGTTTGCGTAAAAGAAACTATAAACCACATTCTTGTGATGAAAAATATTGTGATATTTGTAAAAAATTAGTGGAGAAGAGCCATGAATGTTTTGTGGATTTGTACACAACAAAAAGGCCTGAAAAGTATACTTTAATTTTTTATGACATTGAATGTACTCAGGATCAGAGCATAATAAATTCAAATAGTTTTCAACATATTCCTAACTTATGCGTAGCAAACAGAGTGTGTCATCATTGTTGTTCGAATGATCAAGATGACTTTCAATGCCAAAACTGTAAAAAGAGACTGCACGTCTTTGAAAATACTTCAGAGGGCAATTGTATAAAAAAATTTATAGATTTTTTGTTAACTATTGACACTAGCGAAAAACACAAAGTTTGTTGTATAGCCCATAATTTTAAAAGTTACGATGGGATGTTTATAGTATCAGAGTTATTAAAAAGAAATAAATCTATTAAACCAATTATGGGGGGTTTTAAAATTCTAAAAATAACTTTTAATAATCACATTTCATTTATTGATTCATTAAATTTTTTGTCAATGCCATTGTCAAAATTTCCTAAAACATTTGGTTTGCAAGCAATTTGCAAAGGCGATTACCCTCATTATTTCAATACTGATAAAAATTATACATATATAGGAGAAATTCCTGATCAAAATATGTTTGCTACGCAGGCTTTAAATTTAATCGAATTAGAAAATTTTAAAAAGTGGTGGCAAGATATAAAAAGGTCTGGTTATGTTTATAATAACCGACTGGAGTTAATAAAATATTGCCAAGGGGATGTTAATATACTTAGGAAAGGTTGTATTAAATTTATGACTGATTTTATATTATTAATGGATGTAAACCCTTTCCTAGAAAGCTTTACTATAGCTCAAGCTGTAATGCTTGTTTATAGAAAAAAATTCCTTAAAAAGAATACAATGGGTATTGTACCTACTAATAATTATTCTTCAAAACAAAATCAATCATTTATAGGTTTGAAATGGTTAGTATACGAGAATGAAAAATGTAATGGGCAAATAAAATATGAAGTAATGTTACCAAATATCCAAGTCGATGGCTGTAATTCCCATACAAATACGGTATATGAGTTTTTGGGGTGTCGTACTGAAGTGTTTAAGCTACATCATAAAATAAAACCTGGTGACAAAATTCGATATTTGGATTTTACTTCTTTATAATCTTTTGTAAACAAGAATTGTAAATATCATATTGGGCATCCTAAAATTTATAATAGAGAGGAATGAGAAAAATGTAAGAATATCGCCGATATAACTAATATTGACGGTATAATAAAATGTAGCATCTTACCTCCAAAAGATTCGTTTATACCTGTTTTACCTTCAAGAATAAACAATAAATTACTTTTTGTACTCTGCAGGACGTGCGGTGAGACCGAAAATGTATTAGAAAATTGTACACACAATACGGACAAAAGTAGTTTAATTGGTACATGGGCTTCTATAGAAATTAATATAAGTTTAGATAAAGGTTATACAATTTTGGAATTGTTTGAAGTATGGGAATACCAAACAACTATATATGATCCTATTACCAAAACAGGAGGTTTGTTTGCAGAGTACATGAATAGTTTCATAAAACTCAAACAGGAAGCAACGGGTTTTCCAAGAGAATGTAACACTCTAGAGGAGCAGAATGAATATATTAAAAAATGTTTTAATACTGAAAATGTTCTATTGGATAAAACCAAAATGAATCCAAACCCATCTTATCGAAACACCGCAAAGTTATGACTTAATTCGCTTTGGGGGAAACTAATTCAGAAAAATGAAATGAATCAAACCAGCGTAATATCTTCAATTGATGAATTCCAGAAACTTGTGCATTCGCCCGGTGTAGAAATTGAAGATTTGTATATAGCTGGAAAAGAACAAATATGGGTGAAGTGGAAATATACACACATTGAGAGTAGTATAGATATGTTCCTTCTAGCACA
Organism: Empis stercorea; assembly: GCA_949752835.1. Classification (NCBI taxonomy): domain Eukaryota; kingdom Metazoa; phylum Arthropoda; class Insecta; order Diptera; family Empididae; genus Empis; species Empis stercorea. The sequence continues at coordinate 37,171,179 of OX457085.1, read as the reverse complement.
GTTTTTTCCATACAAAACTACAAAATAATCAAGTTTTTTGAAAATTTAAAATTGTCTCAGTTGAGACCCAGAAAATCCATATACTTTTCTATATAAAATCTTCACAACACAAATTTTTTTCATTTTGCTTTGTCTCAATATCCACATATATTTTTTACACAATTCACGCACATATACTTTTTCGAATTCTCTTCGATGGTATATAATCCGAATATACATAAGTTTCACTTTTAATTTAATAAAATAAAAATCGCGCACATTAACTTTTTCGAATTCTCTGCGACGGCATATAATCCGAATATAAGTTTCACATTCAATTTAAAAAAAAATAAAATTTACTACACCACAATAAATTCACGCATAGTAACTTTTTTTGTCGCTTTTGTGGTCAACCATATAGATATGTTCCTTCTGGGACAAAGCAAAATACAAATTTTCCACACAAAATACAATTTTTTTTGAAAATTAAAAATTGCTTCAGTTGGCCCAGAAAATCCATATACTTTTCAATATAAAATCTTCACAACACAACTTTTTTTCATTTTGCTTTGTCCCAATATCCACATATATTTTTTACACAATTCACGCACATATACTTTTTCGAATTCTCTTCGATGGTATATAATCCGAATATAAGTTTCACTTTCAATTTAATAAAATAAAAATCGCTCACATTAACTTTTTCGAATTCTCTGCGACGGCATATAATCCGAATATAAGTTTCACATTCAATTTAAAAAAAAATAAAATTTACTACTCCACAATAAATTCACGCATAGTAACTTTTTTTTCCCTTTTGTGGTCTACCATATAGATATGTTCCTTCTGGGACAAAGCAAAATACAAATTTTCCATACAAAATACAATTTTTTTTGAAAATTAAAAATTGCTTCAGTTGGCCCAGAAAATCCATATACTTTTCAATATAAAATCTTTACAACACAACTTTTTTCATTTTGCTTTGTCCCAATATCCACATATATTTTTTGCACAATTCACGCACATATACTTTTTCGAATTCTCTTCGACGGTATATAATCCGAATATAAGTTTCACTTTCAATTTAATAAAATAAAAATCGCGCACATTAACTTTTTCGAATTCTCTTCGACGGTATATAATCCGAATATAAGTTTCACTTTCAATTTTAATAAAATAAAATTTACTACACCACAATAAATTCACGCTAAGTAACTTTTTTGCATATTATTTTGTGATTTTCCATATAAAAAATATTTAACTTTTTTACATTTTCTGTTTTGACCTTCCATAAAAGTATTTAATTTTTTTACATTTTGTGTTTTGATCTTAAACCTACATATTTTTATAAAAAATAAAATTATTTTTTGTGATCTATAGTCCGAATATAAGTTTAATTTTCAATTTTAATAAAATAAAATTGCAACAATAATTTATACACCACAATAAATTCCCGCATAGTAATTTTTTTCTATTCTCTTTTGTGGTCTTCCAGATAAAACTTTGGCACATTTGGTTGATTAAAAATTATTTCATTTCAATTTTATAAAACGAAAAACTTGTCTTAATTTGCATTATCAAAAATTGTATTCAAGATTTTTTTATTTATTTTTATATTTATGATTTTTTAAAATCGATATAGAACTTGAATTTAAAAATTATGAAATTGTAATCAATATTATCTTAAAAAATAATAACAATATTTTCATTGGTAATTTTAATTTATTTTATTTGTACTAATATAATAAAATATGTATTTTACAAGTATTATTATATATTTGAAAACATTTAAATTTATTGATTTATAATTCTGAAAATATTTATAAAATAAAAGTGAACAGAAAATATATAATTGATTCAATATTATCTTATTAATATTGAACTAATATTGGATATTTGAAAAACAGATTTTTATATCTGAAAATTAATATATATATGTATATTATATATTTCAAATAAATAAAAAGCATTTGCTAGTAATTTAAAAAATTGAAAAAATTTACATTTATTTTTAATTTTCATTTATTTTCATTTTTCTTAAATAATTTTTTTTGTATGTTGTGGTGAACAATATCACTTCATCATCATCTTCTACATAATATTCACCATCTTCTTCACCATTTTCATATTTTTCACTATCTTTAGCTTCTTCACTATCCTCAGCTTCTTCATGTTCTGAATCTTCCTAATCATTCGATGATTCTATTATCGCAGGACAATAAACTGGTGACGACTCCTCTTCTGATGTAAGATCTATAATATAGTCAAATGTATTACAGGTGGACAAATGATTAATATTTTTGTGATTTCTTTAGTTGGTTGAAACATGGAAATTTGAAACTGACATACTGAAATTATAATTTTTGCATAGTTTTTATACCCAAAATGCAGACTTTTAAAAAAAAATCCTTCTCAATTTTTCGAAATGAAAAACTATTAATGATATAAATAAAATTGATAAACATATCAGCCTAAGAAAACAAGTTCAAAAATATTTAAATTACAATATGCTAATCTTTTTGCGTAAAGTGAATTTAACCTAATAATATAAATTTCTTATTATCAGTCAGATTATATTAATTTGTATTATTTTAAATTTTGTAATATATAATTTTAAATTTTATAAATAAAAGGATGCATTAACTTAAAATCCTAAGTATCTACTTTTATTATTTTAATAAATTCTACTGTAATTTACAATTTAAGATATCGATAGAATTACGAATGTGGCGCTGGACAGTATCTGGATGAACACTTATTCCCAATTCACTTGTGAGATTATCAGCAATTTTAACAGCGCTATTATTTTAAATTTTTTAATATATAATTTTAAATTTTATAAATAAAAGGATTTTCATTAATTTCTCTTAAAATTACTTGGGAGTTTCTATTAGTTACTATTGAAGGCCTGCCAGATCTTAGTTTATTTTCATATTTACCGGTGGTATTTAAGTTTGTTACAACTTTCAACACTTGATTTGCTTAATCCAAAAATATTTAAAAAAAATTGTAGTGGTTTTTTTTATTTTTTAGCTTTATTATTAATTTTCTAACTTCTACTGAAATTTGTTTTCTTATACCATTCATTTTTTACTTAAATAAATGTAAACACATTTTTTTAAATACCATATTTCTCTGGCGATTCAAAATACGCTAACTTATATTTTAAAATAAAAAAAAATATTAATATTGCAATAACTAAACTAATGCATTTTTAACCACTCCATGATTTTCTTACGTAGGCCTTTGTTGGATATTTGAAAAACAGATTTTTATATTTAGTTCTAGATTTGTTCTTAATTTTCGCTTTTTGTTACAAAATTGTAAAATTATAACATCTTATTATATAACAAAATAAAAGAGTTTAATACACCTGAAATATTATTTTAATTTAACCCTTCGTTTTTAAATTTTACATACCGTACGTAAACTTTTGTGAGTAAGTGTATCTTCTTCTTTTATACTGTTAATAAAATTTTCAATATCAGCTTGAAACATAATCTGTGGATTTATTTCCTTGTTTTTTTTACTTGCTTTAATATGCTGGTCATGAACTTCAGAAATGAAAGCTTCTTCATATATATAACAGCGGTACTTCCATTCATATCGTTTTAGACACCTCAAAATAAATTTTTCCATGTCTTCGAAAGTTTTTATCAAACTTTGAAGTTTCAAAACATGTTCACACAATTGTGGCACAATTTGGTACAATAATAACAGTATAAAATTTAAGGAATTATTATCACTTTCATTTTGTTTTAAAATGTAAAACTAAAAATGATCAGATATACATATATGAAAATTATTAAATTAATTTGAAATAATTTTGTTATCAAATATAAAATTTAACAGAATTATTATCATTTTAATTTTGTTTTAAAATGGAAACTAAAAATGATCACAAAAGTACATTTGATAAACGATATTTACCAAATTGTTCAACTGAAATTTTCAAAATTTATAAAATTAAATGAACCAATCCTGTAACCTACGTCATTGACTAATAATAATATATAGACTTATAAAGTAGAACAAAAAAAATTTCCACTTTCTGATTTGACTTTCCTAATCTAATGTAAAAAATCAACGTTCAACGTGCGTTTTTTGTTATATATTTTCGTTAGATTAGGAAAGGAAATATTATGAATGACTAATATGAGAGCATGCGTGAGAGGATATTTTTTTTTATATTGAAAAAACGGATTTTTTTTGTTTTCGCATATATGATTGTATTGTATAATCTTATATGAATAGATTTGTTGGTATTCGTACAATTGAAAATTTTCTAATTCATAAATAAATTCTAATTTTCAATTTTTAGCAAAAAGAAAATAGTTTCTTCTATATTAAGAATAGTACAGGCGTTTGGGTATTTTTGGTAATATTGATTAAAAAATGGGAATACATTTAAGAATAAATTAGAAGTTTTTTAAAAGGAATTAAACATGTTTAGAAATATGTATTTTTATCTTTTCTAAATTGAATTAATAAATTTTCAATTTCAATTCAACTTTTTTCAAATTAAATTAAATTAAATCTAACCAAATTTTAAAATATAGTGTTAAAATTTATGAATATAATATTGTATAATCAGAAAATATTATTAATTTATAATTTATATACGGTATTGTATAATCATAAAATATCCAATATATTTTTTAATCGATATTACCAAAAATACCCAAACGCCTGTACTATTCTTACAATATAGAAGAAACTATTTTCTTTTTGCTAAAAATTGAAAATTAGAATTTATTTATGAATTAGAAAATTTTCAATTGTACGATTACCAACAAAACTATTCATATAAGATTATACAATACAATCACATATATGAGAAAACAAAAAAAATCCGTTTTTTCAATATAAAAAAAAATATCCTCTCACGCATGCTCTCATATTAGTCATTCATAATATTTCCTTTCCTAATCTAACGAAAATATATAACAAAAAACGCACGTTGAACGTTGATTTTTTACATTAGATTAGGAAAGTCAAATCAGAAAGTGGAAATTTTTTTTGTTCTACTTTATAAGTCTATATATTATTATTAGTCAATGCCTACGTGTTGGAAGATTACAAAAAGCAAATACTAAAAGGTGGGTTCTAACGCAATTATTATCATTTTTTTTTTAAATGGAAACTAAAAATGATCAGATATACATGGACAAAAATTATTAAATTAATATATTAACGCAATTATTATCATTTTTTTTTTAAATGGAAACTAAAAATGATCAGATAAACATGGACAAAAATTATTAAATTAATATATTAATAATTTGAAATAATTTTGATATCAAATATAAAATTAACGCAATTATTATCATTTTTATTTTGTTTTGAAATGGAAACTAAAAATGATCAGATATACATGGACGAAAATTATTAAATTAATAAATTAATAATTTGAAATAATTTTGTTATCAAATATAAAATTTAACAGAATAATTATCATTTTAATTTTCTTTTAAAATGGAAACTAAAAATGATCAGATATTCATGGACGAAAATTATTAAATTAATATATTAATAATTTGAAATAATTTTGTTCTCAAATATAAAATTTTACGGAATTATTATCATTTTCACTTAGTTTATAGCAGGCCAAAAATTTTTAAAAAGGGGAAATTTAAAGTTGGTGATTTCGTTAGAATATCAAAACACAAAAGTACATTTGATAAACGATATTTACCAAATTGTTCAACTGAAATTTACAAAATTTATAAAATTCAATTAACCAATCCTGTAACCTACGTGTTGGAAGATTACAAAAAGCAAATACTTAAAGGTGGTTCTATGAGTACGAATTGCAGAAGGTCGCACACAAACATATTTATTTGTTTGAAAGAGTAATACACAAGATTTTAAATTTCAGGTTTTATATAATTGTTCATAGGTCACTGTCTTATAGCTAGTTAATCTTCAAATAAATGCTTTGATGATGAGTTCGTGTGGCCCCGCGATTTTCTGCATGCCGCATAAGGCATTAAGAGTATCCCTCCACCATTCTTATTTCATTTGATTAAACTAGTTTTATCAAAATAAAACAAAACCACCTTTATTTGTATCAAACATTCTTACATTGGCATCGATGCAAAAAAATTTAAACATGTTTAATTCGAAGAAATTTTCAAACAATGATAAGTTATAAGAGTATTTAAAAAAAAATTTAAACATTAAATTTCTAGAAATAACCAATATTTTTTTTCCTATATACATAAATAAAAAAATTATTATAATAAATATGCTTTTCATTTATTCTTATGTTTTCATTTTATTTTATTTTACAGAATATTTGTTTAAAAATCTATTTTATTATATTTTAATAAAAACATGTAAATATTTATGCAGTTTTTTACCGCACAACGTGTTTTTTTATATTTGTTGTCGTCATGAATTTTACAATTATAGTTATAATGATATAGATCTTCAAACTTGGGAATATCAAACAGATCTATTACAGTTGTACCTGGAGATTTCGATGGCAAATACTTTAAGAGAATATCTTTCTTCTGTTGTCCTTTCACGAAAATTTTCGAATACATTTCCAAGGTTCTTATTATGGTAGATATATAATTATAATCAAAAATACCAGAATCCCATTCAGGGTTATTAATATTTTCAGTAAAATAACAATTTTGTCTTATAGCTTCGTGAGTCAGTTCTTCTCTTGGGTATGGAGATTTGAAATAATACGTTTGTGGAGTTAATGAACCCTGTTCTAAAGTTGCCATTTCTTTAACAAAGTATTGTTAGCCATTTCCAATTACAAATTGAAAGTCCACAAATGCAATCTTATTGATATTTATTTTTAGTTTCCTTTTCTTCAAAGAGTCAAATGATCACTGTTCTTTTGAAATCATGATTACACTTGTTATATCCTGCTACGCATGATAAAACTAGTTTAATCAAATTAAATAAGAATGCTGGAGGGGATAATCTTAATTCCTTATGCGACATAAGGCAGGCAGCAAAACGCGCGGGGCTCCACAAAGTCATCATCATAGCATTTTTTTGAAGGTAAACTAGCTGTAAGACAGTGACCTATGAACAATTATATAAAACCTGAAATTTAAAATTATCCTTTTGTACTTTTGGAAATAAAACGATTAATTTTTTATACATTGAGAACATTTATTTACTATTATTATTAGGTATATTATTTTTACAAAATAATGGAATTTCAGCAAATAGCTTGGAAAAGTTAAATAATGGAGTGTAACTAGGTAAAAAAAAACAAATCATTGCTTAACTTATTATAATTTAATTATTTACATTTATTAAAATATTCGAATACATAAGCTTTTATGTACGGCTCACTAATATAATTCGAATACGCATACGAACTAATAAAATCTTTTATTTCATACAATTTTTTCCACTCATCAATACTTAACAAAAAATCTATATTTTCAATGTCAGCTTCAGTTGAGATGATTTGTGTGAAAAAGTTCCAAAAATTGTACGTAAACATCATTGGTGAACTTTCAGCTTTGTCTATAATGATGGTCGACTGAAATGTAGAAGGATTGATTCCTGTTGATATCTTTGCTGTGTGTTCATCATTTAAAACATAATGATAAGCCAATAGTAAATTTACTCGTTCCTTGTTATTGTTAACTGCATCCATTCAAAATCAACAAAATAACTAAACTAGTTTAAAAAAATATTAAAACATTTATTTTATAATACCTAAGTTCAATAATAATTCAGTATTTTTAATCCAGGAATTGTGACTCTCATCAAAACCTATCCATTCACATAGGCCATGTCCCCTCTCTTGTGGATTACTCTTTCAACCAAATAAATATGTTTGTGTGCGACCTTCTGCAATTCGTACTCATAGAACCACCTTTTAGTATTTGCTTTTTGTAATCTTCCAACACGTAGGTTACAGGATTGGTTAATTGAATTTTATAAATTTTGTAAATTTCAGTTGAACAATTTGGTAAATATCGTTTATCAAATGTACTTTTGTGTTTTGATATTCTAACGAAATCACCAACTTTAAATTTCCCCTTTTTAAAAATTTTTGGCCTGCTATAAACTAAATGAAAATGATAATAATTCCGTTAAATCTTATATTTGATAACAAAATTATTTCAAATTATTAATATATTAATTTAATAATTTTTGTCCATGTATATCTGATCATTTTTAGTTTCCATTTCAAAACAAAATGAAAATGATAATAATTCTGTTAAATTTTGTATTTGATAACAAAATTATTTCAAATTATTAATATATTAATTTAATAATTTTCGTCCATGTATATCTGAGTATTTTTAGTTTCCATTTCAAAACAAAATGAAAATGATAATAGTTCCGTTAAATTTTGTATTTGATAACAAAATTATTTCAAATTATGAATATGTATATTAATTTATTAATTTTCGAGGATGTATTTTTGACCATTTTTATTGTCATAATAATTAATAATTCCGTTAAATTTTATATTTGATAACAAAATTATTTCACATTATTAATATGTATATTAATTTAATAATTTTCGTCCATGTATATCTGAGTATTTTTAGTTTCCATTTCAAAACAAAATAAAAGTGATAATAATTACTTAAATTTTATATTTGATAACAAAATTACTTCAAATTATTAATATATTAATTTAATAATTTTCATCCATGTATATCTGATCATTTTTAGTTTTACATTATTTTAAAACAAAATGAAAGTGATAATAATTCCTTAAATTTTATACTGTTATTATTGTACAAAATTGTACCACAATTGTGATGAAGAAGATGTTTTGAAACTTGAAAGGTTGATAAAAACTTTTGAAGACCACTGTTATATATGTGAAGAAGCTTTCGTTTCTGAAGTTCATGACCAGGATATTATAGCAACTCAAAAAAGCAAGGAAATAACTCCACAGATTATGTTTCAAGCTGATATTGAAAATTTTATTAACAGTATAAAAGAAGAAGATACACTTACTCACAAAAGTCTACGTACGGTATGTAAAATTTAAAAACAAAGGGTTAAAATAATATTTCAGGTGTATTAAACTCTATTATTTTGTTATATAATAAGATGTTATAATTTGACAATTTTGTAACAAAATGCGCAAAAAAAATCTAGAACTAAATATAAAAATCTGTTTTTCAAATATGCAACAAAAGTCTACGTACGAAAATCATGGAGTGGTTAAAAATTCATTAGTTTAGTTATTGCAATATTAATATTTTTTTATTTTAAAATATAAGTTAGCGTATTTTTAATCGCTAGAGAAATATTGCATTTAAAAAAATGTGTTTACATTTATTTAAGTAAAAAATGAGTGGTATAAGAAAATATATTCAGTACAAGTTAGAAAATTAATAATAAAGCTAAAAAAATGAAAAAAAACCACTACAAAATTTTTTAAATATTTTTAGATTAAGCAAATGAAGTGTTGAAAGTTGTAAAAAACTTTAATACCACCGGTAAATATGAAAGTAAACCAAGATCCTTCAATAGTAACTAATAGAAACTCTCAAGTAATTTAAGAGAAATTAATGAAAATCCTAGAGTAAGCGATGTTAAAATTGCTGATAATCTCACAAGTGAATTGGGAATAAGTGTTCATCCAGATACTGTCCGGCGCCACATTCGAAATTTTATCGATATTTTAAATTGTAAAATACTGTAGAATTTATTAAAATAATAAAAGTAGATACTTAGGATTTTAAGTTAATGCATCCTTTTATTTATAAAATTGAAAATTATATTTTAAAAAATTTAAAATAATACAAATTAAAATAATCTGACTGATAATAAGAAATTTATATTATTATAGGTTAAATTCACTTTACGCAAAAAAATTAGCATATTGTAATTTAAATATTTTTAAACTTGCATTCTTTGGCTGATATGTTTATCAATTTTATTTATATCATTAATAGTCATTTCGAAAAATTGAGAAGGATTTCTTTTTAAAAGTCTGCATTTTGGGTATAAAAACTATGCAAAAATTATAATTTCAGTATGTCAGTTTCAAATTGCCATTTCAACCAACTAAAAAAACCACAAAAATATTAATTATTTGTCCACCTGTAATACATTTGACTATATTATAGATCTTACATCAGAAGAGAAGTCGTCAACAATTTATTGTATTGCGATAATAGAATCATCGATATTTTAAATTGTAAAATACTGTTGATTAATAATAAATAATGATAATGATTCAGGAAGATTCAGAGCATGAAGAAGCTGAGGATAGTGACGAAGCTGAAGATAGCTGAGGATAGTGAAGAAGCGGAAGATAGTGAAGAAGCTGAAGATAGTGAAGAATAGTGAAGTGAAGAAGATGGTGAATATTATGTAGAAGATGATGATGAAGTGAAGTGATATTGTTCACTAGAAGATAAAACAAATTTTTATTTAAAAAAAAAATGCAAATAAATGTAAATTTTAATGATAATGATTCAGGAAGATTCAGAACATGGAGAAGCTGAGGATAGTGAAGAAGCTGAAGATAGTGAAGAATAGTGAAGTGAAGAAATGGTGAAGAAGATGGTGAATATTATGTAGAAGATGATGATGGTGAAGAAGATGATGATGGTGAAGAAGATGCAGTGGATGAAGAAGATGAGGTTGATGAAGATGATGCAGAAGAACACATTTTGTTCACCAGACGATAGAAATAAATTTAAATATTTTCTTAATAATTGTACATAAATATAAAATATTAAATATTTCAAACAAATGCTTGTGATTTTATTAAAATATATAATACAAATATTAACTTTCAGGTAAAGTTCGATAGTTTAAAAAAATTAAATTCATACTTGTAAAATATATTTTTTATTACATATGTACTACAAATAAAAAAATTCAAATTGCAAATGAATTTTTTTTATTACTTTTTTACATGTAAATATAATTTAACTATTTATAAAGGAATTAATAATAGTCCCCCATGGTTTTAGCCTGAACTGCTTGGCGTAAATATCTCAAGTCTAAAAATAACATTGATTATACTAACTTTGTAAATTTGTTTAATATATTTAAACAAAAAGTTGAACTAACTTATAGTAATTATGTTGACGATATGTCTTTTAAACTTGTTGATAAGCCAAAACTATTTTGGAATTTTGTAAATCATAAAAGAAAATCTGATCGCTTTCCTAATTTTATGACTCATAATGGTAATTTAAGTAATGATCCTACTGTCATATCTAATTATTTCCCTGATCACTTTTCTAGCTCTTATCTTAATTCTAATTCTAATTTTGAAATTAATGAATCATACTTTGAACATATGGATAACTTTCTAAAAACTACCCTCCAGGATATAAACCTTGATGAGTCTCAGATTAAGTCTTACTTAGACAATCTAGGAGATAACTCATCTCCTGGGCCTGATGGTATTCCCTAAATTATTTTAAAAAAATGTTCTAGTTCTTTAACTTTGCCTCTAGCTATCTTGTTTAGACTCTCATTATCTACCGGTACTTTTCCCGATATATGGAAGAAATCATATATAAAACCTATTCATAAAAAAGGCTCTAAAAAAGAAATATCTAATTATAGACCAATAGCTAAATTATCTTCCATACCTAAACTTTTTGAATTAATAATATTTGATAATATATATGAACACTGTACAAAATTCTTAGTTCCTAATCAACATGGCTTTATGAAACACAGATCTACGGTGACGAATGTGGTTGAGTCAACTTCCATTATTATTAATAATATGGAAGCTGGGTGTCAAACTGATGTACTTTTCAGTGATCTAAGTAAAGCGTTTAACCTTCTTCCACATAAAGTTATCTTATTTAAGCTTAAGAAACTAGGTTTTCCTACATACTTTTTAAAATGGATTAAATCTTATCTGATTAATAGGACTTATAGTATTTTATTTAAAGAAATCATATCTTCGCCATTTGAGGCTAATTCAGGAGTACCTCAAGGTAGCCATCTTGGTCTCCTGTTATTTATTATTGCAATTAATGATGTGGTATCTGTTATTAAACACAGTAATATTAGTATTTATGCGGATGATATGAAAATATATAGGAAAATATCTTCGTTGAATGATGCTATTTATCTTCAAGAAGATTTAAATCGTTTCTCAATATGGTGTAATTTTAATTTTTTTAAATTAAATGTTAGTAAATGTACTATAATGATGTTTACGCGCAAACAACTTTCTTTCACATTTAATTACAAGTTGACTGATGAAGTTGTTCCAGTAGTTGAGTCATTTAGGGATTTGGGTGTTTACTTAGATCCTAAATTAAATTTTAAATTACACTATAATTATATTATTAATAAATCTAACGCTATGTTAGGTTTTATAAAAAGATGGTCGACGGAATTTCTTGACCCATATATATTAAAGTCACTTTACACTTGTCTCGTGCGTCCTAACCTGGAATATGCCAGTCAAGTTTGGAATCCTTCTTCGATTTACATAGTCGTCGTATTGAATCTGTCCAAAGAAATTTTATTAGATTCGCTTTCCGTCAATTTCGATGGGCAGACCCACTAGTTCTGCCAGCTTATCTAAATAGGTTAAAACTCATTAATTTGAGTTCTCTTGAAAAAAGACGTGAAATGGCTGACGTAATCTTTCTGACTGAAGTGCTTTATCTTAATATTGATTCTATATTTGTGTTGAATAATATTGAACTCAATCATAACCAACGCTGTAGATCACCTACCTTGTTTAAATTAGTTTTTCACAGAACGTTGTATGGGAAGTTTGAGCCAATAAATAGGATGCGAATATTAGGCAATAAATACCAAAATTGTATAACAATTTCAACATCCAAAAACAATTTAAAAAAATTAATATTACAGGACTAGATTAAATGTGTTAAATTTAATTTTTAAATTCTTACATATATGTTAATTATATTTTAATTATATTTTAGTTCAAATACTACTTTTAATTTTTTAGTAACATCATTTAAATGAAAATATTCTATTTAGAATAATTATTGTAATAATTAAGATATAATTTTATTATTTTCAATTGATTGTATTAACTTATTTTGTAAACTCTGTAAAAATGTTTGAATTAAACAAGAAATAAATAAATAAATAAATAAATAATCAGTATTTATAAGAAAATATTGATATTGATTTCACAATTTTTAAGTTCAAGTTCAATATCAATATAAATGAAATCATAATTTACTTTTTGCAATTTTTGATAATGCAAATTAAAACAAGTTTTTCGGTTTATAAATTGAAATAAAATAATTTTTAATAAACCAAAGTTTTATATGGAGGACCGCAAAAGAGAACACAAGTAAATTTTATTTTATTAAAATTGAAAGTGAAACTTGTATTCGGATTATATGCCGTCGCAGAGAATTCGAAAAAGTTAATGTGCGTGAATTGTGCAAAAAATATATGTGGATATTGGGACAAAGCAAAATGAGAAAAAGTTGTGTTGTGAAGATTTTATATTGAAAAGTATATGGATTTTCTGGGCCAACTGAGAATTTTAAATTTTCAAAAAAAATTGTATTTTGTATGGAAAATAGTGTCCCAGAACATACATATCTATATGGTAGACCACAAAAGCTTTAAGTTACTATGCGTGAATTTATTGTGGTGTAGTAAATTTTATTTTTTTTTTAAATTGAAAGTGAAACTTATATTCGGATTATATACCGTCGAAGTGAATTCGAAAAAGTATGTGCGTGAATTGTGCAAAAAATATATGTGGATAACTGGGACAAAGCAAAATGAAAAAAAGTTGTTTTGTGAAGATTTTATATAGAAAAGTATATGAATTAGGACAACTGAGAATTTTCAATTTTCAAAAAACTTGATTATTTTGTAGTTTGGTATGGAAAATAGTGTCCCAGAAGGAACACACCTATATGGTAGACCACAAAAGAGAAAAAAATGTTACTATGCGTGAATTTATTGTGGTGTAGTAAATTTTATTTTTTTCAAATTGAAAGTGAAACTTATATTCGGATTATATTATAAAGTATATTTGCGTGAATTGTGTAAAAAATATATGGGGATATGGAGACAAAGCAAAATGAGAAAAAGTTGTGTTGTGTTGTGTAGATTTTATATAGAAAAGTATATAGATTTTCTGGCTCAACTGAGACAATTTTAAATTTTCAAAAAACTTGATTATTTTGTAGTTTTGTATGGAAAAAACTGTCCCAGAACATACATATCTATACTACTAAGACAAATTTTTTGTGAAATAACCAAAATGAAAAACAACCAAAGTGAAGCAACCAAAGTGAAAAAATTATCAAAAGTGAGACAACAACGAAAGTGAAAAAATCCTCAAAAGTGAAACAATTAAAATAAATAAAATATAAAACAGACAAATTTCTGTTCAAACTATTAAATTCTTTTATTTAAAAAAGTATATATTACAAAATAGTATATATATAGTATAATATTTGAATTAGTTCCGTCGCCCTGTCCTATGGTTGGAGTATCGCTGGTTTACCATTTCGGCCTGCTCGCAGTCATCCCCAGATGCAATTACAACAAGATTTTCTGTAAAAAGAAAATAAATAAAATTCTAATATAAGCTTACTCGCTTATTAATGACGTTTTAATGTTGTACCTCGATTCTTCCCACTCCAACGACTCCGATGCTGGTTCCTGTGTTGTTGTTGTCGTCGGTGGTGCCTGACTTGTTGTTGGTTTCCTATTCTTTCTTCTTGGTCGTCTTGTAGTTACAGGTATCAGTTCATCCTCCTCCATTGACATATCTGGTCCAGGTACAGGACCAATATGTTTTACCTGGACAGCACCCCAGATATTATTATTAAAAATAAATTAAAAATAACTTTATGAATGAAATAATATTTTTAAAGTGATTAGAAATAAATTTCAACTTCTAATTTATACCCTATAAATGCTTACCTTTGCAATATATTTTCACACGTTTTAAAAATATTGAATTAAATTTAATTTATTATATTTATACTGAATGTGCAAAAAAATATAAATTCAATATTATATATATATATATATATATATATTATATATATATTATTAGAATAATAATATATATATAAATTTAAAATATATATATAAATATATATATATTTAAAAGAATTAAATATATATATATATACAATTTTACCAGTCAAACAACGCCATTTCATCCCGGTTCGTCTTTTTAGTCCATCAAGCCATCCGCTACTGGCCTTAAACGCATCACACTCCAATGCTAATCCATACTGCTTGGCTTTCTCCCTTATCATATTTCCATTTACGGGGACATTATTACTTCTGGCTTCCGAAACAAAGCTTTCCACAGCATTATCTAACATTACGAATTTTCCCGTCCTCATTCGTTTTCTTTTTAGTAAAGACGGATTATCATGTACCAACTTCTTTAAATTTTCTTTATTTTTACGGATCGTTGATAAAGTATTGGGTGGAACACCATACTTCTCTGCAACTGCCTTCGTTGTTTGTCCATCGTCTATTTCCTGAATTGCGGATAATTTTTGTTTTAAAGTAAGAGTTTTGTATTTTTTATTTTGTCCCATCATTAAAAAACTATCTTTTTCACGACAATAATTTATATAATTATGACATCGAATTAACCGCGTACTTTAGATTGATTTTTTTTACTTAAAACAACTCGAATTAAAGAGAAATCGATTTATCAAGGTTATCGAATTATCAAAGTAGATTTCAATGAAATACTGAACAGACCGATAGAAAAATCGAATTAAACAAGAAAATCGAATTATCCAAGGATCGAATTAAACAAGTTATACCCGTATATATATATATATATATATATATATATATATATATATATATATATATATATATATATATATATATATAGGGGGTCGGGTTTGGAAGTCAACAGGGTAGGCAAATGAATGCTTCGGCATAGTTTGTTGCAACTGTTGGGGTTTCTGAACAAGTACTTGCATTACCTCCTCGTGGTGACCCCTGAAACTGTATCTGTCTTTAATATGGATACAGACCAAATTTGCAAGCGCGAAACCAAGCTAAGGGTGTTATTCGTACCGTGCCTAGAGCTGCATGGTTGAGGGTGTGCTCAGTCGCTAACGGTGGACTCCGGATACCAGGCGACCTCCGGTTTGAACCAGCCTTGCCATAGTATCGGGCCTCTGCTATGGTGGAAACTATATGGCGCTATACTCGTAGAATAACATGGAAAAAATAAACAAAAAAACAACAAAAACAACAACAACAACAACAGCAATCACAACGGCAAATCCAATAACAACAACAACAACTACAATAGAATCTTCAGCATCAGTACTAGTGGCTCCAAGAGTCATCTCGGTAGACTCAAAGGTCACTGAAGCTGGCTCGTCGGCTCTAGCTGATGCTATTGAACTACTTCAACGGACACGCATGCAGGACTCCGAAGAAGACAGCGAGATGAGCGGCATTGCCACGGACGAAGAAAGTACGTATCTAAGAAGTTCGGATAGCTAAAATGACAACATCACTATCATAGAAGGTAATGCAAACACTGAGGAAGCTAACAACAGTGATAAGACGGCTCCTAGTGAACAAACAACACAGCGGAAAATGTTTGCGGCGCTGTGAAGAAAAAACTACGGAGAATGCTAAGGTCAGGTGTTCCGTATGATGAAGCTAAAGCAGCGATGGAAAGAGAGCATAGAGGAATCATCGAATGCAGAAAACGTAACCGATCCTCCCCCGGATGACTCCCCCGGATACAGGTAAGATATTCCGTACGCAAGTAAGACCAGTAAGTCAACAGCGTCGGACATATTGTGAAGTGGCTAGTGGCTCAAAAGTTGGCATACTACCCCTACAATAACCAAAGAGAACACTGAGCGAGGCTGAAGCTAGAAGGGTTCAAAAGGCTATTCTGAGTGCAATGGATGTGCTACCAAAAGGAACAAATGTGAGATTCAACGGCTCAACAAGGAAACCAGGCTGGGTTTCCATAAATTGTAATGATCTCATGAGCAAGACATGGCTGAGCAATATCGTTAAAGAAATGAGGCCATATCCAGATGCTAAACTAATAATGGTTGAGGGTAAGGACTTACCTAAATACGCGACCTGTTCGGGGTTCTTCCCTGATGATGACAATCTTCATGAGATGAGGATCCTGAACAGGTTGGGGAGGCAGAACAATGGCCTGCAGACCGAGGACTGGAAGGTGGTGAAGAAGGTGTCGTCGGGGAAAGGCTATCATATGGTCCTCTCCATAGATGACTCTTCGGCTAAAACCCTTCAGTCTTTGGACTGCAAGCCGTGGTTCGGCCTTGATAGGATAAGTTTACGCCTAAGGCTAAGACACAACATCCAAGAAGAAGAAAGGGCCAGCGCGGACAGAAACAGAAATACAAATGAGGCTAAGATGAGCGTAAGGCCAATTGAAAAGTCCATTGTGCCAATGGAAACAGATCCTGGTATAATACCATCACCTGCAACAACCATGGTAATGTTAACAACAACAACAACAACAACAAGTAAAGTGGCTCCAATAACAGATGGTGCTGTCAATTTAACGTTATCTGAAGTAGTAAATAGAGCGTCGGAGCCACAACCATCCACCAGCGGCTACTCCAAAATGGCTGCTGGTCACAAGGCTGAATTTAGACCACCACTACACAAAAGCAAGAAGGAGGATGTAAGGTTGGCGGCAAGACACAGCAGAAGAGAAAGGTCGAAATCCCCAAGAAGAGAGTCTAGACGCGAGACTAGATCACCACCTCGTAGGCGAAGGTCAGTGTCGAGGGAGGACAGAAGAGGCTGGCACAAGGTAGAACATGGCAGGCAGGCTAAAATATCTCATAAAGAGCGGAGGAGAGAAGTTTCCCGTAGTCCAGTCGACAAGGACCGGGATAGAAAAAGAAGAAGTCCTACTAGAAGAAGTCGGGGGCTTCAAGAGGCCCTCCTCATAACAGGAAAAGTGGTGAGGCTCGTGGCCAAGCCTCAAGTAGGAAATAAGCAATGGAGGGGTGGAAGGTGGTGCAGGCAAACCTACAACATGCCAAGGCCGCATCGGCGGTCTTGAGCAACAGGTTTGCAAAAGAACAAATAAGCTTTGCCTTAAATCAAGAACCCTGGATAGCTAAAGGTAAAATTTGTGGGCTTGGAGATTCTAAAGGTAAGCTTCTTTATAATTACTCGGACTCTAGACCAGGGGTTCCCAAACTTTTATCATCGCGACCCACTATTAAAACCGTAAGGTTTTTGCGACCTACTTTAAAAAAAAAAATTATTTTATTATTTCAAGTTCGCCAACTCAAATGTTTTATGAATCGTTACTGGTGATTGGTTGCCAGGTTACAATGTAAATCAATGGTTCATATGATGCGATTATTCAAAATAAGTTGTTGATAGGAAAATTTTGCAAGCATCTAAAAATATGTTACAAGCTTTTGGCACAAACATATGCCTCTAAAAATGTTGACTCAAGTTATTTAAGAGCAAATTTATATGCAGGTAATTAATAGGAACAAACAACTAAATAATATTTTTTTTGGCGACCCACCTTAAGTCAGATCGCGACCCACCGGTGGGTCGCGACCCACACTTTGGGAACCTCTGCTCTAGACAAAGGGCCTGTATTTTATTTAACAAAAATATTAATTACGTCCCAATTACAGAATACTGCCAAAGAGACGTAGTAGCTGCAATTTTATCGTCAAAAAGAGGTAAAGCCGATATCATGGTACGTTCGGCATATCTACCTGGCGATTAACCGTGTCCATCCCTGGAGTTAATGGGACTGCTGGCATTTGCAAGGAAGAAAAGGATGCAGATTCTGATTAGTTGCGATGCAAATGCTCATCACACCAACTGGGGCAGTTGAAATATTAACAGCAGAGGAGAATCATTGCTAGAATTCATCACCAGCAAAAACCTATTCGTAGCAAATACAGGTAATGAACCCACTTTTATTAACAAAATCAGAAATGAAGTTCTCGATCTTACAATCACAACCTCATTTCTGACAAACAACATAAAACGATGGCATGTTTCAAAAGAGCCATCTTGCTCAGACCATAGACATATAAGGTTTGATATAGAGGACCTTAGTCCCGAAATTTCAGTATATCGCCCCAAACGACGTACTGACTGGACATCCTTTAAAGAAGATCTTATAAATAAACTACAATTTATTCCCCAAAGGATTAGGAACATAGAAGACCTGGAAGAGGCCGCCTGGACGACCAGCAAGGCTATAACCGAATCTTTTTCAAACAGCTGTCCAGCACGCACCAGCAAGAGCAACAGACAGGTGCAGTGGTGGAACAACAACCTGACGGAACTAAGAAAGAAGGTGCGCAGGTTATTCAATAGAGCGAAGAATAAAAACCAACATGACTGGGAATTATATACAACAGCTCTAACGGAATACAATAAGGAGATCAGGAAGGCGAAAAGATCCTCCTTTCAGACGTTCTGCGAAAGGATTGACGAATTACCAGTAGCAGCACGTATACACAAGGACATGGCAAACGAATCTCCAGGCTCCATTGGACTTCTTAGAAAAGAAGATGGAAGCTATATGGACTCCAAAACGGAATCGATAGAGGCTCTATTAAAGGCACACTTTCCGGGAGCCGTAAAGATGATAGATATCGACTACGGCAACAATCCAAACCCCAATGGGAGTCAAAGAAGACCAATAAAGGATGAATGGATTCAATCAAACAACATCATCAATCCAGAACGGGTGGGATGGGCTATCAACACTTTCAAGCCATACAAATCACCAGGTCCGGATGGAATATTTCCGGCTCTCCTACAAGAAGGACGCGAAATAATCATCCCCATACTAACACGGCTATTCAAGGCCTCACTCGTGTGGGGACATATACCGAAGGCATGGACAGAGGTCAAGGTAGTACTTATTCCAAAAGTCGGCAAAAAAAACGATGGAAACCCAAAAAATCTGCGGCCGATCAGTCTGTCATCGTTTATACTGAAAACACTGGAAAAAATCATAGAACGGTTCATCAGAGATACAATTCTCACGGTAAATCCGCTAAATAAACACCAATATGCCTATAAAGCAGGCAAATCATCAGAGATGGCGCTGCTAAATCTTACAGGTGACATTGAGAAATCCATGACACATAAGGAGGTAGCGCTAGTGGAATTCATGGACATCGAAGGAGCTTTCAACAACACAACACACGAATCCATGATTAAGGCGATGATCGGGAAGGGTATCTGTGGATGGATTTGCAGATGGACAAAATCCATGTTGACCAGCAGAATCATCGAAATATCCCTTGGCAGCACACAGGTTAAAGCGAAAACCAATAGAGGCTGTCCGCAAGGCGGTGTAGTATCACCACTCTTGTGGTCACTCGTGGTCGATAAACTATTGGTCAAGCTACAAGAAAAAGGCTTTGACTGCCAAGGATATGCGGACGACCTAGCAGTTATCATCAAAGGTAAATTTATAAATACTCAATGTGAATTACTTCAAAGGGCGTGCAACATAGTGGAAAACTGGTGTATATCAGAAGAACTTCGAATGAACCCAGCCAAAACCACTATAATTCCGTTCAGCAGAAAACACAAAATAGAACATCTGAAGAAACCAACGATGTTCGGAGCGGAACTAGACTTCTCGAAAGAAGTTAAATTCCTAGGAATTAACCTGGACCACAAACTAAACTGGAACAGCCACATAAACTACACAATAAAGAAAGCACAACTATCCTTGTGGACTTGTAGAAGGATATGTGGAAAAACTTGGGGAATACATCCGAAGATAGCCAACTGGATGTATCTCTCAATTGGCAGACCGATCATTACCTATGCATCGGTGATTTGGTGGAGTAAAACTAAACAACTAAACGTCCAGCGCAAGCTAAATAAACTTCAAAGAATGGCTTGCCTAAACAACACTGGAGCAATGAGCACTACATCGACATCAGCAATGGAAGCACTGCTGAACCTTCCCCCATTACACATATTCATAGAAGAAAAAGCAAGAACGGGGGCCATAAGAATAAAGGGCTTTCAAGGCCCGGGACAAGAAAAACTAAAATACCATCCGTCTATAATATTAGCTACGGAGAACGAACCATATCTCGACATGCCAAGAGATGATGGTATAATTACGTACAAATTCAAGAAACCATTCAAAGTAATCATCCCGGACAGGAACAACTGGGAAACCAGCAAACCAGCTGAATCAGAGCTAGAATAGTACACAGACGGATCTAAAACAGACGAAGGAGTTGGATCCGGCGTTTATGGAAAGAGGCCTAGATTCAATAAAGCACAAAGCTTAGGCGCCATAGCCACGGTATTTCAAGCAGAGGTACACGCCATACAGATGTGTGCAAATGAAAACATACGAAGGAAATACGTGAACAAAACAATTACAATCTACTCGGACAGTCAAGCGGCTCTCAAGGCACTTGATTCGACTCAAATTTAATCAAAGGTAGTACTAGATTGTCATAACATCCTAACCAAATTAGGAGCAACCAACAAACTTATAATATCCTGGATTCCATGTTGGTCATGACGAACTAGCAAAAAGAGGAGCCAGTTCATCATTCCAGGGCCCGGAACCGGTCTTAGGAGTTTCAAAATGCTTTCTAAAAGCTAAAATTAAAAACAAAACAACATCATCCCAATTAACTGCATGGAACGAGAAGGAAGGCATGAGGCACTCGAAACTTTTCATCAAAGGACCATCAAAGAAAAGAGCGAGAGAGCTGTTGCAGTGCAGTAGGAGAAAGGCCAGAACAGTCACTGGTTTCCTCACGGGCCATTCGAGGCTGAGGAAACACCTACACAACATGAGACTTTCACACGATCGAGTGTGTAGATTCTGCCAAGAAGAAGATGAAGCAGCGGAACACCTAATATATAACTGTATGGCTCTAATTCAAAGAAGGCTAAAATATCTACACAGTTATATACTAAATCCATCAGAAACATGGAGCCTATCTCTGTCGAACCTCTACGGCTTCATTAACAGTATTGGTCTAGCAGATGAGTAACCAAGAGGGTAGTCACAATAAGCCGGATGGCTGCAGTGACGAGGCTTTTTACTGGCCGACCCTGTATTCAAACCTAACCCAACCTATATATATATATATAAATATAATTATATTATTCTAATAATAATATGTATATATGTTATTGATATAAATTTTTTAATTAAATTTATATAAAATATCATATTATTATAAGATTTAATTCTTTTAGCATACCTTAGCTTACAAAAAATATTCCCATCAGACATATAATATTCAATATTATATTGTAATACTCAGGAAACACGCGTACAAAAATTTCACGCGCAAAAAATATATACACGCGCAAAAAAAAATGATATAAAATACAAACCGTAATTATAAACTTTTTTTTGCTTGATATTAAAAATAGTTTATGGGAAATTAAAAATAAAATTACTTAATTAGCAAAGACTTAAGATATTTGCAAATTTGTGTAAAAGAATATACTACTTTTTTGTATATCTACAAAATTGCATAAAATATAAACTTCATTATCGTATTTTATTTTTCTCTCAAGTTAAAGATTTTTTTAATATTTTATAATTATGGTTTGTTACCCTATAAAGTAAATTCATATATAAAAATATTTTATTGCATAATTTTTTATATGTACAAAATAATGTTAATAAACTTTAATAATATGCCCTTGAATTAAAAATCAAGTTAAATTTAATAACATATCATTATTATCATTGCATAATTTTAACATGTAAAAAATAGTGTTAATAAACTTTGATAAGGAAACCTTAAAATATAAAAATCAAGTTCAATTTATTTACAACTTGTTTTCTATAAACACGTGTTTATTATTTTTGATAACAAGTTTTGTTTTTATTTTGTAAACAAAACTTTTGTTTACAAAGGCGGAGCTTTAAAAAAGCTGTCAAGCAGCCATGCAATTTTTGTTTTCTTGTTGTTTTATCAATAACATATATAACTAGCAATTCTTTCCGATACACAATTTTTGTGTACACAAAAGAGTTCAGAAGAAAATATACCGTATTTGTTGTTGCAATTTTACAAAAACAAATACACGTTATTCGACCATGATAGATATATATATATATACAACAAGTTTTTTTCCCATTAAGTCCATTCTAATTTTACTTTTCTTGTATACAAATGCATAATACAAAAAATTATATTATGCATTCACAGAAATCTCATATATGATATATACAACAATACTACGCAAGTAATTGTATCTTTTAATTTTAATAATTGTAAATAATTGTACACAATCATCTTTTCGATTACATACACAAATTACCACATATTGCCTTTCACTGTTTAGGCAAAAATTTTTACATTATATGTAATATTTATATATATATATATACTATATTTTGTGGATGCAAGAAATAATGGTACATAAACCCTATGCATATCCACAAGCTAAATAAAAATATAATCTCGTATATTAAACCTCTTTGCAAAAAAAACTAAATAAAAAATACCTTAATACATAGTATCGTTTACAAAACAAAACACAAAAAAACCAAGGTCATATTATTCATTCACCAAAATCTCATATATAAAACAAAACTATTTGCATAGTTGTATCTTTTAATTTTAATAATTGTAAATAATTGTACACAATGATCTTTTCGATCGCATACACAAAATTACAAAATATCGCCTTTCATTTTTGTAGCTCCATTGCATACTATATGCATATACACAAAACCATTAATCACTAATTAATCAATGGCGCCTCATTAATGGCACCTATTAACCACACCCTTTACCGCACCAATTAACCGCTCCATTTAACACTATTAACCACACCCATTAACCGCACCATTTAACCTAATGAAACCTGACACCCATTGACCACACCCAAACTCTTTGGTGATATATGGCCGATTTAGTTCCCTGCACATCGTGGCCCCATAACTACTCCAGAGGAATATTTTTATGTGGAAATGACGTGCTTTTTATGATCATGTTTCGTGATGCAGCTAGCTGACATAATCTTCTACCATTGTCACTTGTTTCATTAAGTAGCGAGTATTTACCTGCTACTTCTTTTACAAATTCTTCTTTACCTATCTTAGCATTAAAATCTCCAATTGGCATCTTTAAATCATAACTCTGCACTCTCTCACAAACGCCTTCAAGTTCATCATAGAAAGCTTCTTTAGCTTCTTCAGCTTCTTCCGTAGGTGCATGTGCTGATATAATAGTTATGTTCCAAAATTTTCCCTTGATTCTAAGCTTGCATATTCGTTCATTTATAGGCTCAAATCCTAAGAAACAGTTTTTAATTCTTTTATTTATTATGAAACCTGTTCCTAGCTGTCCGGTTCTTTCTAATATTCCACTATAATACAGAGTATAATCTTTTTTATCAATTTTTCCTGCATTTCTCCACTTTATTTCTTCCATTTTCTATCTGCTCATTTCCTGAGCAATTTCGTTGAGTTTTCCTGCTTGCAGCATAGTTCTTACGTTCCAAGTCGCAATGTTCAAATCGTTTTTCCTATTTCGTTGCATGTTTGCTTTCCGTATTATTCCATTATTTATTGCAGGCTCTAATGTCGTTCTGGTAACAATTGTATTTTTTACATGATTGGGTTGTAAATCCAAAGCAAAACCCCCAAATTTGGAGGGGCCATTATTTGTAACATGGGCATTTACTCCATGAAATTGTTCACTATGGATATACCGCCAATACTCGGTCGTCAGTGCCGCATTTGTTTTAAACAGGTTTCGCCACGAGAAGGCTGCGGTTAACTGTTAATTCGGAGAGGCTATGTATTCGCATCCTGAACCCACGAAACTCTCATGTGCGTATACCAAAACCTAGAGATTATCCGAATTCATACATAAATAGAAAAAAATATCATTCAGTGCTTTTACAAGCAGTATGTGATGAGAGAATTACATTCACAGATTGCTATGCTGGCGAATTCGGTTCAATTCACGATTCATGCCTATTTTGTCGTTTACATTTAAGTAGAAAAATTATGAATGGTAAGTTTATTAATTATTATTTAGCAATTATTTAGCAACATTTAAAATAACTATATTTTTATTATGTAGCAACATTTAAATTAATTATTTTTTATAGGTTCGATTACAATCCCTTCCGATCAACATATGCTAGGTGACCAAGATTATGCGTTGTAAAAGTATCTACTGATTCCATTTAAAAATAATGGCAATTTTTCTAGAGAAAAAATTAGATACAATACAACACTGTTGTAATGAAATCCAAATTTATTGGATTTGTTATCTTAAGATAAGTTCGGAGAAGAAGGGTTCGGGAGCTGAAAGCGTTGGGCGCCAGGTCTGAGTGACCTAGCTACAGTCACTATGGAAAACAATACCAAGAATTAATTTTTTTTTTTTATAAACCAAAAAAAAAAAACTAATTCCCTTTTCTTTACTTCCAGCACACAGGATCATTGGGATTTCCTCCTTGTTGCCGCCTCAGCACAGTCTGTGGGGTGTGGGTCGACCAATGATCTTACTAACCACCATATCACCAACACATGTTCTCTTCAATCCAACACATTGATTACGTCATAATCAATGATGGACCGAAGAAGAACATGGAAAGGTAAAAAAAATGAAAAGGACACTAGAAGGAATTCTGCTACTCCGGATCACTCATCTGCACCGACTTATTCTGCCATGTCGAATATAAACAAATTCAGGAATACAACAAAAAATTCAACAGAGACTCAGTACTCCCAACGATGTACCGACGTACCTACATACACCACACAAAAATATATCGTCGGCTGAAACCTTGTTTCGCGTATAAGCCATTCACTACATTTTCCGCAAATAATGATTTAAGTTCAAAGCTCAATTAAAAAAAAACTGAGTGATAGAATTTCTTTTTTTTGTTTTTATAAAATACTATGATAAATAACAATTCATTATTTATTGGTTTTAGATATTCGACTAATATTAAAATTTAATAATATAAAACAATTAGTAAATGAACCATTTATCGTATACGCCATTTTAGTAACTGAGTTGCATTTCCATACACATACGGCAAATTTTTTTTGGATATACGTGAAATATTATATTAAATTTAGGTTTATTAAATTTTATTTATAAAAAACGATTTAAAATAAAAAAGATGCAATTTAGCTTTTCGGATTATAATGAAACACAGTGATTTAATTTTTAGTGTAATTTTATTTATATATTTGTAAATAAATATAAACAAAACCGCCTATACTTCAATTTTGCAAAAGTTATTATAATATATAAGTAATAAAAGGTTTAAATGTAAAAAATAGCAGCCTTAAATTCATATATGATTTTCATACGCATTTCCTGACTCTTAGTTTTTTCCTATTTGTGATTTCCAAAATTCAGGACGCTTTTTACGTTTTCGTGATCAGTGTCTATTCATAATTAATTAAATAACTATAATCAGGATAAACCATTATTTAACTATGTGTATTATGTAGCTGTTGAATTATATTCAGATGGAATAGTCCTTAAATTGCAATTAGAAGTAGGGCTATCAAATAAATCTAATAAATTTATTCTCTGCTTTTATAATTCTGGCTCATTCACAATAAAATCTGGATCTGCGTCATTACCGTCATCTATTTTGACTGGATTAAGTAATTTTAAAAATTAAATTGTTTGAAAAACTTACTTGAAAAATCTTCTGGTGTTTCATCCAAATCCGTATCATATCATATGATATAATTTCCTACTAATATATTAATTTACATTTACTACAATATTTTTTTTAAATTTAAATGAATTACTTTCCTCTATAGAGACGGAGATAAAACGGGTGGTGGTGACTCCATATTATAACAATTTCCCAATTTTTTTGTCACGAATATAGGTAGGTAGCTACAGATTTTTTTATTCAATTTAGACGGATATACAGCAAATAAATTCTTAAAACACTCGGCTTTATTTCCAGTACATCCATTATAATATTATTATGTATTAGAAATTTGTAATATACGTACGTTAAACAAATTCTTGCAAAAATTTAAACATTTATGCCATACGTCCGCTAAACATTGATATACTCGAAACAAACAATAACAGAAAAATGCCTAAGATTTCTTCCCAAAATTTACCGTAAACGTCAGTAAATGGCTTGTACCGCAAATAAGTTTTCACTAGTTCATGATAAAGTGTATTTTACGGTAAAATAGCCACTCAGTATTTCGGAAACTAAATAATATTTTTAAATTCTGATTAGTGCATTGGAAAAAGCAGATTCGAAAAACCCGGATAGCATATTTAGGTTAAAAAAAGTGAAAATGTCGTTTACGGTAAACAAATTTTCAGCCGACGATATATAGATCTAAATAAATAAGAACACAAATGTATTTTTTTTTGTTTTAATCAATATCAATAATAACTTTGTTTTTATATTTCAAAAAAATTAATAGTTTAAATTTAATTTTAAGGTATATATAATATATAATTTGTTCGGCGGGTTTTTTGTTTTTTTAAAAAAAATAATAAAAAGCTTCTCTTTCACAAATTATAATTTATTTTTATTTTTATTTCTTCAAAAAAAACTATTAGAAAAGAAAAATTCTCACATACCTTTATGTTTTGGTATCTAATACTTATGATGAGACTGCTCCGGACATCATCTGCAACTGCAACTAAATTCTAAATTTTTAGAGATACCAGTAATTTTTTTTTTTTTTTTTTTTAATTTGAAAATTTTTCCTTCTTTCAATCTTTTTTTTTTAGTGACAATAATTACGATTTTACTCTACTCTACTAAAGCAAACGAAAATACAAAAATCATAAAAAAAAAACTACTTTAATAAAAAAAAACCCAGAAACCCCAACAAAAAAAAATAAAAAAAAAAAAACACCCAACAAATTCTCCACAGTGGCAATGATGACTGCAATGGATTTTCCACGATGACTGCAACCAGATGACTCTACAGGACCAGGACACAGCAACCATTAACAGCACAGGAACACAGGAACAACAATTTATTACAGGGACAATAATACAGGACGCGCGCGCTGGACACTAATAATTATTATTAATTTAAATTATATTTTTCCCGGCTAATTATTTTTTTTTTCCTTTTAAATTTTTTTCTGGAATATAAAGTTTTGTTTTTTTTTCTACACTGGAGAGCTCCTCAATTTTTTCTTTCACTGATATAATTGTTTTTTTTTTTTTTTCAAAAAAAAAAATAATCCCACAATTAATTTTTTTGTTAATTTTTTCAATTTAGATATATTTTTCGGGACAAAATTTACTTTAGGGTTTTTTAAAAAAAAAAAAAACTGATAAAAAAAAAGTACTTTTTTTTATACCAAAACGAATTACTAAAAAAAATTTTTTATACAAGCCGGTATCCAGCGCCACGGTTATCGGACGACTTCCCAATTTTTTCTTCTTTTTTTCAAATTTTTCCAAAATCATGCCCTTTATTTGATCCAATGGTCAAATCAATATCATGCTTTGTTTCTTCGCATGATTTTCGAAAAATTTATAATTTTCACCACCACCAACACCACATCTAGTTGTTCAAACACAAGGACTTACTACATGTAACCAACTTCACGACATATATTTTTTTTTCTGACTGACATTTATAATTATTACAAACAACATGGCAGAATGGTTTACGACGATGTAAGTAAATTTAGATATTTTTTTTTTCTAATTTTAATAAATATATTTTTTCCAGATATCTCGGGTGTCACAAAACTGGCTTGTTCAGCAGTTTACCAATGAACAAGGCAGAAAAACACCCATCAATGATGTCGGTTTACACAATGGATAACAATAAAAAAAGGTAAACAATAATATTGTGTGTTTGGTGTGTTTTTTTTTCTCTTCCCGTGATACTATACTGTCCCACACCCTGAGCAGTCTCGTGCTTCACCGACTGAGTTAGCCGGGCATCAACTTTTCAAATCTTTGGCGTGTGCTATATATATTTTCTTTGTAACGAAATCTTCGACTTCGTAGCACACTCGACCCTTGTTCGAAACGACGGTGCATTACAACCACGGCTTAAGGAATTTTACTGAAATATGTTTTTGTTGATCACTCAAACCGTGATTTCGACGGAAAACTATATCCCCTGGTAAGTACGATTTTTTACTTGTTCTTAAATTATAACGCTTTTGATACAAATTTTGTGCTTTCTTTAAATTCTTTATAACAGCCGCTTGCACACCACTTTTATGCTGATTGTGTTCAACAACCACATCATCTTGTAGTGAAGAGAGTTTCTGGAGCAGATCGTACGAGGAACCATCTGTCATCATGTGGTATCCGAAGGTGAGATAGTACGGTGAAAATCCGGTAGCGTCGTGTACTACGTTGCGAAGTGCACACGCTATCTTACTAAGATTTTTATCCCACTCTTTGTGATTATCATTCTGATGGCAGTAATTATATTACGGTTCACTCGCTCGGACGCATTCGCTTGAGGATGATAAGGTGCAGTAAATTTATGTTTGATATTGTATTCGTCCATTAATATTTCAAATTCTTTAAAATATTAATGGCCGAATACAGATGGAAAATTTCGGATTCTAGGAATTTGATAATCGGACCAGTCTTGGCTTGTCGCAACGGCTTTAACAACACGAATTTGCTGAACTGATCTAGGACGATTAAGATAGACGTATTCCCTTGTTTCGATCGTGGATACGGTCCCAACAAGTCGAAGTTAATATATTGCCAGGGTCGCACGGGC
Organism: Empis stercorea; assembly: GCA_949752835.1. Taxonomy (NCBI): domain Eukaryota; kingdom Metazoa; phylum Arthropoda; class Insecta; order Diptera; family Empididae; genus Empis; species Empis stercorea. The sequence goes on along the minus strand of OX457085.1, from coordinate 37,141,538 downwards.
GGCTAACGTATCACCATCGGAGGACGTAAGCTGGTGTTTGGCGCTTTACATTCCTTAAACGAATCGCAATGCGAAATGTAGGCACGTATATCGTTTCCCATTCTAGGCCAATAATAATATCGTTGTATTTTTTCTAGCGTTTTACTCACCCCTGAATGCGCGTCTACGGATCGTCATGGAAATGCCGGATTACTTCTGAGCACAGCGATTCTGGAACCCACACTTTCCACACCGGAATATCTGTAAGTAGCTGATTTTTACGAAAATTACAGCGTTTAAACAGGAATTTTCCATCTGTTTTTAAATCCGGAAATTTATCGCAATTGTTCTCCACCAGTTGTAATTTTTCCAGATACTCCGGCTCCTGGAACGCTTCATCGTTACCACCGAGAATATTGTGCTGTCGAAGTTCCGAATTGAGCTCTTCTAATTCTCCTCGAGACAGAGCATAAGCCACAATATTCTCACTGCCTTTCCGATGTTCAATGGTAAAATCGTAGCCTTGCAGTTTCAGACTCCATCGAGCTAGTCTGCCGGATAAATCTTTCTGGCACATCAGCCATTTAAGACCAGCGTGTTCGGTGATAACGTTGAACTTGGTCCCTTCAATGTATGGTCGGAATTTCTGGATGCTCACGACAGCCGCAAGACATTCTAATTCAGTTACGCTATAATTCTTCTGGGCGTTGTTCAATTTCTGCGACATGAACGCGATCGGGTGTTCATGTCCGTCGTCATCTAACTGAAATAGAACGCCTCCGACTCCCGTCTTCGACGCATCGCATTGAACTGAAAACGCACGGTTAAAATCGGGATTCACCAAGACCGGTGCTTCCGTGAGAGCTCGTTTTAAGGCAATGAAAGCTGTTTCGGCGGACTCGTTCCACTTATCGGGAGAGTTTTTGTTCAATAAATCGGTGATGGGAGCAGCAAGGTCGGCATAATTTTTAATGAACCGGTTATACCAACCGGTCATGCCAAGAAATCTTCGGATTTGACGGACGGTTTTCGGACGTGGAAAATCGTTGATGGCGTCTATTTTAGCTGGATCTGTTTTGATCCATCAATAATGTGTCCTAGGTATTTGGTCTCCTTTTGGCAGAAGCGACTTTTTTCTATATTATAGTAAGTCCAGCTTCCCTCCAACACTTAGCTACTCTACTCAAGAGCGACATGTGGACGTCAAAATCCTCCGAGAAGATCAAAAGATCATCCAAGTAAACGAAGACGTCCTCATGAAGCTCGTAAGGGATCACCTTATCCATGAGTTTGCACAGTGTTTTCGGCGAGTTGGACAAACCAAATGGCATTCTTTTAAATTGATACAGGTCCCGCCCAGGAACGATGAATGCTGTTTTATCGCGAGACTTTTCGTCTAATTCTACTTGCCAAAACGCCATTTTTAAATCTAGGCTGGTAATATATTTAGTTTTTTTCACTCTACTAAATATGGAGTTAATATGTGGAAGCGTCGAGGCATAGTCTAATGGTGCCGTTCGACTTTTTAACCATAGCCAAAGGAGATGCCCATCCACTTCTACTCTCCTCTATAATATCTTCTTCTAACATTTTATTTATTTCAGCATCTAACAGCTTTTGCATGGGCACTGACAATGGATGCGGACGGACTACGGACGGTTTAGCATCTCCTACATGTATTTCATGTTTTAGGACACTGGTTTTCCCCAGGCCAACCACACTATACGAAGGAAACAATTCAATGGTTTCCAGCAACCGTTGTCGCTGCTCTTCGTTTAAGGTATGCATGTTACTATTTTCTACTAATTCGCTTACTTCTAAATTTCTAAAATGTATGGCGTTGAAAGCATCCCAAAAATTGATCCCTAAAATAATGGAACGTTTTATGGAAGGGATGAGGAAGAATTTGATAGTTTTTTTTAATATTGTTAAATTCAATGTCCAAATAAACAAATCCGAGGACTTTCTGTTTAGTACCATCTGCTGTGGCAATACTCGCTGTTACGGGTGTGAAAGATACCCCCAACTGTTGCAGCAATTCTTCCCATTCTTTCCCAAGCAACTTATATGTGCACCGCTATCTAACAGCGCAAAATGATTTTTGTTGCCAATTTTTATCTTCATAAAGGGACGATTATACCCTTCAGGTCTTATATAAGTTGCTTTTAACGCTCTCTGGATCTGCTTCCTAACGCCAAAATGTTTTTGTGCCCTAACTCTAACTACTTTAATTTTTTGTAACTTATCTAATTTATCAAATTTTTGTAACCCATCTAATTTATTTAATTTATTTTTAGGAGGTAATTTGGAACTTACATCTAATTTAAACCTAGTGTCCTTCTGGACCACGGAGGTCAACGGAAACGGGAGTTTGGGTTCCTCCAGGTTCCCATTCCCGCGTAACCGTTTCCCTGGACAGTAACTGGCCTACATTTGGGGCATTTATTAACATAAGTGTTTTTCATCCCACAGTTATAACAGAAAATTTTTAATGGACAAGGACAATCGCGGAAGGTATGACCTATGTCATCACAATTAAAGCAAATCGTTAAATTATTATTTTTATTTTCAGTGCTATGCAATAAATTAGGACGGACATTTTCAGATGGTTGGACAGACAAAATTTCTAACGAAGAATTCTTTGGTTTTTGATTTTGGACTAGAAATTCAGGTACGTGTGTGTTAATTTCTGTTTCGGAATTTAATTCGTTAATATAATATAATATAAGGACGAATTTGATCTTCTGCCGTCTCACCTATTTCTCTCCAGTTACGTTCTAATTTGCGACACATCTTGTCTAGTTGGCTCAAGGTGACCACGTTTTGTAGAACCAACGCCTTTTTATAGCTAGGGAACAAATTATAACGGAGACGGCTCTTCATCGTCCGAGATCTCCTGCTGGAGACGCAATCGCAGACCCTCCATATCCAACCGGTAATCCGAAAATGTCTCCCTTTGTTTCTGCTTGCGTGCTTCCATCATCCGCTTCACATCACCATCCTCCTCGCCTTCGTCAAACTCCACTTTCATTGTCGATTTCAGCTGGGACCAAGACGCGTGTGGATTCCTCCGGATGAACTGCCAATACCAGATGTCGGCTCTTCCTTTTAGTAGCTGGTTGATGGCTAGTACCAAGCTCTCTACTGGATAGCTGTCCCCCCTCGCAAGAATTTCTACACGGAATAAAAATTCAGACAGCGTCAACATTTTCCCAGTGCCGTCGAATTGAATCCGCCAATTTGACACTGGATTGCGACGATGGGCATTATCGACGGGTAACTCTACATTTTCGTCGTCACTGCTATTTACTTCTATTCTCGTTCTAGGGGGAACACCAGTAGGCGGTACCGCGGCCAGTTCATCCGCCGGCTGATCGAATTGCCGGTAGTCATCCCTTACAGCTCCAATAAGGTTTGGCTGTCGCTGGTGCTCTGCGTAGTTCATACTCAACCGCTGAAATTGGTCTCGCATTTCCTGCATCTGCTGTTGCTGTACTGCTAATGCCTTTTCCAGTTCCTGGATCCGCTGACGCTCATAATTCTGCGAGGATTGTTTCGGTAGTGAGTAATCCAAATTTGATGAAAATTTTTGACGATTCTTGTTTCTATTGTAGTTATTACGGTCAGAATTTGTATTAGTTCGTCGAACATCTGCATGCAGTGGCGCGATTCGTGTAGACGGAAACCTATAGTTGTCCGGGTTTGCACGTGGTGATGCTTGATAGCTCCAGGCTAAATTCCTCGCTGGTAATGTCGACGATGGCAGACTTTTGGGACCCGAAACCTGTGGAGTATCCAACGGCCGAATACGTCAGCCCTTCGCTGGTTTTCCCATTGGGGTCACCTTCGGTGTCGTTCCGGTAGCCCCAAGATTTGGATGTCCAATTATAGTGAGCGGGGCAGCTAATGGATGGACCAACTCGTCATCCTCGTCGATCGCTTCTAATTGAGGTTCTGAAGTTTCAGGTGATTTTGCTGTAATTTGTTTTTGTTTATACTGACGCAACTTTTCTAAATTCTCTTTCAGTTCATAAATTCCTTTCCTGATCGCCCCGGAGGAACTCGGTTGAACATTTTTCAATCGGTTTAAGCGATCCCATACGTGGTAGCTTTATGTGGTGGCGATGTCTAGGGCGTTGGAATTACCATCTCTAATGCCGCTGGTAATCAATGCTCGTACAGCTTCGATCTTCGCCTCGCAGAGGTTCAGTTCAGCCTCTGGATCTGGAATTACGGCTACAGATAATAGTCGTTTTTGTTTATTCTCCAAATCCAGAGCCAAACTCAAATGAGAACATTTATCGGATACATTTTCAGAGGGAACATATAGATTCCGGATTTTCAGTTCATAGCTTAGTTCGTCCTCGTCCAGCAGAACTGGATCTATCACATGCCGGAAACTATCAATGATATTTACTGTTTTTCTAATGAAATACTGATAGTAACTAAACTACTGTACTATAGCTACTAATAATAATAATAATAAATAATTGAATAATTGATTGTAAATGTAATAAATAATTTAAAAAAAAATGTTTATACCTAATTACTAATACTATTGTAAAATTAAACCAAGAATAAATAAAAATTATAAATATATAAACCCGACTTCACCTTACAAAAAAATAAATAAATAACAATCAGTGTATAAAATAACAGTACTTTTGTAAATATAAATAACAGAGAAATTTGTAAATATAAATAACAAAATTGTAAATATAAATACCACAATATTTGTAAATATAAATAACAAAAAAAAAATCTGTAAATATAAATAACAAAAACTGGAAATATAATAACACTTATTGTACTAACCACTAATAATAACCACTACTAACGTAACCAAAACCGAACTATACTAACTAATAATACATAATCTAATTCTAATAAATAAATAACAATTATTGTAAAAAATTTAAATAAGAAAATAAATAGAAAAAAAAATTTTACAAAAAAAATTTACTTACTACTACTTCAATAAATAACGATTAAAAATAAATAAATAACTATTACAAACTGCCCCATAACAAAAAAAAAACTACCCTAATAATAATTCTAACTCCCACCAATTTTACCTACGCTCGCTAATAAATAATAAAAATCTAACTATTTAATATTAACTACTTCCTAACAAAAAAAAATTTTTACTCTGCTCTGACGGCCCCCCCCAGAGTATTGAACACACCTTAAGTTATTTTTACAAATTTTGAATAACTCTATTACACAATAATTTGGTACTATTCTATTTTTTTTCGCTCTAGTACCTTTTCTCACAGCTGTAGCTGTCACTAATTAATAAATAATCAGAAGTGGCATTTTAAAATGAAATTGCAATTTGCAATAGTGTAGTATTTCATACATGGTCCGTTTCACGGCATTCCAACTTCAGAAAATGACATGCAATACTACATTATAAAACTGTCATTTTCATGAAATAGCAAAATAGTGATTTCATTAGTGTAAAATTAGTGTATTTTTTATTATAAGTTTTTTATTTTTATTTTTATAAATTTTGGAAGAAATGTAAGTAAAAATAATATTTAAAGCTGTTCATAAATTTTATTAGCAAATCCACCTGCTCTTTACTTACTTTTTCTACCCTACAATATTAATTATACTTACATTTCTTCCAAAATTTATAAAAATAAAATTAAAAACTTATAATAAAAAATACACTAATTTTACACTAATGAAATCACTATTTTGCTATTTCATGACAATGACAGTTTTATAATGTAGTATTGCATGTCATTTTCTGAAGTTGGAATGCCGTGAAACGGACCATGTATGAAATACTACACTATTGCAAATTGCAATTTCACTTTAAAATGCCACTTCAGCTGACACGCAGATTAATAAATGTTATCCAGATTAATTTATAAATAATTTAATAATGATAATAAATAAATGTGTTTGTACTATAAATAAAAAAAATGTGTATTTTATTTTCTTAATTATTATTTCACTAAGTGTAGGATTTTCCTTTTAAATTTGTTTTTTTATTGTAGGTACGGAAAATTTTTTTTTTTCATCTTCTGAAGTGATTTTTGTGGTTTTGTTTTTCTTCCGGCGAATAATATTTCTCTATGCAAAAAAAAATTTTATGGGATACAACGAGGAGCGTTGAGTGACCCATTGTAGCAGAAATTACAGGAAAGGGGAGGAGCAGATAAGACCAAGGAACAGGACCAATAGGATGAATGAAGGATGCGGGATAGGGATCTTCCACCTTAAAATGTCTTCCTTCCAGTCCACCGATAATAATTAATTAAATAGACAATAATTCTGTCACATAATAGACAACAAAACAACATTGATAGGAATATATCCAGACAACTGGATCATATTCTAACTATCTCCGCTAGTTTCGGTCCTAAATAAATAACGAAAAATAAATAACAGATATCTGAAGGACAAATCGAGGACAACCTAAATTTGTATCTAACTCCAGACCTATTAATTACCCCGCTATTCCAGACTGATAGGACAACAACATGGACAACCATGTCACGCTCTAACTATCAGCTGTACAAAAAAAAATAATTAACACAAAATAATACTAAATACTCAGTTTTAGATGAACTGGTTGGAAGTCATCCAAGGCAAAAGAATTAATCCAAGAATTAAGTTGGTGATATAATGGTCACACCAACTTCATCCGAACTCAAAAAATTAAAAAAAAAAAAAACACCCAACAAATTCCCCACACTGGCAATGGTGACTGCACTGGATTTTCCACGATGACTGCAACCAGATGATGGTGGATTTTAATGATAAAAATTTGCCGCTTGTGCAGGAAAATCGGACCGAAAGGTTTTATTTCTTATGGAAATTTAATATGTGCGACAAGAACAACAAATTCTCATTTGCAAGGGATATTTTTTATTTACCGGTGATAATTTTTATTTGCAAGGAAATTTTACCAGGGATAATTTTTTTGCAAGGGATAATTTTCATTTTGCAATAGATAATTTTTGATATTTTTTAAAAACCATAGATAATCCTTCTTATATGGTATCACAGTTTTGTTGAAATTTGACATTTCAGTATTGCCATTAAAAATTTTTATTGTTTACATTTTTTTATGTTAATTATATTTTGAACTAAATTTATATATAAAATGTAAAAAATGGAAATGTTAATAATTTAAAAAAAAATAATTAACTTTGTTTATGCCGGTTTTTTTTTTATGTACAAGGATGTTAATATTAAATTTGGACTGTACCATTAAAATTATTATTTCCAATTATTATAATGAGTTTATATTTAGTAATTTCGTATTTTAAAATATTATTAACGATTGGTAATCAAATTATTTCCAGGTTTTTGCAAAAAATATAATACGTATATTTTTTAAAACTTTAATTGATTGAATGAAATTGACACAAATGCATTACAATAATATATTAATCAATAAATTTTAATAATAATAATCACCGAACTATAAACGTTCGTTGATAATAATAAAAATAAAATTTTTATATTATTATTATTATTAATATATTAAATTATTTAATAGAGTAAATTACTTAACATTTTTTAAATTACAACAAATTCAATTTTAAATATTTATTAATATGTATATTATTCAGAAAAGTGTGATAATTATATAAGAAAAAATTCAAATATTTATATAGGAGATTCAATATAAATTTTATAAATATAAATTTTTTACAATTGATTTTTTATTATACAATTTGCAATTAATATTTAATTGCTGATTTTAAATATAATAGTTGAAATGATTTATTATTTTTTTAAATAAAATTCTACTGCCATTCAACAGTGCCATCTGTGATCTGTACGGAGATAATTAGCCATTTTATATTCCCGTGTCAAAAAATAAATTCCCTTCTGCAGCGATCTACTTTTTTCTCATATAAAAATATAATATACTATCTCGTTCTATTTTTCCGGCACAAGCGGCAAATATTTATCATTAAAACCCAGCATGACTCTACAGGACCAGGACACAGCAACCATTAACAGCACAGGAATACAGGAACAACAATTTATTACAGGGACAATACAAAATAAACGGACGCACACGCTGGACACTAATAATTATTATTAATTTAAATTATATTTTTCCCGGCTAATTATTTTTTTTTCCTTTTAAATTTTTTTCTGGAATATTAAGTTTTGTTTTTTTTTTCTACACTGGAGAACTCCTCAATTTTTTCTTTCACTGATATAATTTTTTTTTTTTTCAAAAAAAAAATAATCCCACAATTAATTTTTTTGCTAATTTTTTCAATTTAGATATATTTTTCGGGACAAAATTTACTTTAGGGTTTTTTTTTCAAAAACGAATTACTAAAAAAAAATTTTATCCAAGCCGGTATCCAGCGCCACGGTTATCGTACGACTTCCCAATTTTTTCTTCTTTTTTTCAAATTTTTCCAAAATCATGCCCTTTATTTGACCCAAGGGTCAAATCAATATCATGCTTTGTTTCTTCGCATGATTTTCGAAAAATTTATAATTTTCACCACCACCAACACGACCTCTAGTTGTTTAAACAGAAGGACTTACTACATGTAACCAACTTCACGACATATATTTTTTTTCTGACTGACATTTATAATTATTACAAACAACATGGCAGAATGGTTTACGCCGATGTAAGTAAATTTAGATATTTTTTTTTTTCTAATTTTAATAAATATATTTTTTCCAGATATCTCGGGTGTCACACCGGTCATTCACAAGTACATGTGATAATCGAGAGGGCATTTTGGCTATTAAAAAATAGATTTCGGCGTATTTATTTTTTAAATACCAGGGGGGCTACTATGAAACTATTCGATCGCCGCGCATATCGAATATTATGCGCAAAATAAGAATGCGATCCGCGTCGAATTACCCTACTATGAAAATTAGATATCGAACAACTTTTTTGACGCTTTATCCGAGACACATTTACAAAAAACATTGGCGCTTTACCAATTTTTATAGGCGCATTGCCATTTTTATTGGGGTATTTAGAATAAAATGATCAGCTGATTGTTTAAAAACATAATTTTTGACATTTATAAATATAAACAAGAAGTTTATTTTGGTAAACTTAAAGTTATTAATTTAATTTTGAACTAAAGAAAGTAAAAAAAAGTATAAAATGGATTTATTGCATTTTGCTTTATATCGAGGAGCATTTAAAAATTTTTTAGCGATGTCGTCATTTTTTATTAAATAAATACTCCACTAATAACAAATTGTTTTGAATTTGTTGAAACCCGAAAATAAAAAATTAAAAAAACTTCTTACTTTTATTTAAACTACATTTATTGTTTTTTTTTATTTAATATAATTTATTTACACATTAAATAAATATATTTTTTAATATAGAAATGCTTACATTTTAAAATAACTACCGGAAATAAATATCAGTCATCAATTTTGCTGTCGAATATAAATATTCGATCGCGCATAAAATGCGCAGGCGCGGCAATTTAACGTTCATGGTAAGGCGGATCATTCGACAGACGTCGAATATTTTTATTTCATAGTAGCAAAATTCGATATTCGATAGGCGCGGCGCGCGCATTTTTTTCATAGTAGCCCCCCAGACGACCGGACTGCATACCGCTCATCGTTATGACAGCGTGCATTTTGCATAATTTTTGTTTAAAAAATAATGATGTTATCGAAATAGATTTTGAAGCAAACAATCATGACAATAATGATTCATCTAGTGCTGTTGGAGATCTAGAAGCATTAACTAAAAGAAACCAGATTGTCAGAATTCTAGGGGAAGGACAGCAGATATAACAAATAATTATAAAAAAAGATATATATATATATATATAAAAATATATATTTATATATATATATCTTTTCTTTAATGAATATAATTCAAATTTTAATTTTAAATTTTTTTTTAAATAAATTTAGTAATTAAATTACATTTTTCAAAAAGATCTAAGAAACGATCTGTTCGCTTCATTTTCTCATGGTGCCTCTTTTGTTTTGCAGACTCTGCATCATTATTTTTATTTTTTATTTTTCTTTGTATTGCCGAATTTGAATTTATTATTTCGCTTTCATCGACAATTAGATCTGCCAACATGAATTCTTCTACATTTGCCGATGTAGATGCAAATGCGATTTATCCGAACCATTGGCTCATCTCTTCCACATGTGGCTGGAGGATTTACTTCTGGACAGCGGAACAGCACCTCATCCATCGCATCGAAAAATTCCCAATGTTTTAGGGAGTTTCCACTGGTGTTGTTGAGGTCCTTAATTTTAATTTCGTACATGGATTTTAATTCTTTCCACTTCCCATTGCACTGTTCTCCAGAAAAATTTCTTTCCCGCAAAGATACAAATTCAGCTGAAAATATACATAAATTAATACATTACAATTAACTAATTTAAAAATTGAAACTTACATGATATTTTTGCGAGAATATCGGTCAAATTCTGTAATGTATTTTTGAAATAATTGGATGACCGCACGTCAACCGGGATCCATCTACTAGCAGCATTTTCTGCAATAACATATTATTTATTTCATTTTTATACAAAAAAGGCAATGCCATATAAATTATATTTCGTTAATTAATATTAATACATACTTATGAACTATTAATTTATAGCTTTTTGTATAGTTGTAATTATTATTATATACCTTAGCTATTTTTAATAAATAAAATAATACTATACACTATAAAATATACTATTTATTTTATTACTATTTACATGTTACATCTTATCACTAAAAAACCACACAAAGAATAAATTCATATATAAAATTAATAATGTTTTCCAATTATAATTTAAAGTCTTAAACACAATATTTCCTTTTTAAAATCTTAAAGTAGGTAACACAATAAACGAAACGACATCACCACAAATTTAATAAATTTATATATATATATCTTCTTCTTCTTAAAATTCCACTCCGTTCCGGAGGTTGGCCATCATTTCTTTTAATTGATGTTTGGATTTAACCTTTCTCAACAACTCTACGGTAGATATTCCGAACCATTCTGTCAAGTTATTCAGCCACATAATTCTTTGTCTCCCCCTGCTTCTCCTGCCTATAATTTTTCCTTGGATAGCTAGTTGAGGTAGACGATATTTATTATTTCGCATTATGTGGCCTAAATAGCTTAATTTTCTCTGCTTAATGCTGATCAATAGATATTTTTCGGTGTTTATTCGGTTCAACACTTCTACATTGGTGATGTGATCACGCCACGATATTTTCAAAACTCTTCGATATATCCAGAGTTCGAACGCTTCAATTTTTTTCATATTAGATTTATTTAAGGTCCAAGCTTCCGCGCCATAGAGAAGAATTGGCCAAATATAACATTTTAACATACGTATTTTTAATTGTAGATTTATCTCATTTTTACAGAACAGATTTGACATTTTTTTAAACGTTACTCTAGCTTGCTCAATTCTACTATATAATTCTGTTTTGCATGTCGCATCGTGTTCTATAATAGTACCGAGATATTTAGTTTTCTTCACTCTCTCAATCGTAGTATTATTTAATGTTAATTTGTGATGTCTACTTGGATCCTTACCAATCACCATGTACTTTGTCTTTTTGATGTTCATTTCATCCGAGATCTAATTCGTTTATTGATTCAGCAAAAATCTCTTCGGCGTATGCGTTAAATAGTAGAGGTGATAGTATGCAACCCTGACGTACTCCTTTTTTGATCCATATGCTATCAGTGATGCCATCTTCAGTCTTAACTTCTGCCGATTGCATCCAGTACAGATTAGATATGATACGAATATCTTTACTATCTAGTTCTAGTCCTTTGTTAATGAGGATTTGAACTAACTTGTCATGCTTCACTTTGTCGAAAGCTTTTTCGAAGTCTATAAAACAAGCGTGCACTTCAACGTTCATTTCGCGACATCTTTGAATAATTGAATTGAACGTGAATAGGGCATCTGTGGTTCCTAACGCTTTTCGAAAACCAAATTGTGATTCACTTATATCAATTTCTAATTTTTTGTAAATTCTTTCGTGAATCACTTTGAGAAATATCTTTAGCACATGGCTCATTAAACTGATAGTTCTGAAATCCCCACAGTCAGATGCGTTATTTTTCTTTGGAAGCAGTGTAAAAGTAGACTTTAACCAATCGTTCGGGATTACTCCTGAATCATACATCTTGTTAAATAATTTGGTAAGAATTATCATGCCATCATCATCTAATAATTTTAATAATTCATTTGGGATATTATCAGGACCTGTTGCCAAACGTTTTTTTGTTTTAGTGATTATTGATCTAACTTCATCTACCAATATAGATGGACCATCATAGTTACCTAAATCTGGAACTTCATTTCTAATGTCATCGAATAATTCAGTAACATATTCTTTCCATCTTTTCAGCCTATCTGGTGCTTCTAGGATTATATTTCCATTTTTGTTTTTTAATGCACCATGACTGTTCTTGGATTTGCTATTGGTAACCAATTTAATTTTTTTGTGAAGTTTAAAATATTCGTGATTTTTTTCTAAGCTTTCAATTTCTTCGCATTGCGATTTCCAGAAGTTATTCTTGGCTAATATAATCTTGTTTCTAATATTTCTATTAAATTCTTTGTATTTTGCCACATCTGATGTTTTGTATTTTCGTCTTTCATTAATCAACAGCAAGATCTCATTTGTCATCCATTCTTTTCTACTTGTATTTATATTTTCAGTATTTTTTTTATTTATTTCATCATTAATTTTTACAAGTGGATTTTTGAATGCATTCCAGTTGCTATTAATATCTTGATCTGCTGTTATTAATGTAATGTTATTTTTTAAACTTTCGTTTAACTGTTTGCTATACACATCTTTGGCATCTTGCGAATCTAAAATAGACAAGTTATTTTTTTTTATAATCATCTTCTTACCAATATTTTTCAGCGCCACTCTAATTTTGGCAATCACTGGAACATGATCCGATTGGATGTCTGCGCTAGGAAAAGTTTTAGCTGCCTTGACTACATTTTTGAAACGGCTATTAATTAATATATAATCAATTTGGTTTTTGATGATTATTTCATCACTGTTTTTCGGAGATGTCCACGTATATAAACGTCTATTTGGTAGTTTGAACCACGTGTTTGTAACGACAAGATTATTATCGATAAAAAATTCAAATAATTTGTTGCCTCTTTCATTTCTTGTTCCAAGTCCGAATTTACCTACTACATCTCCTACTTCACCGTTGCCAACTTTCGCATTAAAATCTCCTAAAATAATAGTAACGGCCTCTTTTTTTGTTGAGCCCAATAAATCCTCTAGCTCACCGTAGAAATTATCGGCTATGTTCTCCTCGCAATCGGCAGTTGGTGCATAAACTTGTATTAAATTAATTAAATTATTTTTGGCTTTAAGCTGCATTAATATAATTCTATCGGATTTCCGTACAATACTTGTTATACATTTCTTATATTTATTCGATATTAGAAAACCGACACCTTTCCTGTGCTCGTTATCAGTACCGGAAAATATAAAGCAGTTTGTTTTAGTGTTTATTTCACCACTACCCTTCCAATGGGTCTCACTTATGCCGATAATATCTAAATTTAATCTTGATTTTTCCAATTCTAGGTTTTGTAATTTGCCCGCTTGTAGTAAACTTCTAACGTTCCAGGTCGCAATTCTCATGTTCTGTTCTGTGATTGGTTTTTTGTTTATGCTATTCAACTTTTTACTATTGTTATTGTAATTGTATATACTATTTGTTGTTTTATTTGATTTATTTGAATTATTTATTTTATTACTTAGTTTATTATTTGATTTATTATTTAACTTATTTACTTTAATATTTGAGTTGTTTGTGTTGTTGAACAATGATGTTCTACTAGGGATGGGAATAATGAGGTGGTTTCCCGTTGCCTTCCTCATGTTAACTATATATTTATCTTTATCGTTGTCCTTGGGATCGCCGGGTTCGTGCCGAAGTGTTGACTAGTGTGAACAGTAATTACTATATTATGTTATTTGTTATATCATCAACTTGTTTATTTTGTTTATTATTAAGCTTCGAAATTGATGTTTTTCTAACCCTATTGTTACTGTTCGATCTATTGTTTTTTGCAATTTTAGTAATTTCCGTTGAACTTTTGGTAGGTGATCTTCTTCTTTTGCTATTGTCTTTCTCTGATAGATCAGAGTTAGACTCGATGTCAGTGATATCGATCACTTCACCTTCAACTAACAGTTTATTGTTTTTTATGGTAACTTTCTTACCTTGCTCTTCTAAAACTTTTGCTGCTTTTAGTTGTTTAGAACGATACTCTCTTTGTCGTGGGGTAAAGTCACTCTTAATTGACCACTCAGTTCCAGTAAGTTCTTTTCTATTATTTAAAATTTCTTGCTTCTTTATGAATGAAACTAAACTTAATAAAATTGATCTACTTTTGAGTTTTTTTTCTGGATCTGAATTGCCAATTCTTGATACAAAATTTATATCTTGCACTATTAACGGAACCTTAACTCTAGCCGCTATAAGTTGAACCACTAAATCGACTAATTTTTCTTGGTCAACCTCTGCGACGTTATAAATCAGAATATTGTTTTTCCTACCACGCTTCATATATATATAAAATATTATATATATATAAAATATATATAAAATTGCTACTTTAAATTCGAAAATAAATATTTACCTTTGTTGTTATTATTGTCCATTTTTTCCCGTTATGTTTTGTATATTTATTCTTCAAAATGTGAGGTTAGAATAAAGAATATTCCATTTATTCTACCCTTAGAGTATATATATCAGGAGACGCTATAAGTATAAAAAAGTGTCAGACGTTTTTGTGGGGGGAAGAAAAGAAATATTTCATATATTTCTATATAAAAAGTGCGAATATTTGACAACCAAAGTGCGAATTATTGACAAGTAAAATAAAAAAAATAATTCTGACACAGCTTGTAGGGGCAAATTCATGCTCTAAAATAAAAAAAATAATTCTGACACAGCTTGTAGGGGCAAATTCATGTTATAGCATCTCCTGATATATACACTCTAAGATTCTACCTTTCTACTGAGTAAGAAAAAATGGTAATCCGAATAATCCGCAGGAATAAAAGAACACGGAATGGAAGGAATAGAATAACTAGAATGAATAAAAGAATAATTTCCTTTGATGTCGAAGAAAAAAATTCTATTATGACTGGTAGCGCATAGCACCAGATGTGGCCAATAAAAGAACCAAAGCTATGGAATTCTGAATTAAATCCAGTAGAATTCTCAAGAAAATCTATTGAATTCTAATAAATGATTTAGTTGTTTTATTGGCCGTCAAAAAGGCGAGCGTCGACAAAGGCAATTCGGAATAGTTAGTTCTTTTTTTGCCATCTCTGGTAAAATATGCGCATAGTCGGTGATGGCTACAGCAATGAAGTTGGTTACTAGCAGTTCATATATTATATAGTCAAAGTGGCGGATAGATAGGAAAACTTTCTTCTAGTTATTCCTTCTTTCAAGCTTCCGTCATAAAAAAAAAAATTTCTTTACACTAAACAAAAAAAACAAACACATAATATTATTAGGACATAATCCAGACAACCGAATTGATGTACTCTAACTAACAATATTATGTGTTAACTAATAAACAACATATGTCCGAAGGAATAATTAAGGACTACCTTAATTACCAATCTAACTTCGGACTTATAAATAATTACTAAAAAAACTTATAGGAATTACCCATGGTCATGAACAACCATGGTAACCAATCTAACTATCAGTCGACTACCCTAACTAACAACAAAATAATTATAATTTTTTTTTCTGAATGAAGCTGTCGGAAGGAACACAAACCAAAAGGGGAATTAATGCCGACATTATGACAGCATAACTAACTCCATCCGAACCTATCCCCAGAAAAACAAGAATTAAATGGAATTGTACTATTTTTTTTTTCATCAAAAATTCGTGTGACCAAACGTCATTTTTTTCCTACCAAATTTAGCGAAAAATGTGCCGACTCAGCCAAGTCTGTGGGATGTGGGTCGCCAATGATCCAACTAGCCATCATATTGTTGGCGAAAATTTCCTCTTCAATCCAATACACTATACTATCAAGTCGACAGTCTGCGCGAATATTTCTACAGTAAAGAAACATTATCAAATTTGCATGCAGCGATCATCAATGATCACGTGATGGCCTCAACAATTCCCGATACAATGAAGATTGATGACTGGAAGCGAAAAATCTTACTTGTTGGACATATTAATAATCTATTAACACCAGGCATAGATGTCGTGTAGAAGCATTGAACAAGTGATTGACAATAACATCACCTTTTTATGAAATCAAAGCGTTCCTTATTGCAATTCAACACGTCGCAATCGGAACCAGGAATCATAGAAGATATATTTACATCTACAATGATGCAACAGTGACCAACGACTCTATGCAGATTATATAATGTCCAGCAAGAACGCATCCAACATATTACAAGTACATGCAGCGCGATATGCGGAACCGACTACTTGGCCAGGCATAATTCCATTGCCAAGATTTTGCATCAACATTTGGTGCTTAAGTACGGATTAAGGAGTGATCAGATACCGTACTACAGCTATGTACCAGAAACGATCGAGCAGCATGATGATGTAAAAATCCTATTGGATTATTCAGTAGTAACTGATCACACGGTTCGGCAAAATAAACCTGGCATCATTGTGCACCTGTTGAAGTAGAAAAAATGCTATTTTGATTTATGTCAGTACCAATGGATCCTAACAGCATTGCGAAGCAGGGCGTGAAGATCCGAAATTTCAGAGACCTGGCGAATGTTTTCTAGCAAACATGGCAGCTGAGCCAGTTAGACATCATCCCGATTGTAATTTCAGCGACCCGATTCATACCGTCACTAGTCCACACTCAATTAAAGAACCTTGGTTTATATCGAGATGCAGAAATCTGTAATTCTTGCAACCTGTGCGTCGGACAAAGAACATATTATCCGAAGAAAACGGCGAACCAGATACGAATTCCGACAGCAAGTAGCAGAGAACATCGAAGAAGTGCGTCCTTCAATTGCAACAAATTGATAAATACCAGAAATCAACGCAACCAGAAATAAAACACATTAAAGGGCTTCGAGAACATTAAAAGAAGGAAATCTGAATTTTGCCTCACATCCCATTCAAGACATGTCCGAGTCTAATCTCATGTGTTACACTGGGAGTTACGAGAAGGATAAAAGTTTCACCGGTGCAAGCCGTGAAGTGTGGTAGAAACTCGGATAATTATAATACTAATAATACTAATTTTAATTGTAATAATGATAATATTATTAAAAATGTCGATAGTAATAATATGAAGAGAAAAATCAAAAGTTAAGAAAAATAAATCTAAAAAACATAAAAAAAATAATATTAAAAGAATAAATAGCAAAGCAGTGGAAAATTGCAATAAAACATTACCTGATTTATATAACGTGACGTCCAACTCTACACATGTTGATTTTTTAAATGTTCCAGTCTTACCGATTGGCGATCAATTACCTAATTTATGTAATGTGGCGTCCAATTTTACAAAGTGTCTATGTAAAATTTCAATTTCAATGTTTCACCAATGTCTATAAAACTTAAATGTATATTTCTTTCTAAATTGGATACAGCTTTCACATCTGATGCATTAGAATTATATATTAATCATAAATTAAATATAGATTCATTTAAGATTGAAAAGATTCAAAACTGTTAAAATAGTAATAAAAATGCATCTTTCAAATTATTTGTAACAGAAGATTACTTCTCTGCTTTAAATGACTCAAAGTTCTGGCTACAAGGTATGCTTGTACATGAATATAAAACACAAAAACAGCGCAATTCTTTTAAAAAAATAATGACAACTCTACTGAGACGCAATTATTAAAAATATTAAAATAATATACCAAAATGGGCATGGGTGAAGGGCAAAGCCATCGGTCAATTCAAATTTTTTGGTCTCAGAGTTATTTCACTCCTTGTTTCAATTATTCAGAAGAGATCGTCATTGTAACACGGGGCCTCGACTATCCATAATGTTGTCCATAAATGGCAATGGAAATAGAAATGGAAACCATTATGGGTAATGGAGACCACTCATCCATCAGCCATTCCATAAATGGCAAACTTTATGGACGTCCATTTACGGACAAGTTTAAGGACGAATATGTCAAAAATAAAATGGCGGAAAGTGGTTTAATTTGTAAATTAGGTTTCATATTGTGGTTAATTTATTAATTGACTTTCGTTCTGTATTCCCAATATTCTATATTACCAATGCAAATCAATTTTACACATTGAAAATCAAAATATAATACAAATTTCAATGATATTTCGAATAATATTTCAGTCCATGAAATGCCCAGTTTTTTTTGTTTGGAAATCCATAAATGGTAATGGCTATGGAAATGGAAATGGAAATGGATACGGTCATGGATAGTGGAGACGGCCTGTAATAGTGATATTGATTCAGTTGGTGGAGGAATTTTGGTAGCTGTTCGTTCTAATTTTAATTGTAATTGACTTTCCTAAAAGTCAAAATCTAGAAAATATGTGTGTACAATTACAATTATCTGTGAATAGATCGTCTCTATTCTTAGTTAATGTATTATATTCCAACTAATAGTTCATCCGAACTATATAACAATTACTTCAAATGTTTGGACTATATATTATCAATATCAAAAGAAGATGATGAAATTGTTTGTGTCGGATATTTCAATCTGCCAAAAATTAATTGGATTGTATCTCAAAATGATAATACATTAATTTCTATATGCAGTACTACTGTCGATGTTGAGATTATTGACCAATTATCTGTATTCAACTTAGAGCAGCATAATGATATTTGTAATGACAATTACCGTTTGCTGGATTTGGATTTTCGTCAAACATTTGTTATTACTTTTTTTAACACCACCCTGCTCTCGAAATATCATTAAATATTGAAAAACCAGTGAGTTCTGTATATTCTAAAGACCCAAACAAAACCAAAGATACAACGGAATACTACAAATTCAAATACGATTGTCGCTGGGCGACATCGCTCTAAGTTAATACAATCCAAAAAAATTTTCCACAACATTTTTTTTATTAATAAAAAATATTAATCTTTTATCAAAGTCACCAGAAATTTATAAAATATTTTTTGCGCGACGACAAAATTAAAAATAGATTCTAAATCGACGACAACGACAATATCGCTCGATGCGATTTTCAAAACTCACAAAAGAAATGAAAAAAACCCAATCTTAAATGGAAAAACCCAATTTTTTCATTTAAAATTAAACAATTTCAAAATGGCCGAAACTGAATTTTAGGGATAAGATCGTACCTGGGGAGTTTATAGAGGAACATTTTGGTTAAGTTTGACATTCGTAAATCGAAAAAAATCATTTTGATTTTGAATGCTAGCGTTGTAACTTGTAACTCTTAATGAGCCACGAAGCGCATAATCGTAGAGTTAAGTATTAATAAATTTATTAAATTCTACCAAAAGTTTTACTACATATTCGTAAATACAAATATTTAACTAATCATGAATTTGAATTAATTTCATTGTAGAGTCAAGTATAATATTTTACATTTAATTGAGTTTAGATAATTTATACTATGTATAATAAATATAATATATTTGTTTCTATGTATATTATACATGGCATAAATTATCTAAAATCAATTAAAATGTAAAATATTATACTTGACTACAAGTATAACTTTCAGCTATGCTTGCCGAATTTGTGGTTCCTCGAATAATGCGATCGACGTATCCATCACTGTTATAAAAAAATATTAAATATAATTTAATTTAATATTATTTTAATATTTGTTCTTTTGCTATTGTCTTTTTCTGATAGATCAGAGTTAGACTCGATGTCAGTGATATCGATCATTTCACCTTCAACTAACAGTTTATTGTTTTTTATGGTAACTTTCTTACCTTGCTCTTCTAAAACTTTTGCTGCTTTTAGTTGTTTAGAACGATACTCTCTTTGTCGTGGGGTAAAGTCACTCTTAATTGTCCACTCAGTTCCAGTAAGTTCTTTTCTATTATTTAAAATTTCTTGCTTCTTTATGAATGAAACTAAACTTAATAAAATTGATCTACTTTTGAGTTTTTTTTCTGGATCTGAATTGCCAATTCTTGATACAAAATTTATATCTTGCACTATTAACGGAACCTTAACTCTAGCCGCTATAAATTGAACCACTAAATCGACTAATTTTTCTTGGTCAACCTCTGCGACGTTATAAATCAGAATATTGTTTTTCCTACCACGCTTCATATATATATAAAATATTATATATATATAAAATATATATAAAATTGCTACTTTAAATTCGAAAATAAATATTTACCTTTGTTGTTATTATTGTCCATTTTTTCCCGTTATGTTTTGTATATTTATTCTTCAAAATGTGAGGTTAGAATAAAGAATATTCCATTTATTCTACCCTTAGAGTATATATATCAGGAGACGCTATAAGTATAAAAAAGTGTCAGACGTTTTTGTGGGGGGAAGAAAAGAAATATTTCATATATTTCTATATAAAAAGTGCGAATATTTGACAACCAAAGTGCGAATTATTGACAAGTAATGCTCTAAAATAAAAAAAATAATTCTGACACAGCTTGTAGGGGCAAATTCATGTTATAGCATCTCCTGATATATACACTCTAAGATTTTACCTTTCTACTGAGTAAGAAAAAATGGTAATCCGAATAATCCGCAGGAATAAAAGAACACGGAATGGAAGGAATAGAATAACTAGAATGAATAAAAGAATAATTTCCTTTGATGTCGAAGAAAAAAATTCTATTATGACTGGTAGTGCATAGCACCAGATGTGGCCAATAAAAGAACCAAAGCTATGGAATTCTGAATTAAATCCAGTAGAATTCTCAAGAAAATCTATTGAATTCTAATAAATGATTTAGTTGTTTTATTGGCCGTCAAAAAGGCGAGCGTCGACAAAGGCAATTCGGAATAGTTAGTTCTTTTTTTGCCATCTCTGGTAAAATATGCGCATAGTCGGTGATGGCTACAGCAATGAAGTTGGTTACTAGCAGTTCATATATTATATAGTCAAAGTGGCGGATAGATAGGAAAACTTTCTTCTAGTTATTCCTTCTTTCAAGCTTCCGTCATAAAAAAAAAAATTTCTTTACACTAAACAAAAAAAAACAAACACATAATATTATTAGGACATAATCCAGACAACCGAATTGATGTACTCTAACTAACAATATTATGTGTTAACTAATAAACAACATATGTCCGAAGGAATAATTAAGGACTACCTTAATTACCAATCTAACTTCGGACTTATAAATAATTACTAAAAAAACTTATAGGAATTACCCATGGTCATGAACAACCATGGTAACCAATCTAACTATCAGTCGACTACCCTAACTAACAACAAAATAATTATAATTTTTTTTTCTGAATGAAGCTGTCGGAAGGAACACAAACCAAAAGGGGAATTAATGCCGACATTATGACAGCATAACTAACTCCATCCGAACCTATCCCCAGAAAAACAAGAATTAAATGGAATTGTACTATTTTTTTTTTCATCAAAAATTCGTGTGACCAAACGTCATTTTTTTCCTACCAAATTTAGCGAAAAATGTGCCGACTCAGCCAAGTCTGTGGGATGTGGGTCGCCAATGATCCAACTAGCCATCATATTGTTGGCGAAAATTTCCTCTTCAATCCAATACACTATACTATCAAGTCGACAGTCTGCGCGAATATTTCTACAGTAAAGAAACATTATCAAATTTGCATGCAGCGATCATCAATGATCACGTGATGGCCTCAACAATTCCCGATACAATGAAGATTGATGACTGGAAGCGAAAAATCGTACTTGTTGGACATATTAATAATCTATTAACACCAGGTATAGATGTCGTGTAGAAGCATTGAACAAGTGATTGACAATAACATCACCTTTTTATGAAATCAAAGCGTTCCTTATTGCAATTCAACACGTCGCAATCGGAACCTGGAATCATAGAAGATATATTTACATCTACAATGATGCAACAGTGACCAACGACTCTATGCAGATTATATAATGTCCAGCAAGAACGCATCCAACATATTACAAGTACATGCAGCGCGATATGCGGAACCGACTACTTGGCCAGGCATAATTCCATTGCCAAGATTTTGCATCAACATTTGGTGCTTAAGTACGGATTAAGGAGTGATCAGATACCGTACTACAGCTATGTACCAGAAACGATCGAGCAGCATGATGATGTAAAAATCCTATTGGATTATTCAGTAGTAACTGATCACACGGTTCGGCAAAATAAACCTGGCATCATTGTGCACCTGTTGAAGTAGAAAAAATGCTATTTTGATTTATGTCAGTACCAATGGATCCTAACAGCATTGCGAAGCAGGGCGTGAAGATCCGAAATTTCAGAGACCTGGCGAATGTTTTCTAGCAAACATGGCAGCTGAGCCAGTTAGACATCATCCCGATTGTAATTTCAGCGACCCGATTCATACCGTCACTAGTCCACACCCAATTAAAGAACCTTGGTTTATATCGAGATGCAGAAATCTGTAATTCTTGCAACCTGTGCGTCGGACAAAGAACATATTATCCGAAGAAAACGGCGAACCAGATACGAATTCCGACAGCAAGTAGCAGAGAACATCGAAGAAGTGCGTCCTTCAATTGCAACAAATTGATAAATACCAGAAGTCAACGCAACCAGAAATAAAACACATTAAAGGGCTTCGAGAACATTAAAAGAAGGAAATCTTAATTTTGCCTCACATCCCATTCAAGACATATCCGAGTCTAATCTCATGTGTTACACTGGGAGTTACGAGAAGGATAAAAGTTTCACCGGTGCAAGCCGTGAAGTGTGGTAGAAACTCGGATAATTATAATACTAATTTTAATTGTAATAATGATAATATTATTAAAAATGTCGATAGTAATAATATGAAGAGAAAAATCAAAAGTTAAGAAAAATAAATCTAAAAAACATAAAAAAAATAATATTATAAATAGCAAAGCAGTGGAAAAGTGCAATAAAACATTACCTGATTTATATAACGTGACGTCCAACTCTACACATGTTGATTTTTTAAATGTTCCAGTCTTACCGATTGGCGATCAATTACCAGATTTATGTAATGTGGCGTCCAATTTTACAAAGTGTCTATGTAAAATTTCAATTTCAATGTTTCACCAATGTCTATAAAACTTAAATGTATATTTCTTTCTAAATTGGATACAGCTTTCACATCTGATGCATTAGAATTATATATTAATCATAAATTAAATATAGATTCATTTAAGATTGAAAAGATTCAAAACTGTTAAAATAGTAATAAAAATGCATCTTTCAAATTATTTGTAACAGAAGATTACTTCTCTGCTTTAAATGACTCAAAGTTCTGGCTACAAGGTATGCTTGTACATGAATATAAAACACAAAAACAGCGCAATTCTTTTCAAAAAATAATGACAACTCTACTGAGACGCAATTATTAAAAATATTAAAATAATATACCAAAATGGGCATGGGTGAAGGGCAAAGCCATCGGTCAATTCAAATTTTTTGGTCTCAGAGTTATTTCACTCCTTGTTTCAATTATTCAGAAGAGATCGTCATTGTAACACGGGGCCTCGACTATCCATAATGTTGTCCATAAATGGCAATGGAAATAGAAATGGAAACCATTATGGGTAATGGAGACCACTCATCCATCAGCCATTCCATAAATGGCAAACTTTATGGACGTCCATTTTAAGGACGAATATGTCAAAAATAAAATGGCGGAAAGTGGTTTAATTTGTAAATTAGGTTTCATATTGTGGTTAATTTATTAATTGACTTTCGTTCTGTATTCCCAATATTCTATATTACCAATGCAAATCAATTTTACACATTGAAAATCAAAATATAATACAAATTTCAATGATATTTCGAATAATATTTCAGTCCATGAAATGCCCAGTTTTTTTTGTATGGAAATCCATAAATGGTAATGGCTATGGAAATGGAAATGGAAATGGATATGGATAGTGGAGACGGCCTGTAATAGTGATATTGATTCAGTTGGTGGAGGAATTTTGGTAGCTGTTCGTTCTAATTTTAATTGTAATTGACTTTCCTAAAAGTCAAAATCTAGAAAATATGTGTGTACAATTACAATTATCTGTGAATAGATCGTCTCTATTCTTAGGTAATGTATTATATTCCAACTAATAGTTCATCCGAACTATATAACAATTACTTCAAATGTTTGGACTATATATTATCAATATCAAAAGAAGATGATGAAATTGTTTGTGTCGGATATTTCAATCTGCCAAAAATTAATTGGATTGTATCTCAAAATGATAATACATTAATTTCTATATGCAGTACTACTGTCGATGTTGAGATTATTGACCAATTATCTGTATTCAACTTAGAGCAGCATAATGATATTTGTAATGACAATTACCGTTTACTGGATTTGGATTTTCGTCAAACATTTGTTATGACTTTTTTTAACACCACCCTGCTCTCAAAATATCATTAAATATTGAAAAACCAGTGAGTTCTGTATATTCTAAAGACCCAAACAAAACCAAAGATACAACGGAATACTACAAATTCAAATACGATTGTCGCTGGGCGACATCGCTCTAAGTTAATACAATCCAAAAAAATTTTCCACAACATTTTTTTTATTAATAAAAAATATTAATCTTTTATCAAAGTCACCAGAAATTTATAAAATATTTTTTGCGCGACGACAAAATTAAAAATAGATTCTAAATCGACGACAACGACAATATCGCTCGACGCCAAAGCCATGATTGTGCGAGCAGCATATGATTTACGTATATTTCTAATTTAACAGGCATTGTAGTTTGTCGTTGTATCTTGTTTTTCGTTGTTTTTCAAAACTCACAAAAGAAATGAAAAAAAACCAATCTTAAATGGAAAAACCCAATTTTTTCATTTAAAATTAAACAATTTCAAAATGGCCGAAACTGAATTTTAGGGATAAGATCGTACCTGGGGAGTTTATAGAGGAACATTTTGGTTAAGTTTGACATTCGTAAATCGAAAAAAATCATTTTGATTTTGAATGCTAGCGTTGTAACTTGTAACTCTTAATGAGCCACGAAGCGCATAATCGTAGAATTTAATAAATTTATTAAGTATTAATAAATTTATTAAATTCTACCAAAAGTTTTACTACATATTCGTAAATACAAATATTTAACTAATCATGAATTTGAATTAATTTCATTGTAGAGTCAAGTATAATATTTTACATTTAATTGAGTTTAGATAATTTATACTATGTATAATAAATATAATATATTTGTTTCTATGTATATTATACATGGCATAAATTATCTAAAATCAATTAAAATGTAAAATATTATACTTGACTACAAGTATAACTTTCAGCTATGCTTGCCGAATTTGTGGTTCCTCGAATAATGCGATCGACGTATCCATCACTGTTATAAAAAAATATTAAATATAATTTAATTTAATATTATTTTAATATTTGTTTTATAAAAACATATCACAAAATTAACAGAGGTTTCTTAATTCCTCCTCTTTAATTATATATTTCATTTATATTCAGTATTAATATTAATATTAATATTCATCTGTCTCTATATTTTTTCCGTGAAACATAGAAAATTTATTATATAAATATTTATATAATATTTTATATACATATTTATTATACATATTAATTGTCTATATTATTATATGTATAATAATATAGAGACAGATTTAAAAAAATTAAGGACAGAGAGATATATATATATTTATCCTGATTTTTTTTATATTCCGAAAATACAAAACCTGAAAATTATTAGTTTTGATTTATCAATACGATTATAAAATCTATGAAATCTATTTTATTTCTTTTATATAAATATTTCTCTATTTTTAAGCAATTATTACATTTTTATTATATTATTCTAATTTTATTTTATAATACATAGTTATAAATTAGTTTTCTATATATGACTCAATTAAAGTTTTGAAATTACGATATAGAAAGATAAGATTATACTTCATAGTTCAACATTTAAAAGAAGAAAGAAGGATTAATTCATTTTAAACAAAGTTATAAAGGTCAATTTTTTTACTATTTTCCATCTTTCTATAATATTTTATTTTTCTTTGTATAACAAAAATGAAAAAGGAAATTAAGGCCAAACAAATAAAGTCCAATAAATATAAGTATTACGATAATAATTTTGAAATCCTTTTTTTATCTTTATAGAAATATAAAAATATAGTTTTTTTTAGAAAAAGATATAATAATTATCTGCTTTTAAAATCATTTGTAAAAAAATAATAATTAGAAATACTAGAATATATTTCACAAATAAAAATAATGATTATATTTTCCACAATTACTAATTTATTTATATTTTCTTCCGGAGATGTTGCTCGTTCGGCAGTTTGAAAATTATGGTCAATTAAAAATATTTTCTTCCGGAGATGTTACTCGTCCGGCAGTTTGAAAATAATAATAAATTTTTGACAAAAAAGGAATTATGGAAACTTGAAACAAATGGAGAGGAACGGGGCAACAGAAAAAATTTCTAAATTTTTTGAACTTTTTTTACCTCTGCCCGCGATTACTTCTCTTCTACGAAAATGGTTGTGGCAGTAACCTGGGCAGGCGCCTGTAATCATGTACTATGAAATATCTAATTTTGCTACTACCCAGTGCGATTTTTGACGTGGTTTTAAATATCTAATTTTGCTACTACCCAGTGCGATTTTTGACGTGGTTTTTTATGTTTCACGGTGATCGCACTTTGAAAGTCCGTCAAATGCCCATATAAAATTTTCAACGATGTCCGCAATTTTCAGTTCATTTTAAAAATTTTCAACGTGCTTATTTGACGTCAAAAGAATGTTTAACACTAGACGTTAAATTTACGTGGATCATTCAACGAACTAATAAAAATTTTTTTATTGCGAATTTGGTACTTCTGAAAATTGATTTTAAAATAAAATAACACCAAATTCTAATTCGCAATAATATATTTATTTATTTATCACGTTTTTTATATAATACTATAACTTAACAAAATAAAATTTAAAAACATTACCTTCGCAATTTAACTATTTTAAACAAAGAACAAAAACAAACTAAACGAAATGCCGTAATATTCAATTTGACAAAGAACTTTGTAAAAACATACACAGAAACTCGTCATCGTCAAATTATTAACGTTCATTTGACGTGAAATAAGCAAGTCAAAACTACGTCGAACATTTTACGTAAAAAGTTTTTTCGCTGGGTATGAAATAAAATTATTCGGCGCCGGTCGAATGATTTGTCTACTATGAACGTTAAATTGCCGCGATTGCACATTTTATGCGGGGTTGAAAATTTATATTCGACAGTAAAATTGAATGGCGGATATTTAAATTAAAAAAAAAATTTAATGTGTAAATAATAGTAAAAAAATGACAGTTTCGTTGAAAATTGATTTAATTTTGACGGAGGTTTTTGAAAGTGTAAAAAAATACATGAATTATTAATTTTAAATATTTTCACAATTTAGTAGTTTTACTACATATTAATAAATTTTTGAAAGTGTAAAAAAATACTTGAATTATTAATTTAAAATATTTTCACAATTTTGAAAAACATTAGTAAACTCAACAACAATGGATAAGAAATAAATTATTATTTTATTTTTGTATCTTTGCTATTTTTTTTGTTAATTCAAAATTTATATTAACAATTTGAACAGAAAAGTAAATTATATTTTTTTAAATATAAATCTCAAAAAGTATAATTTGTTGCACAATTTGTAATTATTAATTTTTTTTATAATTTTTAACATTACAAATACGTTTAAAAATTTTATAACTTGAATTTTTTTATTATACTTAGTGCATGATTACATGCTCCTGCCTAGGAGCGACTTGATAAACTTTTTGTGAGTACACTGTCCTTCCACACCCAATTTTTTCATTTAAATTTCAACAATTTCAAAATGGCCGAAACTAAATTTTAGGGATAAGATCGTACCTGGGGAGTTTATAGAGGAACATTTTGGTATTGAAATATGTTAAGTTTGACATTCGTAAATTGAAAAAAATCATTTTGATTTTGAATGTTATCGTTGTAACTCGTAATGAGCCACGAAGCTCATTTATTAATCGTAGAGTTACAAGTATTAATAAATTTATTTAAAATATTATACTTCACTACAATGAAATTAATTCAATTTCATGATTAGTTAAATAAGGTGTAGCGCACCTTCTTGACAAAACTAATTAGCAAATTTATTTCTGACATCAATCGCTACCGTTGAATACTTTCTGCTTAAAGCTGCACCACTTTAAGCTAAGCTTTCCGAATTTGTGGTTCGTCCAGTAATGCGATCGACGTATCCATCATTGTTTTCAATATAAAAAATATTAAATATAATTTAATTTAATATTATTGTAATATTTGTTTTATGAAAATATATCACAAAATTAATAGAGGTTTCTAAATTCGTCCTCTTTAGTTATATATTTCATTAATATTCAGTATTAATATTCATCTGTCTATATTTTTTCCGTGAAACATAGAAAATTTATTATATAAATATTTATATAATATTTATTATGCATATTTATTATACATATTTATTATCTATATTATTATATGTATAGTAATATAGAGACAGATTTTAAATAATTAAGGACAGAGAGATATTTATATATTTATCCTGATTTTTTTTATATTTCGAAAATACAAAACCTGAAAATTATTAGTTTTGATTTATCATTACGATTATAAAAACTATGAAATCTATTTTATTTGTTTTTATATAAATATTTCTCTATTTTTATTAAGCAATTAATTATATTTTTATTATACTATTCTCATTTTATTTTAATACATAGTTATAAATTAGTTTTCTATATATGACTCAATTAAAATTTTGAAATTACGATATAGAAAGATAAGATTATACTTTATAGTTTATAGTTCAACCAACGAACTATATAATATAGAAGCCTAAAGAGGTTATGTTTTCAAATGCTTGGTCCCAACATCTGACAGTGACGCTGGGGTAAAATGACAGTTGGCGGATAGAAATTTAATAATTAAGCTATGTACTATTTGGTGTAATAATGGAAGTCGTGACGTCATTTCGGTTTGTCAATTTTTTTATTGCTTTCTAAGACAAAATTAAAAATTATTTAAATTATAATTAATTATAAATTATCAATAAATAAATAAATTATGCAATAAAAAATTTGAGAATAACGAGTGACGTTACGACTTCTATTTTTACACCAAATAGTACATGGCTTGATTATGCAATTTTTTCCGCCAACTGTCATTTTACCCTAGCGTCACTGTCAGATGTTGGAACACGAATTCTAACCTCTTAAGCCTTCTATATTATATAGTTCTTTGAGTTCAACATTTAAAAGAAGAAAGATAGGGTTCATTTTAAACAAAGCTAGAAAGGTCATTTTTTTACTATTTTCCATCTTTCTATAATATTTTCTTTATACCTATATTTTCTTTTCCTTTGTGTAACAAAAATTGAAAAGGAAATTTAGGCCAAAACAAATAAAGTCCAATAAATAAAGTATTACTATAATAATTTTGAAATCCTTTTTTTATATTTATATAAATATAAAAATACAATTTTCTTAGAAAAGATATTATAATTATCTGCTTTTAAAATCATTTTTAAAAAATAATAATTAGAAATACTAGAATATATTTCACTAATAAAAATAATGATTATATTTTCCACAAGTACTAATTTATTTATATTTTCTTCCGGAGATGTTGCTCGTTCGGCAGTTTGAAAATTATGCTCAATTAAAAATATTTTCTTCCGTAGATGTTATTCGCCCGGCAGTTTGAAAATAATAATAAATTGGACAAAAAAAGGAATTATGGAAACTTGAAACAAATGGAGAGGAACGGGGCAACAGAAAAAATTTCTAAATTTTTTGAACTTTTTTTACCTCTGCCCGCACTTACATCTCTTCTAAGAAAATGGTTGAGGCAATAACCTGGGCAGTAGCATGTACTTAGAATGTCGTTTAGATTTAAATAAATTGTACAATTTAAAATAAAATGATCAAAAATTGTGAACTGAAGAATGTTTATAGAAAGATTTCCTTTTTGTGTCATGAAATTAAATACATAAAACGGCAGATTTTCAAGATATTTATTTGAATTAATCACAAAATAAAAATTATAATTAATTTTAAATAATTTGAAAATCATCAAAATGTTAAATTGACACTTCACAGCTGTTTTCGAAATTATTTTAACCAAATTTGATATGGCAACACTTCCTGCAAATTCCACTGGACTTCGTGATAGCTAATTAATTTCCACTGGAATTTTTTCGAACAGTCCATTGGACATTCAAGTGGACTTCAGAATAGCCTCTGTTATACCTGATAAAGCAGAATGCGATAAAACTTTATATGTGTTATTAAATAAGTTTAGTTACTCGCAATTCCCTCAGTCGTATCAACATACGTTTCTATCCAACGAACTATATATTATAGAAGCCTAAAGAGGTTATGTTTTCAAATGATTGGCCCCAACATCTGACAGTGACGCTGGGGTAAAATGACAGTTGGCTGATAGAAATTTAATAATTAAGCTATGTACTATTTGGTGTAAAAATAGAAGTCGTGACGTCATTCAGGCTTGTCAAATTTTTTATTGCTTTCTAATAACAAATTAAATATTATTTAAATTATAATTAATTATAAATTATAAATAAATAAATAAATTATGCAATAAAAATTATAAATTATGCAATAAAAATGATAAATTATACAATAAAAAATTTGAGAATAAAGAGTGACGTCACGACTTTTATTATTACACCAAATAGTACATGCCTTAAGCATAAAATTTATATCCGCCAACTGTCAGTTTACCCCAGCGTCGCTGTCACATCTTGGACCCCGAATTCTAACCTCAAGCCTTCTATAATATATAGTTCGTTGTTTCTATCCATTACGCAGCTATATATGGAACAATCAAAAAATGGAACAGATCAAGTTGGTCAAGCCGACAGGACACACACACAGAAAAGGCAGTAACACAACCTAGCAGTAAAAAAAGAATCGGCAGCGGCAGCAACAGCCAAAAAAGTTTTAAAACAGAACATAGCAGCAAACAGTAGGCAGCAGCAGCAAATATGATAAATAATTTGTATTGAAAATAATAATTTTTAGTATGCTTTGTCAAAATTATTTATTTCATGTCGGCAGCAAAGCAGCAATGTTACATTTTTAAAACTTTGCCGAGTTTTATCATAAATAAAAGAATTTTCTTTAACAAAATTAATAATTTTTTCCTCCATTAATATTTAAATTTAAATGTTTTTATTCCGACTAAAATTATATATTTTTATTCCTAGTTAATTTATATTGTAATTAATTATTGTTTATTTTTTTTTCAATTTTAATTTAATAATCGTTATTAAATTTTAATTAAAAAATTTTTTCCTCCTAAATAAATTAATTTTCTTTTACATAAGTTAAAAATTCTTTATTCCATTATTATATTTGTACATGCCAATTTTATTTTTACTACATGACAAAATTATTTTTAATTATTATTTTTTAGTATGCTTTGCTAAAAAATAATTTGCTGTCGGCAGAAAAGCAGCTTTGCTGCTGCTTGCTTCCATGTTGTGTTACGTATCTTACAAACTATATTGTTATTAAAATTTTGCTGCTGCTGCTTCCGCTGCCGATGATTTTTTTGCTGCTAGGTTGTGTTACTGCCTAAAGGTAAATAAAGAATTCTTTTTTCTACACAATTTAAAAAAAAATTGCTTAGGTACAATATTTTTCCTCCACAAATTTGGCATAAAAATAGACGGTGTTACACAATTAATTAATACTTTCACTAGTGTTTATAAAACAATTAATAATTTCAATTTTAAACAATCCAAAATTATTTATTACAATTAAATTATTTATTTATTCAATATTTTTTTATTTTTATTTTTATTTTTATTTTTATTTTTTTACAACCTATGATGTGACATTATCCTATGTCAGTTGGTTTTTAGTGTTACAGGGCTGGTATTTTATTTGAAGATCCTCAATTTAAATTTCTTATAATTTTTTAAGTAATGTTTTATAAAGATTTGTGGGTTTTTGAAATTTATAATATCTATTTTGAAATTGTCTAGAATTAGAAAAATTTCTATGCTGCAATTTGATTTTATATTTGATCGGTACACATAATTTGTTAAGAATGCTGGAATATATTTTTTCCTGTGTTTTATGGTTTTTCCCGAATAAACTGCGTACCAATCTTGTTCACGATGATCTACGTACCAATCATGTGAATTGAATTTGTTACCTATCAATTTATATTTTTTGCTAATCAGCGATATGAGTGCTATTGAAAATACTGGTACGTGTTAATAACCTTTTATATCTTAACTATTATGCAATACTTCTAAAGGTGATCTAGTGCAATTGCTTATCATAATTATTTATTTTATTTATTTTTCAATTTAGTGCGGACTTTTGAATATATAATTTTTACTAATTTTATGTTTTATTATTTTTAACCTCACCAGTATTATTTTTAATCTCACCAGTACACTTTACACTACTTCCCTTCAATATATGATATTGAGAATCTTTTTATTAATCTATGCTCCATATTTCACTTTTAAAACTATTTATATTTATTTGTGAAACCAACTTCTTGGGCTGGTAATGGTATGGATTTATCCATCATAATTCCGATTGTACTTCTCTTTGGCCTTTCCCGATAAGTGCCTAGCAAAATTATATAAATATGTCATTCTCCATTTAAATATATATATATATATGTACGGTATATATATAATATTCCCAGCAAACAAAAGCGAAGTAGTTACTAACACAAATAAACATTTTGCGTGCTTGTATATAACTCTATGAGTATTACAAAAAAAATTCATATATATATAGAGACGCGTCATAGTAAACTAGTGAATTTTTGCCC